>SJYX01020635.1:0-30630 GCA_006410675.1 Oreotragus oreotragus | reverse complement strand
TGTCCGACTCTGTGTGACCCCATAGACGGCAGCCCACCAGGCTCCCCCATCCCTGGGATTCTCCAGGCAAGAATACTGGAGTGGGTTGCCATTTCCTTCTCCAATGCATGAAAGAGAAAAGTGAAAGTGAAGTCGCTCAGTCTGTCCGACTGTTAGCGACCCCATGGACTGCAGCCCACCAGGCTCCTCCGTCCATTGGATTTTCCAGGCAAGAGTACTGGGGTGGGGTGCCATTGCCTCATTAGATGAGTAGTAATATTTGTTCATTTTAAGCATTTGTTCATTAAAAGTGAAAGTGTTGGTCACTCAGTCCTATCCAACTCTGCGATTCCACTGACTATATAGCCCACTAATTTCCCCTGTCCATGGGATTCTCCAGACAAGAACACTGGGCTGAGTTGCCATTTCCTTCTCCAGGGGATCCTCCCAACCCAGGGATCAAACCCAGGGAGAACTCTTGCATTGCAGGCAGATTCTTTATCATCTGAACAACCAGGGAAACCCTTGTTCAGTTTAGTATTTGTTAAATCCATAAATAGGAAAGGGTCTCAGACAATAAAGAATTCTGCCTGCAACATGGGAGACCTGGATTGGATCCCTGGGTCAGAAGATCCCCTGGAGAAGGGAATGGCAACCCAGTCCAGTATTCTTGCCTGGAGAATTCCAAGGAGAGAGGAGCCTGATGGGCTACAGTCCGTGCGGTTGCAAAGAATCGGACATGGCTGAGCAACTAACACGTCAAGTAGCAATTGTATAAGACTCTGGCCTTACTCTCTTGGTCCACTCTGGAGGTCACCTGTGTTTTTAATAAAGAATCAATGGAATACAAAAATCGTTTCCCACCTCAAGCACTTCAGTGTGATGATAGGTGGGTTGCCATGCCCTCCTCCCGGGGATCTTTCCCACCCAAGCACTGAGCCGCATCTCTTACGGCTCCTGCGTTGACAGGCGGGTTCTTTACCACTGAGCCACGTGCGAAGCCGCAGCTGCTGCTGCTAAGTCACTTCAGTCGTTTCCGACTCTGTGAGACCCCATGGACTGCAGCCTACCAGGCTCCTCCGTCCATGGTCATGTAAAAAAATAAATAAATACATAAATGAAAAAAAAAAATAGTAGTTCAAGAAGAAGGCCAGAAATGTGCAGGAATTAAGGCCCATAGAAACAAACTTCCAACCATAAGGGACATTTGTTGGTAGATAAATGCCTTGGCTTCCTCATTCCTTGGTGGAAAATTTCTCCCAGCGGATAAGTAGTCTAAACCCCAGTTGCCCAGATCATTCATTACTGCATCTTGTGTTGGCTTTCCTCCCTCCCTGACCTCCCTTTCCTAATCCTATTTCTTTCTAGGACCTGGTTTTGCTTTGGAGGGAACCCCATCAAAGATAGGAGGAAAGTCCCAGAGAGTATATGTGCAGCAAATATTAGGGGGGCAATCAAATATAGTGCAAATGCTAATTTTTAGAAATGGATTCTATCCAAGCAAACACTTCAGCAAAACACAGCTCCAAGCCACTGTTTTACTCAGTTACACTAGTGCTAGTTTTCCATGTAAATGTTTCAAGAAGTCAGCAGTGGTTGCTGAGTCAGCTATCTGCCTTGTATCATTTTGCTTCATTTTGAAAACCTTTTTATTTTGAAAATTTGAAAATATCTCAGACTTCTGAATGTAGAATATAAAAATTCACATGTACTGTCATCCAGTCTCTTTCTTTAGTGTCTTTTAACTTATTTTAAAATAGTAATTCCACATATTTAACATGTACAACATGATTATTTGATATACATGTACATAGTGATTGATTACTACAATCAAATAACATCTCACCTCTTCACATAGTTACCATGTTTTTGTGTGATGAGGGCACCTATAATCTACTTGTTTAAGCAAACTTCCCATATTTGATACAGTATTACTGACGATAGTCATGACTAAACATTAGAGCTCTAGACTTATTCATCCTATGTAACTACAATATTGTACGCTTTGACAAATATCTATCTATATTTCCCTGGCCTTCTGCTCCTGCTGACCACAGTTCTTCTTTCTGTTTCTATGGATTTGATTTTTCTAGATTCCACACAAGTGAGATCATGCATATTTTTTCTTTATGTGTCTAGCTTATTTCATTTAGCATAATGTCCTCTGGGGTTGTTGCAAATGGCAGGATCTGCTTCTTTTTTAAGATTGAATAATATTCTGTTATATATATACAGTCATCCTTTCATGGGCATTTAGGTCATTTCCATATCTAGACTATTGTGAATAATTTTGCAACTGCCATCCAATTTTGATAAATATTCATATTTGCTATACTTTTACATATCATTTTATTTATTTATTTTTGTTTTTTAAGATCTTCATAGATTGTAATATGCACACAAAAAATGACCATTCTAAATTTATATCAAAATGGATTTTCTCAAACTGAATATATCCTTGTAACCAGAGCCCAGATAAAATAAATAAAATATTACCATCATCCCTAAACTCCCTCCCTGCCACACACATATCTTTTTTCAATTACTGCTCACACTAACAAAATTAAACACCATCCTAACTTCTAGAATGCATGAGTCTTTTAAGCAAATAACACATATTCTGTCATTTTACCTCTACATCTACCCCAATTTATTGTATATTCTTAAGTCTAATCAAAAGGCAAAACTGCTCTCCAGCTCTACCATACTTAACATACAAACATGCAAATAATTTTTTCTAAAATTTGTTGGAAATTTCTCGTCTCAATTTAGAAATGAAGTAAAACCTGGATTTAGTGAATTGAAAAGATATGTATAATAAGGGAGTAAAAAGGCATATTTTCACTATATGGTTTTGGAATAAATGAAAAGGCAGCATCCTGTGTTCAAAGATCATGTAAGAAACATACTAACTTTTTGAGAATTACTACTCTTTCCCAGCCTGAACTGTATTATATTGTTAAGAAATCCAATAATTACATTAAGAGTATCCTTTTATTATAGCATTATATTCTAACTTTAACCCAGTCTGCAAGTAATTGCTTTATTTGGATTTAAGTCACAATCTATGTTGAAAGTTATATTTTAGGATGACTAGAGGCATTTTGGAATGCAAATTTTTTATTAAGATACATCTGTTGATTAAAAAACTATTTCGAATTTATAAAGTACTCCAAGTAATTAATTTTAACAGTGACATAATGCAGTGTATTTCTGGAACAGCCTTTCCCTACAGTGTAGAGTAATTCCATATTCATTAGATACTTCCTTATTTGACAGACAAATGCCTGAAGGAGACAATTATTGCAGTGTCTGACTCAGTGTACTATCTTTTCAGCTAAAATGTAGTCCTCTTCTTGTTAACACAGAAATAAAGAGCTGATAGTGAACTTCATCAAGCTACTTACTTGAATTTCAGAATAATGCTTGCCCTTTATGTTCATTTTTCATTTTGAATTAATAATTTTTAAAAAGAAAAATTGAATTGTAAATAGGAAATTGATAAAACCTATCTGATTAATCATCACTCTTTGAGAAATTCTAGGCCTGAGATAAAATGTTAATGTTTTTCCTCCTTTAATGATATGAAACAAATATACATTCTTAAAATTCAAATACTAACATAATCATATTTAGTTAATAAAACATTCAAATAAACACAAATATTGCTATCATATGTTAAAAATTAAGTACAAAGTAATATTACATATAAGAAGCTTACAGTTGTGACAATTTATTGAAAATATTGTTTCTGTTATTTTGATCTTAATTTTCAAACTATCTAAAGACTTTACTCTCAGAAACACTGACTTCCAGCATGCAGAAATGAAAATTCTCTTGTCCACATTGTTTATTCTGCAGGTAGCAAATACTTGCCATTTAAGCATTTAAAGTATATCCATGTTTTTACTAAATTCATTCCTTGAAGATGTCCAGTCTATCCATCTAAATCAAGGTTTGAACAAACAAAATATTTAGAGGCATAACCCCTATGTTCATCGTAGCACTGTTTACAATGGCAAAGACATGGAAATAATTTTAATGTCCATCTACAGATGAATGGATAACGAAAATGTGAAGCATTTGCAGCAGGTGGATGGACCCAGAGATTATCATACTAAGTGAAGTAAGTCAGAAAGAGAAGACAAATATGATATCACTCATATATGAAATCTAACATATAACACAGATGAACATGTCTACGACATGAAAACAGACTCACAAATATAGAGAACAGACTTGTGGTTGTTGCCAAGGTGGGGGGTGAGGAATTGGGAAGGCTTGAGTTTGGAATTAGCAGGTGCAAAATGTTATACATAGGGTGTACAAACAAGGTCCTACTATATAGCACAGAGAACTAAATCCAGTATCCTGTGATGGAGACTTCTCTGGAGGTCCAGTGGTTAAGACTCCAAGCTCCCAATGCAGGTTTTATGGGTTTGATCCCTGGTTGGAGAACTAAACTCCCACGTGCCACACAGTATGGCCAAAACAAACAAACAAAAACTCTTGCGATAAATCATAATGGAGGGTTTCCCTAGTGGCTCAATGGTAAAGAATCTGCCTGCCAATGCGGGAGACATATTTAACCCCTGATCTGGGAGGATCTCACACAACACGGCGCAATTAAGCCTGTGTGCCACAACTGTTGAGCCTGTGCTCTTGAACCTGGGAACTGCAACTACTCAGTCCACTTCGGGCAACTACTGAAGCCCATGTGCCCTAGAGCCTGTGCTCCACAAGAGGAGCCACCCCAGTGAGAAGCGACTGCAACGAGAAGCCTGCATACCGCAACTGGAGAAAAGCCTGTGGAGCGATGACGACCCAGCACAGCCAAAAATAAATATTTTTAAAAAGCCAAAACTCTTTGTAATTCTGTGTCACACTATCTTTTTTCAAAAAAATCATAATGGAAAAGAACACAGAAAGGAATATATATAATAATATGTATGCATGTATAACTGAATGGCTTTGCTGTATAGCAAAAATTAGACACAATGCTGTAAATCAACTATACATCAATAATTTTTTAAAAAATTAAGAGAATGAATTTTCCCAAAATAGTAATACAGTAAAATTGTCTAGCATTAATCTGGCTCTCAAAAAATAATTCCAAGCATGTTAATCATATATAGATGAAAAAAGTAAAACTAATTTGAAATATATTTTTTTCTTTCTCAGATATCACTGCTGTCATGGCTCATTTGAGCCTGTTAAGAAATATCACTGGGGGGAAGCTTCATTCCTGGTACTGACAATCTAGTTAATTCTGATCAACAATTCCATGAGAGCATAATCAGGAAGTTCAAATATAAATTTCTGTATATCTGCACCTTAATCTACATTTATCTCTTTGTCTTCCTGTCTTCTGTTGATATAGACAAGAGAATTAACAGTGTAGTGAGAATTGCAAGGCCAATATCTGACAGTGGCTGAAAACCCAGTGTACCAACCAACCACAGAATTTGTAGCCACTCTTCCCCAGCAAGAGTTAAACATTCATAAATAAGTGGCTGAGAATGAGAAGCAAGATTTTCAACATACTCAATGACCTGGAGGAGCAGAATTTATGATTTTAGGCCTACCACATCATCAGTTCAGTTCAGTTCAGTTGTTCAGTCATGTCCGACTCTTTGTGACCCCATGAATCGCAGCACGCCGGGCCTCCCTGTCCATCACCAACTACTGAGGAAAGAGGAGGGAAAAAAGAGAGAGAGAGAGAGAAAAGAATCATTCAAGGTGACCTGGGTTAGAAGACTCAGCCTTTAAGAACAAGGATCAACTGTTTCTTGGTTGTTTGCCTCATAACCTTACATACTCAAGCTTTAAGGCTTAAGAATCCTACATGCATCCTTAAAGGAAGGATGTAGGATCATTTCTAATCCTGTAGACTATGACTCTTCCATCAGGATCGACTCAAGACCTTATTAAACATTACATTAAAGTTTTCTTTTACCTCGTGATATTGTCAGCAGGGAGCTCAGCCAACCTAACCAAGATCACTTAGGGGCATAGCACAGGAAGGAAGATGAATATAATTCATCTTTTTCCCTTTTGCTAGGTGCAGACAAATTAATTATAGTTCCCAGATAATGATTCCCTTTTGCTTAAAATAGTATCAAAATTTCCACCCAAGTCTTCTATGAATAGAAGCAATTTGACTTGACATTAGGACAGAGCTTTGGGGTCTGGAGACGACACAGATTTCCTCTGATTCTCTGGGAGGCATCATCAGCTTGGGTTCTCAGCCTTTAGTTTTTTCCTCCATACAATGGGAATGATATATGCTTCATTCATTTCAGGAGGTTTTAGGGGATTTCTNCTATGAATAGAAGCAATTTGACTTGACATTAGGACAGAGCTTTGGGGTCTGGAGACGACACAGATTTCCTCTGATTCTCTGGGAGGCATCATCAGCTTGGGTTCTCAGCCTTTAGTTTTTTCCTCCATACAATGGGAATGATATATGCTTCATTCATTTCAGGAGGTTTTAGGGGATTTCTTTGAAAACCATTTAATATGATGAGCAACCATTTAATATGATGAGCAATAGAAGGCACTGGATGCAAGAGAATTCTGGGCAAGAAATCCATTTAATATGAATGAGCTATCTACTGGGTTATTTAGACAAGATACAAAATGATCTTTAGGCTCAGAATTGGAACCATCTCTAAGCCTGTCTTTTGGAAAAGAGCTAAAATTCGTTTCTACTGCTGGCGACTTACATGTAGAAGAGTGATTCCTGGCCCTGCTCTGAGGTTTGAAAAATGTTTGAGTCTCACCTTGAAACACTAGAAGTGCAGATGATAAAGAATCTGCTGGTAATGCAGGAGAGCTGGTTTCGATCCCTGGGTCACGAAGATCTCCTGGAGAAGGGAATGGAATGGCTACCCACTCTAGTATTCTTTTCTGGAGAATTCCATGGACAGAGGAGCCTGGTGGGCTACAGTCCATGGATTCCAAAGAGTCGTATACGATTAAGCGACTCACTCATTCACTTGAAAGACTAATTTTACCTATGAGGACACTTATGCCCTTTAGGTTAATTCTTGTGTTATTTTTGTAAGAAGAGGCTGGACATTTACCTCTAGGTGAAAACTCACTGTTTTGGTATATAGTTTTCTCATAGAATAACCTACATCTTTATTTTTTTCCTGCAGGCAAAACTGTGTGGAGTTTTACCCAATATTCATAATCACATTGTGGATGGCTGGATGGTATTTCAACCAAGGTAAGTTTAAAAGACAACTCTGTTCTCATGATGACTGTGGTCCTTACAGCCATTAAGTAGCAGATATTCACCTACACATCTACAGATCCTGGAAATTGTTTTAAGCAAAAGAAGCACTGTCTGTTTGCATTAGAGAGCAGTGTGCTACAGATAGGCTAACTTTGGCTTCATTTCAATTTAATTCAGTGATTTTTTTTTAAAATAAAAACTTGGAACAAACAGATGTGAGGGACTCCAGAATGCAGATGACATGTGATTTTGTCTTCAAGTCTAATACTCTATAAATTCTAATTTATCTGCAGGAACAAAACACAGAATTAACAGCTCACCCTAATATTTACTGAGTACTTCATGCCAGGTACTTGGGGCATGCAGGCTCAGAAGCCTTGATGTAATGTGGAATCTTAGTTCCCCAGGGATCAAACCCACATCCCCTGCATTGGAAAGCACATTCTTAACCACTGAATCACCAAGGAAGTCCCTGCCAAGCTTTGTTTTTAAGTGTCATACGTATATTATCTCTTATGTACCACTTACAGGATTAAAAACCTCTTATGAGGTCAGTCAGTCAGTTCAGTCGTGTCTGACTCTTTGCGACCCCATGAATCGCAGCACACCAGGCCTCCCTGACCATCACCGACTCCCACAGTTCACCCAGACTCATGTCCATCAAGTCAGTGATGCCATCCAGCCATCTCATCCTCTGTCGTCCCCTTCTCCTCCTGCCCCCAATCCCTCCCAGCATCAGAGTCTTCTCCAATGAGTCAACTCTTCTCATGAGGTGGCCAAAGTACTGGAGTTTCAGCTTTAGCATCATTCCTTCCAAAGAAATCCCAGGGTTGATCTCCTTCAGAATGGACTGGTTGGATCTCCTTGCAGTCCAAGGAACTCTCAAGAGTCTTCTCCAACACCACAGTTCAAAAGCATCAATTCTTCTGCGCTCAGCTTTCTTCACAGTCCAACTCTCACATCCATACATGACCACTGGGAAAACCATAGCCTTGACTAGATGGACCTTAGTTGGCAAAGTAATGTCCCTGCTTTTGAATATGCTATCTAGGTTGGTCGTAACTTTTCTTCCAAGGAGTAAGTGTCTTATGAGGCAGGTTCCATAATTTCTGCTTTATAGGTGAGGAAAGTACAGAGTGGTTAAGTCTTTTGTCCACCCTAGCTTTCACCAGTTCAGGAGAAAATTACCTTTCAAGTTCAGAGCAGGATTTAGAGGTATTTGACCAAAAACCCATGTGCTTTTTCTTAGGAGTTTCCAAGATTGTGGTCTACTGGATGTAGAAACTTTGTAAATATCCATTTTCTATTTACACCCTTCTTCACAGTCCAACTCTCACATCCATACATGACCACAGGAAAAACCATAGCCTTGACTAGACCACTTCATAGAGTCTAGTAAAATACCAAGTTTGAACTGGAACTCCAAAGATATGTAAGTTAGGAGTAAGGATTAAACTAAAATAAACCAGCCCTCACTGATTCTAAATGATAATATTGAATCAATACTTTGGCCACCTGATCCGAAGAACTGACTCTTTGGAAAAGACCCCGATACTGGGAAAGATTGAAGGCAAAAGGAGAATGGGGTGGTAGAGGATGAGATGGTTATATAGCACCATTGGCTCAATGGACATGAATGTGAGCAAACTCCGGGAGATAGTGGACAGGGAAGCCTGGCGTGCTGCCGTCCATGGGGTAGCAAAGAGTCAGACACCACTTAGCGACTCAGTAACAACAACAAATGCTAGCTCACATTGAATTAAAGGGATCTAGAATTGCTGATGCATAGACTGCACACTAGAATCAATTGTAAACTGACCTTAAAAAAATGCTGGAACCGATTATACAGAGTGAAGTAAGCCAGAAAGAAAAATACCAATACAGTATACTAACACATATATATGGAATTTAGAAAGATGGTAATGAGGACCTTGTATGCAGGACAGCAAAAGAGACACAGATGTGTAGAGCGGACTTTTGGACTCTGAGGGAGAAGGAGAGGGAGAGGGAGAGGGTGGGATGATTTGGGAGAATAACATTGAAATATGTATACTATCATGTAAGAAATGAATCGCCAGTCTATGTTCAATGCAGGATGTAGGATGCTTGGGGCTGGTGTATGGGGAGATAAAGCCCATAAATGTGATAAAGACAAGGGACTCTAGGTGGGGAACACTTCCTTTCTAGAAGGTTGGAAAGCTTTTTGGTCTTGAAATTCATGGAAGGAATAGTTTTTAATAGAATGCCCAGAGATCCTCAAAAAAGTGAGGATCCACTCTTTCAGTGGACTTTGAAAATGATGGAGAAGTTTCTGGATTAAATAGGTAAGGGCAAAGGACAAGACAGTGTAAAGCCTGTCTCTTATACACAGCCAGATGTGTATAAGAGACAGGTGTATGGGGGTGATCTGGAGGGATGATGTGGGGTGGGAGGTGGGAGGGGGGTTCATGTCTGGGAGTTCATGTAAAAAAATAAATAAATACAAAAAAAATAAAATAGAAGCAAAAAAAATGCAGTATTTATGCTTAATACATTCAAGGAAATAAAAGGATAATTGATACAGAAATAGTAACTATTATAATAAACCAAGCGTAATTCCTGCAACTGAAAAATCCAGAAACTGAAATTAAGAAGTCAAAGATGAGTTTCATAATATATTTGATACAGATGAAGAGAGATTTCTAAACAGGATGAAAAATCAGAAGAAATTTTTCAAAATAAATATGAATATTTTAAAGAGTGGAAAAACACAGAAGAGAACGTATGAGATAGCAGATTAAGGAGGAGGGGCGCAGAAAAGCCTATGCAAACATAATTGAGTCCCAGAAAGGAAAAAAGGAACATATTTAAAGATGTGCTAGCTTAGAATTTAAATAGCTGATGATGACATAAACCTCAGATTAAGAAGCAAATGAAGAAAATGTACCCACACACAATAAGGTAAATGTGCTAAAAATAACAACAACAACAAAAGAAAAATAACAAAAACATCTCAAGGGAAAAAAGATGAATCACCGTCACAGAGTTCACAATAGGACAAAGCCAGAGTCCTCAAACAGAAAAGCAAAATTAAAGCCAAAGACAGTGGATCCTATTTTCAGAGCATTCAAAGAAGTTAAATATCCTACACCCAGAAAATGGTCTTGAAAACGTTAATGAAGAGGTTAAAAATATGGGAAAAGACTTTCTCCTACGATAATAAATGCAAAATAAAATTGTGCTAAAATGCCATTTCTCACCTATCAGAGTGGTAGACGCTGAATTTTGAAAATAGTGTCTCAGCAAGACTTGGGGAACAGGCGTTCTCATATACACAAAAATCACTTAAAAATAGAGAAATTAGGTGATTTGGCAAAGTATATATATTTTTTCCCTTTTCTCCACCAGTTCTTCTTTAGTGCTATTTCAGACACATACTGACAGAATCCATGAAAAGCCATATGTACAAGAAAATCTACTGTAGTCCTATTTGTAATAGCAAAAGAACAGAATGCAACTCAAATATCCATTAGGGACTGATTACGTAAACTATGGTCAGCTGTGTGGATTTCCTAGCTTAGTGTTGAAGATGTGACCTGGTTTATTTTTCCTGTTTATAGTAGAATTTGAGAGGAGAGAAATGAACTGATGAAAAAATTATTAAAGAAAAGAGAACCAGAACTGATGATCTAGGAAACTATCAGTCCACCCAGATGGAAAAGAATGCTGCAGTTCAGAAATTCACGATCACAAAAGTACTCTGGAGAAAATGCTGATGGTGTGACCCTAAAATCCTTCCTAAGAACCTCAGAAGATCTCTTTGAGAGATTAAAGTATGACTCAAAAATCCCTTCAGTTAAACAAAGTATCTTCTAGGAAACTTGAGGGCAAAGTCTTATATCAATAGAAACAAAAATCAAGAAGGGGTTGTTTAGATAAGATTTTTGTGGGAAATCCTTACACAATGTATATGTATATCAAATCATCACATTGTACACTTTCAATGTATTACAATTTTATTGGTCAGTTATATTTCACTATAGAAAAAGTCTCTTGATGAGACTAATAGAGTCTAAAGAGTGAATTCCTGTGACAGACGCAGTGACAGAAAATTCTTGGAATTTTTATATAGCAGAAATTCTGCCACTCCAATCATGAGAAAAACATCAAAAAATTCTGATATAGGAACTTCCCAGCAAATACTTGACTAATATTCCTCGAAATTGCCAAGGTCCCCAGAAACAAGAAAGTCTGTGAAACTTTTACAGCCAAGAGAAGTTTCAGGAAGCATGACAGCTCAAAACAGTGTGGTGTCTTGAGTGCTGCTGCTAAGTCACTTCAGTCATGTCCGACTCTGTGTGACCCCATAGACGGCAGCCCACCAGGCTCCCCCATCCCTGGGATTCTCCAGGCAAGAATACTGGAGTGGGTTGCCATTTCCTTCTCCAATGCATGAAAGAGAAAAGTGAAAATGAAGTCGCTCAGTCTGTCCGACTGTTAGCGACCCCATGGACTGCAGCCCACCAGGCTACTCCATTCATTGGATTTTCCAGGCAAGAGTACTGGGGTGGGGTGCCATTGCCTTTCCCGGGTGTCTTGAGTGGGTTCCTGAAAAAGAAAAAAGACATTAGGTAAAAACTAAGGAAATCTGAATAAAATATGGAATTAATGTGTTAATCTCATTTTTAGTTGTAACAAATGTACTATACTACGTAGGATGTTCATACTAAGAGAGACTAGGTGTGGGCTATATGGGAATCCTTTGTAAGCATGGCACCCCACCCCAGTACTCTTGCCTGGAAAATCCAATGGACGGAGGAGCCTGGTGGGCTGCAGTCCATGGGGTCGCTAACAGTTGGACAGACTGAGCTACTTCACTTTCACTTTTCTCTTCCATGCATTGGAGAAGGAAATGGCAACCCACTCCAGTATTCTTGCCTGGAGAATCCCAGGGACGGGGGAGCCTGGTGGGCTGCCGTCTATGGGGTCACACAGAGTCGGACACAACTAAAGTGACTTAGCAGCAGCAGCAGTGTGCTTAGTCACTCAGTTGTGTCCAACTCTTTGTGACCCCATGGATTGTAGCCTGCTATGCTCCTCTGTCCATGAGGATTCTCCAGGCAAGAATACTGGATTGGGTTGACATGCCCTCTTCCAGGGGATCTTCCCATCCAGGGACTGGACCCAGGTCTCCCACATTGCACGCAGATTCTTTACTGACCGAGCCACCAGGGAAGCTTCCTTTGTAAGTAGCTCCTTATTAGGTCTTTTAAAAGATATAAACGTATAGATACATGTTTAAAAGATATAAACATAAAGAAAGAACTTTATCTTATTAATTTGGTATAATTGTGTATATTGCAAAATTACTTTCATCAGTTTTTTTTTTTTTTTTAACTTGGAGAAATGTTTATTCAGATTCTTTGCCTGCTTTTTCACTGGATCTTTTGTTAAGTTTTAATATTTTTTGTTTATTCTGAATAATAAAGATATATTATTCACAAATATTTTCTCTTATTCTGTGGTTTGTCTTTTCACTTTCTTGATAGTGTCCTTTAATGCAAAAAATTTTAAATTTTGATGAAGTATAATTTATCTATTTTTTCCTCTTTTTGCTTATGTTTTTGGTCTTATATTTAATAACTGTTGCCTAATCCAAGGTCATGAAGATTCATACCTATGTTTCCATCTAAGAGTTTTCATAGTTTTACCTCTTACTTTTAAGTCTTTGTTTCATCTTGAGTTAATTTTTTGTGTATAGTGTTAGGAAGGAATCCAAATTCATACTTTTGAATGTGGATAGCCAGTTGCCCCTTCACCATTTGCTGAATATTCTTCCTCATTGAACGATCTTGGCATCCTTCTTGAAAATCAACTAACCAGAGAGCTATTTGTTCATTTCTAGACTCTTAATTCTATCCCATTGACCTTTATATCTATCATTGTGCCAGAATCACAATATTTCTATAACTTTGCAGTAATTTTGAAATCATTTTTTTTTTTTCAGAGTGTTTTGACTGCCAAGTGTCCCTTGTGCCCTAATATTCATTTTAGGATCAACTTTTCTCTTTCTGAAAAAAATAACCAGATTTCGATTTTGGTCGGCATTACACTGAATTTGTAGATAAATTTGGGGAATGCTGTCAACTTACAATATTGTCTTTCAATCCAGGAACATGAGATGTCTTTGCATTTACTTAAGTCTCTAATTTCTTTTCTTTCTTTTTTTTTTTTTTACTGGCGATTCGTTTCTTACATGATAGTATACATATTTCAATACTATTCTCCCAAATCATCCCACCCTCTACCTCTCCCTCTCCCTCAGAGTCCAAAAATCCACTCTACACATGTGTATCTCTTTTACTGCCTTGCATACAGGGTCCTCATTACCATCTTTCTAAATTCCATATATTTGTGTCAGTATACTGTATTCGTGTTTTTCTTTCTGGCTTACTTCACTCTGTATAATCAGTTCCAGTTTCATCCATCTCATTAGAACTGATTCAAATGTATTCTTTTTAATGGCTGAGTAATACTCCATTGTGTATATGTACCACAGCTTTCTTATCCATTCATCTGCTGATGGACATCTAGGTTGTTTCCATGTCCTGGCTATTATAAACAGTGCTGCAATGAACATTGGGGTACATGTGTCTCTTTCTATTCTGGTTTCCTCGGTGTGTATGCCCAGCAGTGGGATTGCTGGGTCATAAGGCAGTTCTATTTGCAATTTACATCTTATTAGAACTGATTCAAATGTATTCTTTTTAATGGCTGAGTAATACTCCATTGTGTATATGTACCACAGCTTTCTTATCCATTCATCTGCTGATGGACATCTAGGTTGTTTCCATGTCCTGGCTATTATAAACAGTGCTGCGATGAACATTGGGGTACATGTGTCTCTTTCTATTCTGGTTTCCTCGGTGTGTATGCCCAGCAGTGGGATTGCTGGGTCATAAGGCAGTTCTATTTGCAATTTAAGGAATCTCCACACTGTTCTCCATAGTGGCTGTACTAGTTTGCATTCCCACCAACAGTGTAAGAGGGTTCCCTTTTCTCCACATTCTCGCCAGCATTTATTGCTTGCAGACTTTTGGATTGCAGCCATTCTGACTGGTGTGAAGTGGTACCTCATTGTGGTCTTGATTTGCATTTCTCTGATAATGAGTGATGTTGAGCATATTTTCATGTGTTTGTTAAGCATCTGTATGTCTTCTTTGGAGAATTTGATCTTTAAATCATAAAACACTGATTTGTAAAATAGCAATAAATAATATTTAAAGGTAAATAGTATTCCTTAAGAAACAAGCATGATGTTATTGTATTCAATTTAGTTTCAAATATACTTAAATATCATCTTTTTATGTTCTAGTCTGTTTCACAAACAATTGTTGCAAGTTTCTATTTTACTTTGAGTAAATTACTTCATACTCAAATATAATATACTCCTTTCACTTAAGAATATTTGTCTTTAAATTTTATGTGTTTTTCATTTTGCTTTTTTCATTTTAAAAATTAGTTTTAACTGTGTTACCCATTTATCTAGATTCACTCTACCATATATACTTTCCACAGTGCTTTAGACCTTTACTTATTTAATTTATGTTGCTAAGAATCTGTATGTAATTATTTTTGCATAATAATACTAGCTCAACTAACACTACTCAATTAGTTTTGAGTGTTAAGTCTCTCTTTTCAGTGTTTATCCTCACCCAGATTAAATATGGTTTTCACTTATTGCTTTGTATATCATTATAATGCATCACAGCATTTCTTCAGATTGGAACAGTAGCTTTCTTGTACTCAAACTGTGGCCCTTGCATTGAAGTAAACCATCACTAATACAATATTTTAGAGGAATTTAACATTCTCTAGGAATAGATATGGGGATATTATAATATTTAATTATAATACACTGTGAAAGTGAAAGTCACTCAGTCATACCTGACTCTTTGTGACCCTATGGACTAGTCCATGGAATTCTCCAGGCCAGGATACTGGAGTGGGTAGCCTTTCCCTTCTCCAGGGGATCTTCCCAACCCAGGGATGAAACCCAGGTCTCCCACATTGCAGGTGGATTCTTTACCAGCTGAGTCACAAGGGAAGTCCAAGAATACTGGCATGGGTAGCCTATCCCTTCTCCAAGGGATCTTCCAGACCCAGGAATCTAACTGGGGTCTCCTACATTACAGGCAGGTTCTTTGCCAACAGAGCTATCAAGGAAGCCTCATATTATACTATATCTTTTATAAAACTCCTACATTTTTTCCTGAGTCTTTGGAACTCAGTACCTGTTATTTACTAGTTCATGACAGCAAATAGCAACTGCAGGATTTGGTACAAAGAACGAAAAGCATAAGCAACTCAGAAGAAGCCAATTGGTGCTTATATTTGTAATTTCTATGAAACATGAATATAGCTTAGTCTTATTTACCAACAGCCAGGCAATTCCTGTGGGTAGTTAATTGATCGGATTTTCACGGCATTGCTCATACATCTCGTTAACTTCCAGAACCTTAACGCATCAGACCTAAACTAGGTGCCTCATAACCATGACCTTAACTGTTTGTCAGTTTCTCAAATGCCAGGAAACGCCAGCAGAGTGGAACTGGAGAACAAGGAGATAAAGCACCAATGCCAATCCATCGCCAAACATGGGTTACTTCAAGTCCCTCAGGACAAGTGTTTAACAAGCTTGCTGTGGAACCCCAGTTACATTTCACTGAAAGGGAAGTGAATAATTAGCAGCTGATGCACTGACCTCCTGCTAGAATTGGTAAGTGGAGGCCACCACATCCAAGGAGGCACTGGTCATAACTTGTCATCTTATAAGCAGGTTTATGTCAGCTCTAGAGTCTTTGCACTTTTTTTTTTTAATGGAAATTTAAATCTTTCCCAGTGGTAGAACGCCTCCAATAATGAGAATGGAAGTGCAAACAGACTTTTATCGCTGTCAAATGCTAAAGGCCCAGGATTGCATCGTTGGGTGCTAAGGGTGGCACAAATGGTCATTTGATCATTGGGCTTTTTTGAATGATATCAGCTCAGCAAAATCTCTTTAAAGCTACCATATTTATGGTATGTGTGTATTCATTTGTGTATCTATTGGAGATATTGTTTTCTTCTAGACTTAAGACAGACAATTTTATCTCATTATGAGCGATTTGGGTCAGGAAGCAACCTTAGATGTTTTGTTCGTAAATTTTACCTTGATAGGAAATTTCTGGTCTCAACTCAATTCCTAGGGAGCACAGAAGAGAGGAACTGTATCATTACAAGCTTCTTTCAAGTCTGTCTTCATAATGTATTAAGTGCTCGGTGCTTCTCAACTCCAGATTCTAGCCGTCAGGAAGATGATAATTATGGTAGTCATTCCTGAGAAATTATATCAGAAAGAACATCACAGGGAACCACATCAATAATTTTTAACAATGGCCTGCAAACTGTATGACCACCATTTGGAACACCAACACCCAACATAGACTCCATGTTATCCTGAAGGTTTTATAAAACAACAAGGTCAGGACCACAGATTAAGCTGTTGGCATTGCTAAAGTCAACAGAATCTAGCAAGGACAAGCCTCGCAGTGCAGGAACCCAGGTAGCAAC
This sequence comes from Oreotragus oreotragus, assembly GCA_006410675.1. Classification (NCBI taxonomy): domain Eukaryota; kingdom Metazoa; phylum Chordata; class Mammalia; order Artiodactyla; family Bovidae; genus Oreotragus; species Oreotragus oreotragus. The sequence goes on along the minus strand of SJYX01020635.1, from coordinate 13,820 downwards.
CTCCCTTGGTGTCAGGGCAGCAGTCTTACACGGTTTTTTACAGTGTACCTATATTGACACCCCTGCCAATGCTTTTAAAACCATGCCATCTTAACTGTACGTTTGGCTTATTGTCAGAAGAAAAATTTAATAGAGTGAGTTTTTATTTTAAAAAGAAATCATTATTTTTATGTATCTATGGTCACATTAAAATGCTCTTGTACAAAATGAGTAACTATTATCAAATAAAAGTGGCCAGTCATTCCATTTAACATATGATAAGAATACTTATCAAATGTGGAAAAAAAATTAGTTGCTCAGTCCTGTCCGGTTCTTTGCGACCCCATGGACTGAAGCCCAGCAGACTCTTCTGTCCGTTGAATTCTCCAAGCAAGAATACAGGAGTGGGTAGCCATTCCCTTTTCCAGGGTACCTTCCCGACCCAGGGGTCGAACCCAGGTCTCCTGCACTGCAGGTGGATTCTGAGCCACCAGGAAAACAGAAGGCCTCTTCGTAAACTGGGCTCTTCCTTCCCCATACCACCGTCACTCACACTGGTCACCACTCCCCATCACGGCCCAGTCACAGCAAGCCTGTTTCTGTTTCCTGAACATTTGTGATTATTTCTTACATGATTGCATGTCTTCATTTTTTCATGTATTCAGAAAATATTGATTTATTAGAGTAAGGAGAAGCGCAGGTGCTGGGATTGTAAAAGTGGTAAAGTCAGAAATGGATTCACCCTCATGGAGTTTAAAACCTAGCTGAAATGTTTTCATACTTTTGTATACATTTTTTTTCCTTCTTCCTGGAGTATCTTCCACTTTTCTTTAATGCTTAAAAAACTCATATTCATATTTTGAGATTTAGGTCAAAAATACCTCTTCTTAAAATCTTTCTGCATTATTTTTCACTCAGAAATATAATTTTGTCTTAGATATTGATATTAATTATTATATATGCTTCCGCTGAAGTTTTTATCCCATTGTAGAGAAAATATTTGTTTATGGACAGTCTCTATCTGCACCTGATCACAACCTCTCAAAGACAGAACTTTGGCTTATTTATGATGTACTTTGTATTTAATTGATGTTAAGGAGGTTGGTAGTTTTATTGGGATGAATAAGTGAATGAAAAAAATGGATGAATTGGTAATGAGGAAGCTTCTTTAATTTTCTTTTTGAGCAAATACCAGTCATTTATTCGGAACTTGAACATACCAGTAGGTGACTATTTCATGACCTTGATATGGGCCGCACATTTCTGCATAATTAAAGCAGTGGGAAAAATCACAGGAAAAAAATAGATTTGATCAAATGACAACTATTGTAATTATAGTTGTCATTAGTTACCTATTACAGGGAAATAAATTACCACAGACTTTGCAGCTTAATGCAATGTACATTTGCCATCTGGTTTCGCGGTTTAGGAGTCCAGGCATAAAACACTCTCCCCTCACTCTCTGACTCTCACAAGGCTGCCATCAAGGTGTCATATTGCTGTGTTCTGGAGCTGATGTTGTTGCTGGCAAAATTCAATTCCATTTGGTTGTAGGATGTAAATCCCTATTTTCTTGCAGACTGTCAACCAGGAAACAATCTCAGCTCCCAGATGCCACCAGCAATTCCTTCACACACGACCCTCTTAAAGGCCCTCTTGCAACATGGTGACTTACTTTTTCAATGCCCTGAGGAATTTCACTTCCATCTGCTAAGACAGTCTTACATAATGCAATGTAATCCCATCACCTTCCTCATATTCTGTTAGGAGGGGATTGTTTAAGGACATGACTTATTGAAGGTCACCTTGAAATGTGTCCACCACAAAAAATTTTTAAAAAGCAAATGTATAATTAAAAAACACCATGTGCAAGTGTACTCACTAACTCAGTCGTGTCTGACTCTTTGTGACCCATGGACTCTAGCCCTCCAGGCTCCTCTGTCCATGGGATTCTCCGGGCAAGAATAATGGAGTCAGTTGCCATTTCCTCCTCCAGGAAAAAGCACCACAAATACAAATAGAAAACAAGTAATCACTGAAGAAGATAACCAGTATGACAAATGTTCACAATATTTAACTTGACCTCTGTATCAATAATTAAAGAAATATCAACCAAATCAATTATTCTATCTTCCATTGTTTAGTCCCATGAGCCACCAGGGAAGCATTTTATCTTCTGGCTGGATCCAGTTTCTTTCATTTTAATCTAGTATAGCAAACAATGCTACTGAAAGGATCATAGATAGCAAGGTGAGCCCTCTCATATTCTTCATTAGAAGTACCTTCTTTATTGAACCTCTTTTTTTCTACTGCATTGGCAGGTGTGTTCTTTACCACTAGCACCACCTGGGAAACCCTCTTTATGGAAAGTGAAGTGAAAGTCGCTCAGTCATGTCTGACTCTTTGCGACTCCATGGATGCAAAGCAGAGGTTAAAAAATATCAACATCATTACCTGTCTCCGCCCTTGCCCTGTCAGAGCCATCATTGCAATATAGCCGTAAGCAGGACGAGCACCTGGAGATTCTCCAGGTTTGTCAATTGTTTAGAGTGTATTAAGCTGCTGAACAATCTTCAAGGTTCATATAACTGATAAATATCCAAAAAGGAGCTTTCGGTCTCTAAGAAATGGAAGGTTAACATTTTTCCTGAAATTGTACGTGTAACTTTATCTGGGGCTTACCTTTGACAGCCACAATGGCCCAGAGGAGGAAATATTGTAGTTCAAGGCCTGTCAAATAGGCATGTCCCTGGCACAGTGAAGTCACCATGGGTTAGGACCCCAGTGGCTACACTTCTGAGTAAGAGAGAATCAGAAATAGACCAACTCTAGCAGGAACTGCCAGTCAGTTCAGATTACTTGATGTCCTCATCCCAACAATCAAGTCTCGAGGATCCTGTTTGCTGTGTGTTTCTAAAATCCTGCTATTTTTCTTGCACTCTGCCAGATTGTCATCACTCAGTTCTGGATTATTGCAGCTGCCGTGTGCTGGCCTCATTTCCAATTTTACTCACTTTCAGAATACCAGCAATATGATCTTTATGAAGGGGGAAATCGTGTCTTTTAACCTTTAGTTGTCCTAAAGCACACAATCTAAAATCCTTCGTGTGCCTGTACCAATCCAGTCCTTTACATAATTTTTCAATTCATCTTTCTCTATTCTCCCTTTCTTCATCGTCTTTCCTGTCTCCTAAATTCTGGAACCATTTGCTGTTCTTGGAATGGAAAATGCTTTTGTGCCACTAGAGCTTTAGACGTATCTGCCATTCGTACGACATCATCAATATTCTTCATTCTTTATCTGGTTATCTCTTGATATTCCTTATGACCTAGCTTGGTCATGCCTTTCTCCTGACTTCCAAAAGGTCTCTCCTATCCATCCACAAATATATCAGACTGTGTGTGCCCATCACAGTTGCCTAGGGGTATTATGAACGCCAGCTCTTTTTTGGTTATTTTTTGTTTTTCACTGTGTCCTGAGAGCTCCGTGTGGGACAATACTGTTTTCCATGACTTTGCTTCTCCAACCCAGGGTTTGCCATTTCACATGTTTTTAATAAATACATGGTAAATGAAAAAAGAAAGACCGAAATACTCAGATGCCATCCCTGAAGTCTTAGCAGTCAGAGGATCACTTTGTAATTGTTCACAGAATTCTAGCCCTCTAGAATTCATAGAATTCAGAGGACAGAGTTGATACCTCTTCCTGAGCAGCTGTCTGGATACTTCGTTTGACAGATTCAAAATGGGCACTGAAACTTCTTGAGTGGCCTGAGCTGCAGAGCTGGGAGGGATAAGACCCGGGGCGTGTGTCAGCTAAGACGTGAGAGCTTGGTCTGTCACAGATGGCCTGTGAAGACAGACACCTATGGGATTTTGTGTTTAGTTTTTGCCATCCATAAAATGATCATCCTGTCTTTATGGCTTTCTCCCCAGGGAAAGCCCATAAGGGTTCATGCATTCTTTTTTTTTTTGTTTGCAAAGCATGGATTGCTATTCCTTGAGTAAAGACACTCTATAAATACAAAGCATGTTTGTCGTTAGTCCAGATGCCCTACCCGAGTTCAGCCTATTTGCTTCTGTGCTACCAAACAGCTGCCAGCACCCACCAAGAGCATCTGGTTCCATTTCATGTTGGCAAGGGCCCCATTAGCAGTAAAACAGCTAATGCCTTTTAGATGGCCTCATGATTGTAGCTTTTATTGGTACCCCAGGTAATTGAGTTAATAAATTTAATTGCCAATGCTGACGCATCCTCCCCCTGCCTCTACTCCCCCGACTTCTTCCCCACCAGTTCCTCTTCATCTCCTCTCAAAAAAAAAAAAAAAAATTTAAAAAGGCAGAGAAACCATTAATAAGAATATGCATCTAACAGGACAGGTGACCTCACAAAACACTTCTGAATGACTTCGAAATGTCACTGAGCCCACCCCAGTTTGTTTATAGCAGCATGTGGTGCCATGACTCACAGTTACTACCCTTTTCCTTTCAAGGTAATTTATAGAACCGTCCACACTACATAGAGCAATACCCAGAGTATAGAGTGTGTATCGCCACAAAGATTTCCAAGGAAATATTTATAGTTGCAGAGGAGAATATGGGCACAGATTTCTGGATTCCTCAGCTAATAATTCATATACCACGTTGTAAATCATGTTGAAATATTGCACAATACACAATAACACAACAATGGAGAGGAGACAATTGAAAACTGAACTTTCTCTTGGGAGGCATTTTTAAGATCTTGCTGAAAGAATAACAGATCCTGAATTGCAATATGTATTTCTCTCAGGAAGACGGTCTCCTGGATGGCTTTCATTTGTTTCTCTGTTTGTTGCTCTTAGAAACTCAACAGTGTCAACCACTGACGAATGCCATATATCCAGAGTGCCGCTGTCCTCCCAAATCAAATCATTCGCCCCCTTCTCAAACAAAAACACTCTTCTTCTCTCTGCCTAATTAAAAGAGGCTGGTGGAGATATCAGTAATTCAAATGTTCAGCAAGACTTTATAATCTCTGCTCCCAACATCTATTATCATGATTGCTTTCATGCCTGACTCCGGCTCAGTGACCCCTTACACCCTTCTTACCATTGCTGGGTTCCTGGCTCCTATCTCATTGCATTGATCTGTGTAGTTTCATTCTAAGTACCCCAAATACTCCAATCACAGTTGAAAATGACATCCAGGAGGGTGCCAGTTAGTAGCTAGTTATTTCCACATATGAAGCACTTCACAAATATTATTTTTAATCATCATATTTTGTAGGGCAGTGTTTGTTAACCAGAGGTAATTTCTAATGCCGGGTCCACTGGGCAAAGTCTGGAGAGATTTTTGGTCATCACAACTAGAGACACACTACTGGGTCTAGTGGAGAGAGGGGCTAAGGATGCAGCCACATACCCTGCAATGCAAAGGATCGCTCGCACCACAAAGAAGTGCAGGAGTGCCAAGGCTAAGAAATCCTGGTCTAAGGCAGCATTCCCATCATGGGGAAAAGGAAGCAGAACCTCAGAAAGGTGAAAAGGCTTGCTTAGCATCCCTCAGACTAAAAACAGTGGAACATGAATTCAAATCTAGGTTTATCTAATTCCAGGGTTCACTCTCCTTTCTGTAGAACAATCTAGCCCCTAGGAGGATCTAGGAACCTGGACGTTACAGGAAATGTTCAGGCTTTAACTGCCAAGTCCCCAAACCACATGATATAAAAAGGACTTTTTTGCTGTCTTGCATACAGGGTCCTCATTACCATCTTTCTAAATTCCATATATATGTGTTAGTATACTGTATTGGTGTTTTTCTTTCTGGCTTATTTCACTCTGTATAAGGGGGGGGGGGTTCATGTTTGGGAGTTCATGTAGACCCATGACGGATTCATGTCAATGTATGCCAAAACCAATACAGTACTGTAAAGTAAAAAAAAAAAAAAAAAGGACTTTTGTTCTAAAGGCCATCCACTAAAAAGCTGTATTGCTGTGATCATTGCAGAATTCTGCCACAGTCTGCAGTGCAGGTGGGGTGTGTGAGTCTTCTGGCTACAAATCTCCACTCAGGGCTGGCCTGGTCAACAGCAGTCATAGCAGATGTATCAAACATGACTGTGTGCAAAGCAATTTATGTTGTGAAAATGACAAACATTTATAAAAACAAAAACAACAACAACAACAAAAAAAAAAACAAAGGTCAATTACTGCTGAGAAAGTGATTCCCAAAACTAAAAACTGAAAGAGAAGAGGTGGCAAGGCATAGCAAGATCCAGACAAGGACACATAGTTTCCACAAAGCTTTCTACACGTTTCTTTCAGGGAATCCTGAGGATGAGTGATTTTTATTCTCAGTATCAAGGGCTTGGAGATAAATTTGTATGTATTTTTTCTTATTTCTTAATTTTTGGCATTCTTGGGGAAAAGTGTGCATTGCAAAATCTAATATTGAGTGTGAAAATTAAATTACCTCTTTTTAAATTCAAATATTTGTTGTATAAAGTGTGTTACCTTTTCATGTTATCTCCAATTTTTTGTTTTGTTTTGGCCACATAGCTTGGCTTATGGGATTTTTAGTTCCTCAACCAGGGATTGAACCAAGGGCCCTTGCAGCGAGTGTACCAAGTCCTAACCACTGAACTGCCAGGCAAGTCCCCTAAACCCAGGTGATTTTGCTGTGGCTGCTAAGTCACTTCAGTCGTGTCCAGCTCTGTGCGACCCCATAGATGGCAGCTCACCAGGCTCCCCTGTCCCTGGGATTCTCCAGGCAAGAACGCTGGAGTGGGTTGCCATTTCCTTCTCCGACGCATGAAAGTGAAAAGTGAAAGTGAAGTCGCTCAGTCTGTCCGACTGTTAGCGACCCCACAGACTGCAGCCCACCAGGCTCCTCTGTCCATGGGATTTTTCAGGCAAGAGTACTGGAGTGGGGTGCCATTGCCTTCTCCAAATACTTCATGTTTTCTTCAACTGATTACATAATATATTTATATAAAACAGCAAAGGTTTTCTAAGATCCTTATGCTTTTCGTTCTTTCGAAACTTGCATTCTAGAATCATTTACATACCTAAAGCTCATTTTTGTCTTGCATTGCTCTTCTTTAGAGTTAAGACAGGTGAAAAAGTGAAGTGAAAGTGAAGGCGCCCAGTCGTGTCCGACTCTTCGCGACCCCATGGACTGTAGCCTACCAGGTTCCTCGGCCCATGGGATTTTCCAGGCAAGAGTACTGGAGTGGGTTGCCATTGCCCTCTCCAGGGTATCTTTCCCATGCAAGAATCGAACCCAGGTCTCCTGCATTGTAGGCAGACGCTTTACCATCTGAGCCACCAGGGAAGTTAAGATAGGTAAACTCTGTTAATCCCCGTGGCTTGGGAAGACGGGAGGGGGACTGAGTGGAAGACAAGAGTCAGTCCGGAGAGAGACCCAGGTTAGGAATTAAAGTGAGAGAGAGAAAGCAGCGCACGCTGCCGTCGAAGACCAAGGATACGCCACAGGTGAGGCGAGGTGAAGGCCAAAGAGGACCAGAGAGCCCGTCAGATGGGGACGTGGGCCCTGAGGTGGAGACTGGGAATGAAACTCTACAAAGGGGTCGAGCCCTGTCAAGGTGGAGAAACACCCGGCAGGGGAGCAGGTGCGGGCTAGTGGCTGCCAGGCCTGCAGGGATCCCAGACGCTGCGGCTGGGAGAACAGTTGAGGTACCCTTGTTCCAAACAGGAAAACAGCTCGGTGCTGCTCCACCCTGCGCTANAGGGGGTCGAGCCCTGTCAAGGTGGAGAAACACCCGGCAGGGGAGCAGGTGCGGGCTAGTGGCTGCCAGGCCTGCAGGGATCCCAGACGCTGCGGCTGGGAGAACAGTTGAGGTACCCTTGTTCCAAACAGGAAAACAGCTCGGTGCTGCTCCACCCTGCGCTAGGAAGGAGTGTTCGCGGGGAGCTTGCCGTCAGATCGCCTTCATTCCGGTCCAGTGTCCGAGACAGAGGAGGAAAGATTTTCTCAAAGCTCAAGGCTTCTAAGCCGCCCTCTCAGAGCCCTGTGATGCCGCCTTCCTCTTCATCACTACAGGACATACTGCAGCCCGGCCTTCATTTTCCTAACGGTATGCGTGCTGACTTGCGGCCAAGGCTCTTTTAACTAACCGTGGCTGTCGACCTCTTGGTTTGCACAGATGGTTTCATACCCTTCTGGAGACGGAAATGGCAACCCGCTCCAGTATTCTTGCCTGGAGAATCCTGTGGGCAGAGGACCCCGGTGGGCTGCCGTCGGTCGGACACGACTGAAGCGACTTCGCCGCCGCAGCCGCGCATACCCTTCTCTGCAATCTCTAATTCCCCTCGGGTCACACGCCGCGGGCTCCGCGGGCCCAGGGTCCTCTGCTGTCACCTGCAGGCAGAAAGCAGTACTGCGCCGGGACGCTCCACATCGCTGGTTAGTGCTTAGGTCTTTATGCAATCCTTGCATTTCCAACCAATTATTCCTCACCTTCAAAGCAACTAAATGTGTCACTTTCTATTGATATAATTTGCAGTCATTAATGATGGTCCTTGGCCCTTCAGTGTCCAAAGCTTCCTGATATTCTTATCCTGTCATTAGTTATATTTATACCCCTCAAATCCAAAGAACTTAATATGCTATAAGTCCAAAAACAGCTTCCTATGTTCTGTATAGGGCCTCCCTGGTGGCTCAGGCAGTAAAGAATCTGCCTGCAATGCAGAAGACCTGGGTTCCATCCCTGGGTTGGGAAGATCCCCGGGAGAAGGAAATGGCAACTCACTCCAGTACTCTTGCCTGGAAAATCCCATGGATGGAGGAGCCTGGTAGGCTACAGTCCATGTGGTCGCGATGAGTTGGACACGACTCGACTGAGCGACTTCACTTTCTTTCTTTCGTGTTCTGTACTCATAACTATAATCAAAGTGAATCTGAAAGAAACTCTCAAACAAATATCTATACTATATCTTCCAATAGTTCTCTGAATTTATTGGGAAAATAGTATAAATATGCCTGCTATTCTCCCACACCCATGAAGCTTACTGGCTAACAAGAAGATAATGGGAGCAGAGAATGCCACTAGATCTCACTAGATCATCTTCATATGAAGCTATAATATTACTTTGGGGACAGTCGAAGTAGGATGTTAAGGTTCCAGGAACAACAACAAAATATATGTATGTGTAACTCTCTCCCTCCTTTATGTGTATTTTGTTGTTGTTGTTCCTGGAACGTTAACAACCTACTTCAATGAACTCCCTCTTTTTCTTTGTATGCATGTATACATGCATAATACACACAAATAGATATTAAAAGCAGAGCATGCATGGCTGAGGAGGAGAAAATTGCCAGTTGGTTTGGTGCGTATACACACCTATCTACTTCTATTCTTTGAAATATGATAGAATCAAGAAGCAGATGGGAAAAATATTGAGGAATTTCCAGATGATTTTAAGTAATAGAAAAATATTTGAAAACATGTATCATATCTGAAAATCAGATAAAAGCATAAAGTAATTTCAAACTTCCACCCTATCAAGACCTCTGAGTCCTCTGAAGTGGTGGGAATATTTAAAAGTAAACTGGTGGAATAGGAAGCCCTGGCCTTAAGGTAAGACATATGTGCAGATGAGTCTAAATGATTAGTCATGTGGCCTTGAGGAGGTGCCCTCTCCTCTGGGGATTCATCTATGACGGATCTAGCACCGGAGGGCCACCTCTTGAGTTCCAGTCTATGCTGAGCTCTCACTGAGACAGGTTTCCCTTACAGAAGTTCTCAGTACTTGTAGGGCACTCTTGTTCTTCAGCCACTTGGCGGTGTCCAACTCTTTGCAGCCCCATGGACTGCAGCACACCAGGCTTCCCCTGTCCTTCACTATCTCCCAGAGTTGGCTCAGACTCACGTCCATGGAGTCAACGATGCCATCCAACCATCTCATTCTCTGCTGGCCCCTTCTCCTCCTGCCGTCAATGAGTTGTCTAACTTTGCATCAGGTGGTCAAAGTATTGGAGCTTCAGCTAGAGACCTTATTCCTTTGAATTTACAAACTTGTGTATACGGGGGAAATGGAGAATTGAGTACACAGACCATCTTCCTGAATTAGCCTCTGACTTGAGGTTAGGGAAGGTCCCACGGCAGGTAAAGCTTGAGCGGATATTCCTAATTCAATCTCAGGACTTTGGTTCTGAGGACAGTTGCTCAGGCGTTACTCCTTTGGCTGCTCCCATTCCAGTGGAGGGTTCTTAACACACCCGAGAATCTCACTCGCTCTTAGTTGAAAACCTCATTTATTTTTGTCAAGAATGGTGGTGTCAATATTAGGGAGTATAGAGTCTATCAGTCTGATGACAGCAGGGAAAAAGAGCCACAGACCCCAAAACATGGAGGCAGAGACTTTGCAGCAGGAATTTAGACTGCGTGGAATCTGCCTTTCTACAGGTGCAACACTAATAGAAATGATGATAACTGTACCTTTTCAATTAGGGTAAGAAGAAAACATTTCAAGTGTCCAACAATAACAGTTTTCTTTGTACATGGTTTTAGAAAAGGGCTTTCTTTTGATTGAAAATACATCTGTGCCCTCTAAAAGCAAAGTACGCTCCAAAGAGAGAAATGGAAGAAAGTCACAGTTTCATTTTAATCTCTGGCTTTTTGACCAGTTCCTCTTGTGAATCACTGAGGTAAGAGGAAATTTGTATTGCTACTCAGAGGAAAATAAATCGCTCTTTGGAAAGCACCTGAGTTGTTCTTTGGGATGAATCTGAAAAAATCCCTGTGACTAGCTGAATTCTCAAAAAGCACAGCACTTGTGTGTGTGTGTGTGTGTGTGTGTGTATGTGTGTGTGTGAAAGGGCATGATGTGGATGCTAATGAGCTTAGTGACAGTCTATGGTACTTAACGGGCTCATAAGGAAATCACCAATTTCATGGAAGCCTTGTGTTTAGAATATTTAAGATACAGAAAGATGGACAGATAGGCAGATAATATCTACAAAGCTCTGTCCTGCAGACAACTCTACAGGAATTGTCCTGTCTTTGTCCTGCAGACAATTCTACCATCACTGACAACACTTAACTACTCCCATTCAATGCCAAAATAAAATTTTTTTCCCACATACAAAGTATTAGGAGACACAGAATACACAATTATATTCTAAAAGTCCAAATATACTTTAAGATCTTGAGTATAACCTTAGTATTGGCATATGTAGCTGAAAATGCATCTGTACAATGATATAAATATGTCAAGAGTTACGAGTGGATCATCCCTTTGATGTATTTTGCCCTTTAGGCATAAAACTATCAAGAGTTACTTGATATAAAGCCCAGTGACTACCAAAAGCTACACATACATTCTTCCTCATTTCTAAAAATATGAAAGAGCATAATATATATTAGAGCTGTGACACAATGTGCAGCTTAGATTTGAAGCCTCCAGTGAAGCAGCAAAGTGATGAGACCTGTAGGAGGGTTATACAGTGTTTTAGTGAAAGAAACCTAGTCATCTATATTTCTCATTTTACAGGTGAATAGGCTGAGATCCCAAGGTCATCATGTAGTCAGTAGTGGGATTGGACAAGAACTAAAGTCTCCTATCCCTTACCCCAATTATCCCCACGATCCTTCAACAATTCTGTCTGCCCACAAAGCTTCCATCTTTCTTTAATGCCTTGATCTTACGAAACTGTGGATTATGAAATTATAACTAATTTCCCCTAGCTCCTAGAATTAGGAGATTGGAACTAAAACTCCTGTAAAAAAGAAAAACTATTTTTTTTTAAGCATTCAACAATGAAATTGTGAAGGCATCAATTTCTTACAAACTTTCTGGACCCAGCCACTGCTATTTTTCTACAGAGCACTTTGAGCAGCTGAGGAGGAGAAAGAAAAGTGGGAAGGAGGTGCAGGTAAATTACAAAGAGCCGTCATCAAAGGCCGACTCATTGGAAAAGACCCTGACGCTGGGAAAGATTGAAGGCAGAAGAAGGGGCTGACAGAGGATGAGATGGTTGGATGGCATCAGCGGCTCAATGGACATGAGTTTGAGCAGGCTCCTGGAGACAGTGAAGGATAAGGAAGCCTGGCATGCTGCTGTCCATGTGGTTGCAAAGAGTTGGGCATGACTTACTGACTGAATAGAAGCAATAATCATCAAAGGCACTACACTGTCCACCGTCCAGTCCTGTTCATTCATCCTTTCCTTGGAAGTGTTTGGGTTAGCACAGTGAAAGCCAATGCTGAGGACACAGGAGCGCTTTTTCAGACCAAAGCTGCTGTATCAGGCTGGCTGTGGCCAAAGTCAAGGCCATCCTACAGACCCAAAATGGACTTTGTCCTCATGTCACACCTCTGAGATGCTGAAAATGCTAATGGCTGTCAGCAAGCACCTTGACTGAAGCATAGCACATCAGTTGTTTTCTTAAGACATAACTGAGATAAGGGGAGTCCCAAGTTTTCAGGAACTCAGTAATATCGTCACGGCTCCTTTGTTTCTTCTGCTCTGGTCTTCGCACCTGTGATAAAGTCTTCCTCCTCTTGCTATGGAAAGAGGCCTGCCTAGCTACAAGCATCATCACCTCACACATTCCTGTTTTTATGGCATACTTTAACAGCAAAAGAATTGCATCAAATTAAAGGCTGTGGGGATAATGCCCTGCAGTATTGGAAGTGAACGACTTGGAAATACTGGAAGCATTAACATTAGTAAAGAACACTATCAATACGGTATCCCGGATAATCAATACAAGGTCAAAATCTAATTTTTTAATTCATCAGTTCAGTTCAGTTCAGTCACTCAGTCCTGTCTGACTGTTTGTGACCCCATGAAACACAGCATGCCAGGCCTCCTTGTCCATTACCAACTCCCAGAGTTTACTCAAACTCATGTCCATCGACTTGGTGATGCCATCCAGCCATCTCATCCTCTGTCGTCCCCTTCTCCTGCCCCCAATCCCTCCCAGCATCAGAGTCTTTTCCAATGAGTTGATGAAACATAAAATTTTGTTCCATGGCATTTTCTATTCCTTTTAAACTCTCATTTAAGAAAGAAGAAACAAGTTCTCTTTAAAGTTTATTCAGTGACGTTGGAAGCTTATTGTTATGCTGATCTTTTGCACTCAAATAGTTTTCAGTATTTGTCTAAACATAAACATTGCCTTCACATGGATCTATCTGATTTGACAGCATAATCCTTCTCACTATAACAATCAAGCTGGAGCTTGATTTCACCACTTAAGTGAAAATTAGTTTTCTAATGGAAAAATGCATCATAATTGTGTCGATAAAATTCCTGAGCAAAGCCACTAAATGATGCAATATTCAACATCAACTTTTCACGTTCCAGGATACCTCTGAAAATTGCTTCCTAGGAAACCAACTGTTCCATTGTTTTCTTCACTTAAACCAGATCTATTATTATTAAGTACTCAATTTGTATAAACTGACCATTGAATTCAACTACTAACAAAAATTGGTGTATAATAATACAAATACCACTCATTTATTTTTAATCTTCTTTTTGAGAAAATAACAGTTTCCTTTTCTAATATGGAAAAAAAAAATGTCCTGTCTAAGCCACAGATTTGGAAACCAAATGCCAAGGTCACTGGTATTTCCAAAGAGTACTCAGGGAATCATTTATCCATCTTTTTCTCTTTTAAACATTAATTAACTTGTTAGTCTCTATATTTCAATTATTTGACCATTTGAACAGTGAATGAAAAGCACTATACAAAGACATGGCATTATGCATTCTCCTAATCTCAAACTTTGTATTGATTGCTGAGGAAGGCTTTCTTACCTGTCCTTGCTATTCTTTGGAACTCTGCATTCAGATACTTATATCTTTCCTTTTCTCCTTTGCTTTTTGCTT
>SJYX01020631.1:0-10903 GCA_006410675.1 Oreotragus oreotragus | reverse complement strand
TTGAGTACTGTTTAGGGTCAGCAGTCAATCAAATTCTCTCTCCAAAGAATTAAAAACAAGAAACAGTGAAATGTTTATCAGTTAAGTTTGGAGAGCTAAGGAAAGCAGCTCTTCAAATATCATAAAATGCAAACACGATTTTGGGTCATGTCGAAGGAGGCAGACTCCTCTGCAGGCCAAGCACTGCACTGTGCACTGGAATTCAGCAATAAATGAGATGGACATGGTTTTTCCTCTGAGAAGCTGAGCTTTCAACAGGAGAGTGACACATATAATGATACATCACATGTACTATAAAACTGAAACAAAACTTACAATGAGGGATTATATCAAGTGGATCTCATTTAAGTTGGATTGTTCAGGAAAACTTAGTGATACTTAAGCAAATGAATAAGTAGAGTAGAAAAGAACTTTTTGGGCTACGGAAACAACATATGTGGAAAGAAAGAGGAGTCTGGATCATTCCGGACAGGAAAGGCCTTTGTGGCTTGCTGACCACTGAGTAGCGAGATGAGCCTCGCTGATGCAAGCCTGGAAGGACGTAGAAAGGTCTGGATCTTATAATGCATGGAATGTCTGGTAATGACTTGTAAACAGAAAGAAGGGAAAAGACACACAGAGAAAAGAAGGCAATGTCCATGAGGTCCTTCACGGACATAGATGACTAGAAACTCAGGTCCCCCGGCCTCTCTGGGTCCCATGAGGCTGTGTTTCCTTTAGCTTTTCTTTAGGTCTCCATTCACCTTCTTCCTCTACTTAAGTTTCTGTTCCTTTGCCCAAAATATCAGTACTACTAATGTGATCTTAGACACATTATTAACTAATATGGAAGGTAATTAGTTATGGAAGGAGTGTCATGGAGCTTATATCAAGCAAAAAACCAGTTAATCCAAAAGCTGCAGCTCCTCTAGCATAGAGTGAAAAGTAGCTGGGCCTAGAAATAAGAATGAGGTTATTCTGAGCCCATAGTCAAAATATCATCCTTAGGTATTTTAATATGAATATTTACAAACACAAATCTATTATGATGAGCAGAGTAATTATTTTACAGATGGAAAAAAGTATAATAATCAAGACCAAAAGGGTCCATCTGAACCTAAAATGTAGCCTAAGAAAGCTTGATAGACAATGTAGCTGAATTTAATTGTCAGTGCACTGTCTTACTTAAAGATTTGCCTAATGTCCTGTCCAAATTTTAAAAAATGAGATATACATTTGAAAAGTTAGCAGAAAAAACATATTCATAAATTTGCTCCTAGCAGTTATTTTAAGTCAATAGAAGATTTGTAAAATGTTGTTTCGAATTCAACTGGCTCAACAAAGACACACAGAAAAAACTAATCTGAACTCTGATCTATTATAACATTAATATGTTTTCAGAAGCTTTCATGTATTTGTAATTTAGAGGTTAAAATTATATATGCACAGATATTGAGAGATACATATGCCTTAAATACATGGTAGCCATCACTACATATTTAAAGAAGATAACTTCACATAACAAATGTGTTTGCACTCAATAGTAATGTCAATGTGTTTAATCCAATCTACTCTGCAGAATTTAAATGGAGAAGTATAATTTAGCCACTTTCCTCCCAGGTAAATTGCCACAGAGATCAAATTTCTTACATCTGTCATGCTCACCACAAGGTGCAGTTACTCCCGATTAACAGCCCAAGATTAATTGTTGGAAGTGCCACATAATAGCTGCAGTAGAAAACATTTTAAACACAGACCCATGTTTATGCATTTAACAGATGTGTCGGTCTAACAGTTCAGATTTTCACTATAGTGTGCCATATGGCAACAAGGATCATTTTTCACTTAAAAATATTACCAAAAGTTGATGCCCTATAGCAATACTACCATTTTAATTTTGAAACTACACATTCGCAGCAATGTTTGTTATCCTCCTGTTACTGCATTTCCTATTTGTCTTAATTCTACTGCAAAATATTTAATAGCATAGACTTTTTTTAACAGTTTTAAATTAGTGTCAACCAGATCAAACACAAATATTACAGTAGGAAATGTACGAAATATGACCTGGCAATGAAGTAGCAGGATGTCAAATCCTGGTTATATAAATCTGCAGGGGCCATGGAGACTGGGACCTGCTTTTGTTCATTGGGTTTGGGGGTTTTCCTCTATTCCAAAAGAGCTAATACCTACTTCCTACCTTGCCTTTTTCCCCAGTAACTCTTCATTGATATAGAATTACTCCTAAAGACTGAAAGTTGGCTACCAATTTTTATTTTAATCTGATTGTTGTAATAATCTATTACTATGATTTTATGGGGGGGGAAGGGCACTGTGAAAATTTTCACATATACATTTAACAAGAAGCCAAATAAACATCTCACCTTTTAAAATGCCAGAGCATGAGGAACATCCTTGTCAGGAAGGGTGCATTGTTGCCACCAATGTGTTAGAACAAACAGAAAGCATCCTTTACTTTTTAGGTCCCTCAATCTATCACCTTTATAACCTCACTAAATTCCTTTGGCAGAACTTCACAAGAATGGTAGTGACCAAAATGATGCTAAACACTGTTTACACATTGTACTATGTTCATTAGGATTGCCTGTAATTCCCTACTGTGATTTGAGAAACAAGGGGCAGGGTGGCATCAATAAATCAATCTCTAAAATACTATATTTCAAGCAGAAATGAACGCTACAGCTCTTCACTATTACAGGTCATCTTTTCATCTTTAGAAGGAGGCAATTCCATATCTCGAGTTTTAAAAAATACATTCCTGAAGCAATCACAATGTGCCAATATAAAAAACACAATGTTCAAAACCTACCAACATGTACCCTTTCTCCCTTTTTCTCTTAGACTATGTCTCCTCAAGTAAAACGTTTAAGATAAGATTTAAGCGGTGATAAGATTTAGGCTGATGAATCACCCCACACACAGGCCAACCTAGCTACTCTGTTCCACTTGCTGTGACTTTGCAGAGCTTTGTACCATTTACGGTAGAATTGGAATAATGGACATATTCCTTCCATGTTTAGGTTTCCATACATTTAAATAACTAAATATTTGTATTAGCCTGAAGCACATACTCTCCAAATGTCTCAAGCTGTCATTTTGAAACACAGTTACTTTAAATAAGTATTTAAGGTCTCAGAACATTAATCTTGGCGTTGTCATTCACTTAATAAGTCATGAGCACTACAAAGGTCCATGCTTCATATCTGTCTCTTATACACATCTCTTACTTGAAAGGAAATTCCTTTTCAAGGTTCACAGCACATTAGAGACAGCTGCATGGCTGAGCTTCCTCCAAAAACTTTAAAAAGCTGCAGATGTAGCCCATGCATGACATGGACCATGAAACGAGACAATCCCAAACCCTCAGACCGCCCCTTCTCTTACCCTCTATTCGTGCTGTATTTTCTGGGGTGCTGGCTGCTTACATTAAGCACTGTGTATATGTTTATTGCAAATCAGGTCCCTGAGGGAATGCAGGAACTCTCTAAAGTGACTATCTTGAGTGCTAACTTCCAAAGGAAGATAAGGTGAAAAATACATTTCCATTTAATGACATTTCAACAACAGTCACTACCCTATTCACTTCCAAAGAGACAATCCTCACTTCAAACCACACATTCCCTGGGTGTGTTTCCATACTGCCCTGGAACTCAGAAGTGTTTGTCTGGAANGAGGTTATTCTGAGCCCATAGTCAAAATATCATCCTTAGGTATTTTAATATGAATATTTACAAACACAAATCTATTATGATGAGCAGAGTAATTATTTTACAGATGGAAAAAAGTATAATAATCAAGACCAAAAGGGTCCATCTGAACCTAAAATGTAGCCTAAGAAAGCTTGATAGACAATGTAGCTGAATTTAATTGTCAGTGCACTGTCTTACTTAAAGATTTGCCTAATGTCCTGTCCAAATTTTAAAAAATGAGATATACATTTGAAAAGTTAGCAGAAAAAACATATTCATAAATTTGCTCCTAGCAGTTATTTTAAGTCAATAGAAGATTTGTAAAATGTTGTTTCGAATTCAACTGGCTCAACAAAGACACACAGAAAAAACTAATCTGAACTCTGATCTATTATAACATTAATATGTTTTCAGAAGCTTTCATGTAT
Source organism: Oreotragus oreotragus (assembly GCA_006410675.1). Taxonomy (NCBI): domain Eukaryota; kingdom Metazoa; phylum Chordata; class Mammalia; order Artiodactyla; family Bovidae; genus Oreotragus; species Oreotragus oreotragus. Next base: position 6,786 of record SJYX01020631.1, on the reverse strand, counting down.
TTGTAATTTAGAGGTTAAAATTATATATGCACAGATATTGAGAGATACATATGCCTTAAATACATGGTAGCCATCACTACATATTTAAAGAAGATAACTTCACATAACAAATGTGTTTGCACTCAATAGTAATGTCAATGTGTTTAATCCAATCTACTCTGCAGAATTTAAATGGAGAAGTATAATTTAGCCACTTTCCTCCCAGGTAAATTGCCACAGAGATCAAATTTCTTACATCTGTCATGCTCACCACAAGGTGCAGTTACTCCCGATTAACAGCCCAAGATTAATTGTTGGAAGTGCCACATAATAGCTGCAGTAGAAAACATTTTAAACACAGACCCATGTTTATGCATTTAACAGATGTGTCGGTCTAACAGTTCAGATTTTCACTATAGTGTGCCATATGGCAACAAGGATCATTTTTCACTTAAAAATATTACCAAAAGTTGATGCCCTATAGCAATACTACCATTTTAATTTTGAAACTACACATTCGCAGCAATGTTTGTTATCCTCCTGTTACTGCATTTCCTATTTGTCTTAATTCTACTGCAAAATATTTAATAGCATAGACTTTTTTTTAACAGTTTTAAATTAGTGTCAACCAGATCAAACACAAATATTACAGTAGGAAATGTACGAAATATGACCTGGCAATGAAGTAGCAGGATGTCAAATCCTGGTTATATAAATCTGCAGGGGCCATGGAGACTGGGACCTGCTTTTGTTCATTGGGTTTGGGGGTTTTCCTCTATTCCAAAAGAGCTAATACCTACTTCCTACCTTGCCTTTTTCCCCAGTAACTCTTCATTGATATAGAATTACTCCTAAAGACTGAAAGTTGGCTACCAATTTTTATTTTAATCTGATTGTTGTAATAATCTATTACTATGATTTTATGGGGGGGGAAGGGCACTGTGAAAATTTTCACATATACATTTAACAAGAAGCCAAATAAACATCTCACCTTTTAAAATGCCAGAGCATGAGGAACATCCTTGTCAGGAAGGGTGCATTGTTGCCACCAATGTGTTAGAACAAACAGAAAGCATCCTTTACTTTTTAGGTCCCTCAATCTATCACCTTTATAACCTCACTAAATTCCTTTGGCAGAACTTCACAAGAATGGTAGTGACCAAAATGATGCTAAACACTGTTTACACATTGTACTATGTTCATTAGGATTGCCTGTAATTCCCTACTGTGATTTGAGAAACAAGGGGCAGGGTGGCATCAATAAATCAATCTCTAAAATACTATATTTCAAGCAGAAATGAACGCTACAGCTCTTCACTATTACAGGTCATCTTTTCATCTTTAGAAGGAGGCAATTCCATATCTCGAGTTTTAAAAAATACATTCCTGAAGCAATCACAATGTGCCAATATAAAAAACACAATGTTCAAAACCTACCAACATGTACCCTTTCTCCCTTTTTCTCTTAGACTATGTCTCCTCAAGTAAAACGTTTAAGATAAGATTTAAGCGGTGATAAGATTTAGGCTGATGAATCACCCCACACACAGGCCAACCTAGCTACTCTGTTCCACTTGCTGTGACTTTGCAGAGCTTTGTACCATTTACGGTAGAATTGGAATAATGGACATATTCCTTCCATGTTTAGGTTTCCATACATTTAAATAACTAAATATTTGTATTAGCCTGAAGCACATACTCTCCAAATGTCTCAAGCTGTCATTTTGAAACACAGTTACTTTAAATAAGTATTTAAGGTCTCAGAACACTAATCTTGGCGTTGTCATTCACTTAATAAGTCATGAGCACTACAAAGGTCCATGCTTCATATATACCTATCTTAGTGATAATCGTTCTTTCTGAAGTACATGCTAATTAATGATCATAACGCATTACGAGTTGTCAATGAGCATTTAACTTCAGTAGTCAAAGTCACTTGGTCCTGGTTGAGCTCATAGTCTCTCTCTATAGTACTCTGTTTTCATACAGGAAAATACATTTTTTTTCCAGAAAAAATAAATGAAACTTATTTTACACAAGGTTGCAGGTAGATTCTTCAAAAACAGTGAACGTTTCATTAGTGACAAAGCTAGGAATAAAAACTGAGATTCAGTATGTTAATCACAGTCTGCATTGCAGTAAAGAACCTGCCTGCAAGGTAGGAGACCTGGGCTTGATCCCTGGGTTGGGAAGATTCCCTGGAGGAGGGCATGGCAACCCACTCTAGTATTCTTGCATGGAGAATCCCCATGGACAGAGGAGCCTGGTTGCCTCTAGTCCATGGAGTCACAAAAAGAGGCAAATACAATTGAGTGACTAAGCACAGCACACTAAGATGAGCTATGGAATTCTTTTAAAGTCTTGTCTCAATTTCCATTTCCAGATTGGTTGTCTCCTATTCCTGTACAGATTAACATTATTACTAATGATACTAATAATAGCAAACTCTTAGACAGCAGTATGCACTATCACTCCTCTAAGTGCTTTGTATGTATTTACTAATTATTTAGTAATCAAGTCAGTCCTATAATTAGTTGTTGTTGTTGTTATTATTATTATTATGCCCATTTCACAGTTGAGAAAATCAAGGCACCAAAAAGACTCCTCATTTAGTTTACAATCTAGTAAGTGGTAAAGCTAAGATTCAAACCTAGGCATTCTGGCTCCGGAGTTCATACTCTTAACCACTATGCTACAAAATAAATTAGTAGACACACACAGACCCACATGGGCACTCACGTGAAAGGACTCCGAACAGGGAGGTAAAAAGGTTATGCTTCACAGAAAAAAGCAGGGAATGTCTCTGGGCTTCAATCTTCTCACTGAAGTCAACAACACAATACTATCTTAAGGTGTATTCTAATCCTAATATTTATGATTCAGAGATTCAGTCTGTAACATATAGCCTCTTCACTTTTGACTGACATAATGATAAACAGTTTATGTATTCATAGGTTTCAAGGAAAATGATAAACAAGGAATGAAAAATTGCCCTTAGGCAATCAAGAAATAGTGGTAGCATGAGTAGAGGAATAAGATTTTTCACCTCATATATATCATGCTTTGAGTTTCTTGGGACATTCTTGAGAAACTTTCCCTGAGGTCTTTCTGTCTCTTCTAGAAGGTACCAGATTATAAATTTTTGGAAAATAAATTAGCAAACGAAGTAAATGAATTACATGTTGTTTCCTTATATCAACATACAAAACTCTTTTGAATTACACATATCTATAACCAGAAATTAAAAGCATTTTGTCATGGAGGCAAGCAACAAAATATAATACTTTTATAGTGTTATGGAACACTAGGAGATTATGAAAAATTAATCTTGTGTCAATCCAAATATATGCCAATTGGTAATACATGCTTCTCAAGTAAACAGTGCTGCCAAATAAGTTCTATTAAATGCATTCACAGGTATATGAGGCTGACCTGTAAATGCATTTCGACCTCACACATATTCCCTTTGTCACCTGGCTTAATTTTATAAAAGGGCTATTTCCTTATTTACAACTTTGTGACTTCCTCACTACCAATCACTATTACAGACAATTGTTTCATTTTAAGTTATCCGTCTTCTAACTTGGAAAGAGTTCACCTACTTTCATAATTACTCTTTTAGCTCTTTAAAATAACTTAATTTTTTTTTTCTCCTTTAGGCAACTCTATACAAGAATTCTTCTTCTGAACAAAACGATCACTAAGAAAGCCCCTGTTCTTAAATATGGGTAAACATCTGACATATTCACAAATTACAATTATTGCCATTATAAAACTACAGATGTACTCAATGCATCCATGTAAAAATTACAATGAACTTCAAAGTTAATTAGCTAACTGTAAAAAACCTAACAATACTCAAATAAATTTAAATGATCAAAACAAAGTTTATTAGACTGTTTTCTTAAATTCATCATATAAACTATCACAGTATGTTGACAATCAACCTCAGACTCAAAGTTCCAAACTAGACTGCACATAATTAATTGCTAGAGAAAACAGAAACTTTGCATCCCTTTTAAAATTATTCTGACACACTCTCTACAAAGCGTTGCCCTGACAGAGAAAGTAGTAAGGTTACAGAGCAGTTGGAGGATGGGAGCTAGAAATGCTTAGCCGTTGAACTTCTGCCCTGAACTTTCCCTTCTGTGATAAAAACCACGAAACCAGACATTCACGGAGCCCCCTGACAGCACTGTACTGCGGGGCACTGGTCTTCTTACCCCTCGTGTGCATAGACAGAAGAATGAGCAAGGAAATGTGAAGCTGCCAGTTTAGTGCGTCCAGCCAACCCATTGCAGCAGGAGAGCAGTCAATGGGACCTGCCTGTTTAAGCCTCCTGTTTCTTGCCTTGCCTTCTCTCACGGAGACTCCTCCGCTGCCACTCTTGCCAGAGCTTCCGGCAAGCCTGCCAGCAAGCCCTACACGGGACCGTGAAAGACAAGCCTGTTACAAACTGGTTCTGTCACCGCGGAGACTTCAACTGATCACCTCGTGGGGAGGACAACAAAGCGCGGGGAGGACCCCGGGCTGGGTTGTTTTCTTAAGAGAGGAGCCTGACCCAGCTGTCCACACAGAGGCCAGGGCAGGCGGGGCTTCGCTCCGGACTGACCACGCCGAAGTCCCCACACCTCCTGGGCAGCTGTGCAGACATTCCGGAGAGACACTCACCTATACTGTGCTGACATGCAACTGTTTATTTCTTCTGTTAAGGGTTTTTGCTTTTTTTCCCCCCCTCTGCCATGAATGGTAATTCTTTGGGAATCGTAGAAAGACAAGAAGAAATAAAAAATTTTTCTTTGATGACACGATAGAAATGTTGCAACACATCAAAGTGTCATGTTATGGCATTTTCTCACACTACATCAACATTTATATAATGAGGCAAATGCTTCTGAATCAAGTGCATGGAGACAAAAAAGGGTCACATACAAAAGGCATCTTTAATGAATATTCCAAGTTGAAAGATTTCAGTTAAGCTATTCATTAATTAATTTGATATGACTATAAAGTTTTCTATAGAGCAAAAAAAAAAAAAATTACTGTGACCTAACCTATTATGTGAATAAAACCAAGGTAAGTTAGTCAATGTTTTACATGTTAATTATAATTGTGCCTCAATATAACTATGAATATTTTGTAATATTTCAACTTTCTAATGATATTCTGAGTGACCTGTCTGATACTAAGGGTCATTTTAAAAGACTCTGTTCATTCTGGGAACTGTTGACAATTAAAGAACAGCAAAAAATATAAACAAATTTTCAGTGTTATAGAAAGAACAATATCACCATAGACAGATACAAACAAAAGCAGTTATTAAATCTAATCCATTTGCATGATAAAGGATATATGAGTATGAGAGCAGAGACATAATTCAATGGTTATATCTAAGCATTAGAATGTTGAAATTTTGAAATTTTGAAAATCTTGAAATTTTAAAAATCACTTGCTTGGAAAGAAAAATCTCTGCTATCTTCTCCTTCTTAAGAGACATCTCCAATTCTCTTCACACACACCAGCAACTCCCAGCACTATCCTAATGTGGCATTCAAATCTATTCTCCGTCTTAAGAGTAGCTGAACAATTGCTTGTTATGATTTAATAAATGCTATTAATACTATCAATCCAACATTCTCAGTTCCGTTTCATGAAATGGAATTTCACACCAATACAATATTTTTAACCATATAGAAAATTTTGGAATATTCTGAGCTTAAACTACATGTTAAGCAGTTCACAGAATCCACACACCTTACTTCTCAGGAAAATAGAAGTTTGGGGAGGGAAATGAAATAATCTTTCAGTATCATTTACCCATATTCCTTTTAGGGAGACTGAGGCACACTGAAATGAATAAGAGTGATCAGGCTCAAAGGGGTCACGTGCGTGAAGAGCAGGCCAAAATCAAGCAAACAGAACCTCTTGTCCAAACTTTCTACATTCGGCTCAGTGCCACATCACAACATGGTTCCGCTGCCAATTTGGAACCTAGCCTTGAGCTCTGGGATGAAGACTGAATGGCTAAAATGTGGGACAGTTCCCACTGCTCATATTTCCCCAATATGGGCATCCAAAATGGTACAAAGCATAGAGAATAGTTGCTCTCACCCCAAAATCCTAATTCAGTTCAAAACAAGACATACCAGCAACCATTTCTGATGAACTGTGTGCTAGCTGAAGTAAATGCACTCAAGAAGTTCACAGTACCATAGAAAAAGCAGTGTATATGTAATAAAGAACTAAGTAAAAAACAGTAGTCACTTTAAAATGAAGTGTCCTCAAATGGGATAAAGATGGAAAATCAGAGTAAGGGATGGATTAGACTGGGACCAACATTGAAGGCAGAGTTGGATGCTGAAATATGAATTGAACTTATACAGAGATAGAGGAGATGAAAAGAGAGGAAATTAAATGAGCAAGGATTAGAGGCAGGATTAAATATTTCATTTGTGCAATAGCATGAGACAAAAAAGCCTTATTGGAACAGATGGCTCCTATAGTAAATGGTTGGCAAGAAAGCTAGACAGAGTGGAAGCAGTGTGCAGGACTCTGAATTAAGGTTACAGAGTTTAGGCTATCTATCATATAAATAACTGACAGGCTTTGGAGCATGAACTGGCTTAATGAAATTTTATAAAGGTTTAAGATTTCAGAATATAAGATGAGTCTCTGAACTTGAATCTCCAATTATGTGAGTAGAGGGCTTCCCTTGTGGCTCAGCTGGTAAAGAATCCTCCTGCAATGCAGGAGACATGGGTTTGATCCCTGGGTTGGGAAGATCCCCTGGAGAAGGAAATGGCAACC
>SJYX01020630.1:335385-430504 GCA_006410675.1 Oreotragus oreotragus | reverse complement strand
GATTCATGTCAATGTATGCCAAAACCAATACAGTATTGTAAAGTAAAATAAAGTTAAAAAAAAAAAAAACTGAGGGAAGAAAACTATACAATACCAAAATAATTAATGAAATGGGTAATTATAAAGTGCATTAAAAAAGAAAAAATCCTCCCCCCACAAAATTGTCTCAAATTCTGAATCATGGCCATCACATGGACACAGAAAAATTGTAAATTTAATTCCTTTGATTTTATATTCATCTTTATGAGTCCTAGTCTCCCTAGACATTAGTTGTGATATAATTTTTATATAGCTGTTCTTTCTAAACTACTTTCAGTACTAAATTTGCCTCCTTCAAACCTGATCATATTTCCTTGGACTAAAACAAAATCATGTAACAGGCCATAAAAGGCCACCCTAAGCCATCCTGTAAGGTACTAACCCTTGTGAAGTGAAGCCCCAGGACGTAGGACAGCACTGACTGCCATTAGGTGTGGATCCTACTGCACTTCTCTCGGATTCATCACTGAGAAGCCAACATATAGGATGTGGCTCAGGACTCTCAGATGTAAAGTTTTTGTTCTTTTTCTTCCCCTATCTTTTGAAGAATGTGGATGATCACACCTCATAGACAATGTATACATTCTAGTTATTACCACATTTCTTTGGCTTCATTTTACCCAATGCCTGATAACTTCAGTTAATTATAACCTCTGTTTCTTCTTGTGCTGTGCTCAGTCGCTCAGTCCTGTTTGGCTCTTCGTGACCCCATGGACTGTAGCCTTCCAGGCTCCTCTGTCTATAGGGACTCCCCAGGCCAGAATACTGGAGTGGGTAGCCCTTCCCTTCTCCAGGGGATCCTCCCAGTCCAGGGGTCGAACCGGGGTCTCTTGCACTGCAGGCTGATTCTTTTACCAGCTGAGCTACGGGTACTAATATTTCTTTCGCTTGATGTGTTTTTTCAGAATTCATTTTCCTTCCCCAATCCCTGCCAAATGGTATAAAACAATGTTTTCATGAACTTAAGGGAATTCCTACTTACCTTTTAGTTTTCAGCTACCTTTTATAAGAAAGCAAGTATGCATTTGGGCCATTCATTTTACCCCATGAAGGGAAGATATAATTAGTAGAATTTTACAACTTCTGATCTTTTAGAAGAGATATGATTTATTAAAATATCATCAATGTCAGCTTTCTGTACATCTCTTTGTGTTTTTCGTTTTCATCTTATCCTTGTTTTCTATATTTTAGTGTAATTTAAGGCAAGTCATGAAGTCTCTCAGTTCTATCATGGGATCTAAAATTGCCCAGGAACATGTATATTATTGGTTTTCAAGCGTCATCTAGTGGCTGTGCTTTGTAATCACCACAGATCTTCCTATAAATCTTTTCTCAACCAAGGCTTTTATGAATACAGAAATGATTAAATGCAGTGTGTGCGCGCTCAATTAAGGGAGCAGTTATCCTTTATAATGGAATAATTCATGAGATATTAAGACAACGTTGGGTTATATGACTATTTGCAACTGACTAAAACGCTACCCTTATTCTGAACACAATCCTGGAACCCAGTGTTTCCTTTTTGTCTGTTAGGTGACAGTTTAACAGAGCTGCAGCCTGGTGACAGAGGGGCATGGTATTCTCCCTGGGCTGTAAAATGCAGGGGCACCTAGTCAAATTTAGGAGTAGGTCCTGAAACACCTGTAAATGGGCACAACGCTGTCAAACTGCACGGGGTTCTGATTATGCAGTGATGAGCACGAACGATCATCACTGAGAATATTACTCCGTCCTATCTGTAATCCTGGAGGAAGTACTTCTTAAGCACAAATAATGGTTTTTAAAAATGATACGAAAACCATCTCTCTCAGTCGTTGCACTCTTTCACACAGAATGTTCTTTTAAGATGATCATGACGGAGAATGAACTTATAAGGAAAAGGGCTATCTCTGAGAATTAGGGCGTTAACGCTTTGAAGAGGGAATGGGTGAGGGTGGCGGTGAGCAAGGGTCTCCAAATTCGAGGTGTCCTCNCAACGCTGTCAAACTGCACGGGGTTCTGATTATGCAGTGATGAGCACGAACGATCATCACTGAGAATATTACTCCGTCCTATCTGTAATCCTGGAGGAAGTACTTCTTAAGCACAAATAATGGTTTTTAAAAATGATACGAAAACCATCTCTCTCAGTCGTTGCACTCTTTTACACAGAATGTTCTTTTAAGATGATCATGACGGAGAATGAACTTATAAGGAAAAGGGCTATCTCTGAGCATTAGGGCGTTAACGCTTTGAAGAGGGAATGGGTGAGGGTGGCGGTGAGCAAGGGTCTCCAAATTCGAGGTGTCCTCGGCTGGGAAGTTCCTAGGCATGCTGTGATTCGGGCACTGTGCGCACAAAATCACCTGAGGCAGCAGACTCCGTGATGTTCAGATTGTTCAGCGAGAGTCCTAAGGACTGGCGCGAGGAGGAGGAGGAGGTGCTACTCGCAGACTCGGACGGCGGCCGAGCGGGCTTCGCCGCGTTCCCCGTCTCCGCCTTCAGCCGGTCATTTTCAGCCTTCAGCATTTCAATCTCATTCTGTTGTGAAATTGAAAAACATGGCGCTAACTTGAAGAGAAAAGCGTATCAACTCTTTTAGTAGTGTTATTTTTTTTTTAATGTGGTGAGATATTAAATAAACAAATATAAATTATGAAAACAAGATTTCTTTCCAAAGAAGAAAAAGTAAATCTCTTTCTCTGTCTCCCATATATACATATTCAGATATTCACAAATACAGATACACTGGCCAGTGGAATTTTTTAATACTCAAATAAAAAATCTATCATATATTTGAGGAGTTTTCCAGGATGTGGTCTCACCTGAATTAAGAATAACATAATTGAAGAGGTCATTCCATTTCTCATTTTAGAATTAAACACTACAACATGTATAAAAACAGATAACCAACAGAGATACCTACTATATACTCAATATTTTGTAAAAACCTCTAAGGGAAAAGAATCTAAAAAGAATGTATCTATATCGATCTATATTCAGTTGTTTATATATATAACTAAATCACTGAGCTGTACATCTGAAACTTTGTAACACAAAATTATAAATCAACTATGCTTTAATAAAATAAAATTTAAAAATTTAATGCAATACTACTAATATCTCATAGAAGAAAATGCCCTTCGTAATATTGCATTCAATATTCAGGGAGAGTTGAAAATCACAGTAAAAAAAAAAAGTAATATAAATGAAGTGATTTAAAATTATCACTTCAGAATCTAGCTAACGTCTGAAAAAGTTTTTGTTCCTTCAAAACAGGGCACTAAGCTCATAAAAACAACACATGCCTTTTGATGAATATATCAGTGGTATAGGAATCTGCTTGGCAACGAGCTTTTCCTGTTTCAGTCATCTGTGGTACCAAGTGATTACTGGTTGACAATAATAAAATGAAAGTCTGAGCACAGACTGGTTCTGAATTTAGCCTTCAGATCCTTCCAAGACATACAAAAGCTTTACTTTTACAGATGGCATTCTACATCACTTTTACTTTCATATTTAGAAAGCTTGTGTTATATTTCTGTCCTTTCCTCATTTCATTTTTCAAAAAAAAAAAAATAGGTAAAAGTGTTTGAAAGTCAGATTTCAAAATTATAGGAAAAAGATACCAGAAGGTAAATCATGGGAAAGTGAAGAAGCAGGGGCTGTAGTAGTTTCTCTGAAAACTTAGCTGTCAGCCAATTCAATCACTAGTAAAAGTGCCTTCAATGGTCCTTGAGTGCAACCAGCCAGTTTTGCACTCCCATTTCCAAACCTGGATTTTACAAAATTCTCCAACCGATATTAGGAAAGGAGTTGCGGAGATTAAATAAAAAGAGTGCATTTCCAAAAGGGATTTAAATGTGAGATTTGCTTTTACAATAACTGAGAGAAGAGAATAAGCAGCATTTCAAATCTCTCCTGTTCATTCCTTGGAGGTGCTTACAGACCAACCTGCATCCGGTTCATGGCTTCCCGGATCTGATCGAGATGATGTGCAGAGCTGAGGGCCTCTAGCCGAATATCTGTTAATTTTAATTCCTTTTCTCTGAGCTCACTCTTCAACTGCAGAATTATCTCTGCCTCAGCCTCTGTGCATTCACAGATCCTGAAGAAAGAAACAAGCACAAAATCAGCAGTTGGGGAAGCCAGAGGATTAGGAAAGGCAACGATTCTTTTAAAAGCTGAACTGCAATATTATCCAGCAGGTACAGAGATTATTTGCTGCTGGCAAAACCTAGAGAAAAGGAAAAAGTTTTACAAACAGAAATACATTCATAGGTTCAAAACTGAAAAGAATAGGCCTTTGTCTCTCTCTCTTTTTTTAATTTCTATTTTTTGAAGTTTTAAAAACAACCTAAATTTACTGTAGAGAAACTGATACTCAAAATTCCCTTGTTGCTAATACTTGTGGGGCTGAAAGTCAGAGTATTAGTACATTTCATTCAACCATTTTTTCAAGGGACTTAACCTTCTATTTGCAACATATTAAATTTGTTTAAAACAAAGTTATTATGTATTAAAATGTTGATTTCTAGTTTTATAAAATTTTGCAAAGAATAATCTTATTTGCCATAATACTATCTCCAGGTTACCACAAAACTTCAAAATAAATATTGTAGACAATAAATCAGGGAGATTAGTTTTGGACATTTAAATAATGGATGAATGTTATATAATCTTTCTGGTAGGCTCGGCTGATTTAGGAGGTCAGCTAATGAAACTGAAGCAAAGTTTCAACCCAAACAAGCGGGCTAGTTGGGGCTGCTTGAAGGTCACATACAATACATCCTTACTGTTGTGTGTTGTTTTGTAGACAGCTTGGGAGGAAATATGTCAGAATTCCTGCTATATTAATGAATAGCTTTTCTATTCAAAATGCGAGGATTAAGTTGCTGGTCACAAAATGGCAGTGCTATGTTCTTCTAAGTCAGGGAATTAAATAGGGTGGGCAAGGTCTTAAGTGGTTCTATTTGTGGCCTTGCTGTATATGACAGCTCTGGGGAGCTGCCGTCACGGGCACACGCGGAATCTGAACTAAACAGTACACAGAACAAAGAGAATTATCAGAGCACATGTTTTATGTTCTAAATGTTTTATTCTTTCTTATAACATTCTAGTAGGATACTATAAAAAAATGCTATGCTAGATTATCTAACACAATCGAAGAAAAATGGATTGCAGTTCGGCTTAAGGTAACAAAATTTTACTTCCACAACAGGAGGGCAGAGGAGATGGTCATTGTTGAAACACATGCGAGTGATTTTAGAGAAAGCAGGAGTGAACACTGCTTAGGTTAGAACTGGGCTCTTAGCAGTTTTCATGCATCACACTCCATTTTACCGGGATCTATGCTTGTAGATCACAGGGCCATTTTGCCGTTTCTTTGGTGGCCAGACAAGGGGTGACCTGCATTTAATGCACAGTTAGATAGATACAAGGACAAATGCCAGTGAAAATAATAACTTAGAAAAGGGGAGAATGAGATCAAGAAACATTCACATTCTAACGTATGGAAAACAGAAGAGAAATGAATGCTGCCTGCTCTTCTAAGGAAGATCTGGAAATAATGGACAGAGACAGTGCTGTGGTTCCACTCAGAACACACACGTGGGCCTGGCCTGAAATCGCCTTCAATAGATTCTTCCTCGTGCTGCAGAGGGGGTGACTTACGCAGAGGCAGACTGCGAGGGCTTCATGGAGGCTGACCCACAGTCACCCCCATTGTGGGGCAACTTGGGGGATGCTGGAAGGGATGAATCTGTAAGCTCTTCAATGTCCGAATGTGAGGAAGGAGGCTTGGTGGACTTTTTCTTCCCAAAGGCTTGTTTGAATGAGCTTCTCAGCTGCAAGAAGGACAGAAATTACCTTCCTTGTCTGTTTGCACTGGGGGCATCTCGCTTTGGGCCGTTAGTGTGCAGGTGCCATCCTAGCCACTGCCTGGGGTCAGTATGTATAAGCAAAGGATTAACAGCTGCAGCACGGTATCTCTAATTTAAAAAAAAAAAAAAAAAGATACCGTGTTTTGTGTTTCTGTTTTATTCTTGTATTAATCCAGCACAGCGCAAACATGGGAGGCTTTTAAACAGTGCAGGGACAAGGGCATGGCCATCAGAGCACTCATTTAAAACGAAGTACCTTGAAGGGATCTCCTTTCAGAAGGCTCCTCTCTTCAAGGCAATTTGTTTTAAATGGCCACTTTAGCACGACTGTCAAGTCAGAGCCTGCTGACAGTATGAACTTAAAAGCAAAATGAAATCAAATTTACCTAACACTTCATTAATCGTGAGTTTCTATTCAAATTTTCAGTTCCCAGACTATGCAAAACCAGAATTGGTATGCCCTACAGCGCTATTCGGAAAGTAGTTTTACTTCTCTTTAAAACTGAATATTAAAATGAAAAGACACAAAGAAAAGACAAACAAGGTAATCTGTTTTTAAAAGGTATAAAAGCTTCCTGCCAAAATGAATAGCATTCATGCCAAGGGTGGGTGTTTTTATAGATGCATGCCAAACTGTCCACGGTTTATATTCACCTCACTTCCTCTAGAGTTCACCTTGCAGAAACATGAAAGAGTGCGGAATTACAAATCAAGGGAAGGAAGGCTGATCAGTATTTTAAAATTACCTGCGTCAACATTTTTTTAAAACAAAAAAGATATTCATCTCATTATTTACAGACAGCACTCTAGTAAAATCCTTTCCTGATTTCATTTTGGACATCATCAAGAGTTCTACTTATTCAAAATTTACTTTTCTTTCATGGCAGTCAAAGAAACCCTTTACTTCATTGTTTTTTAATCATTTTGTAGTGGTAGCATCTTCCCCTCAGTTTTTCAGCAATTACTTTATATTATATCATAAATTATGTCTCTAGCTAACAAGGGATAGCTCTGTTAAAGTACATTTCTATATTTCTCCTACATTCTTTTGGTGAAAATATATAGAGTTCATTTCTGATACAGTGATACCTTCACACTATACGCTCTGTTGATGCAAGGGGTGGAGAAGTTTGCAAGGACTCTTTCTTTCTCTTTTACTAATTCCATTTTTTCTCCTCTGCTTCCATCAGCATCTTTACCACCACCATCATCATCGCCACTGCTAACACCACCACCATCATCACCATCATCCTTTTCTTCCTCTTCATCTCCACCTTCACAATAAGGCCCTGCTTGAAACCATTTATTTATAGATGTTACCCTGTTTTTCTTTACAATATCCCTGCAAAGTCAGTATAATTATCCAGTTTTTACAAACGAGAAAATTTAGGCTCACCAAAAGGTGAAGTACCTCACCTAAGAGCCAAAAAGTAAGCATTAGAGTTGGGATTCAAATCTAAGTTCGGTTAGTCCCAACTCCAAGACGTCTGGTCTTCAGTGCTAGGCCGCCCTGAATTGTTGATGAGTGTAGAATTTGAGGGGTCAGTCACCTGAATGAGACACTGTCAACTGCTGTGAATCTCTAAAACCCCAAAGGAAAAATCCTGCCTCACTGTGCTGATAAGCTTCTGAATTAGACGAATGCTAATAGCTTACCCAATTTTTCTTTTTCTTCTTCTTGGAGTCAGCATCGTTACCACTGCCGATGCTGGAATGGCTTGTGGCACTGTTAATACTAGAAACGCTTTCAGAGGAATGCTGTCTTCTGATGCGGAGATCTAGCCACAGACAGAGAGAGTCACATTTACTCATAATGACTTTCAATCCGAACAAATAAGACTTTTAGGGTTTCTGAGAGGAAGTTCTCTCATTATAGTCAACACAACTTTGCATAGATCATTTCAATGCAGTTTTAGTTTTATAAGCTTAACAAAGTATCACCCCTATTTGCTTTAATTAATTAGGTTACCTGTATTAAGATTCAATGGGAATCGCAGGTAAGTCTGTAGCACTGGCAGTTTAATGAATTCTTAGTTTTGTCCCCAAATTAAATGCTATGCTAGTGATTTTTACTGAATACCTAGATAAAGCAGCACTTAGAAAATCATTTATCCCAATGATATATTCCATGGAATAAATGGAAAATCATAATGGCATGAAAATTAATTGTGTCTTTTTAATATTTGTCCTTTGAATAAAGCTACTGAAGCCAAATTACCAACTTTTCATTTCATGGAAGCATACCTTGTTAGAGCCAAACAAAGCCTGCAAGCCATCTAAGCACTTCATCTCATATATGAGACAACTGCAGTGCAAAGAAGTGCCTTGACCACGGTCAAAGGGCTGATGCGGTGAAAGTCCTCAAGAGAGAATCTAGGTAGACTTCACTTGTGAATTAAATAGAAATCATATTTCAGTTTAGTTCAGCCGCTCAGTCGTGTCCGACTCTTTGTGACACCATGAATCGCAGCACGCCAGGCCTCCCTGTCCATCACCATGAAAGACTAGAGATCTCTTCAAGAAAATTAGAGATACCAAGGGAACATTTCATGCAAAGATGGGCTCTAGCTAATAAGATATTTTGAAAAGGACACTATTTGATACTAAATCACTTTTTGAAGGTAGCCACTCCATACAACAAGCTTATAAGATTTATTTATAATTATTAAAATTGAAATTATTTCTACTCACAGTGAGCTGACCTTGAGTTAGTGAAGACACAAGTAATTTATAAAATTATTTTTAAGGTCAAATGTGCTTTTAGGCCATCTCTTACTGTTATATTGAATTGGAATCAATGCAGATTAGCCAAGCAAAAAAAATCTCAGTGGAACTTATCAGAGGTCAGAAATTACAATATAGCTTTCAGAAAGTTCCCACAGAAATAATAGCATATAATCAAAACTTTTCAGCAAAGTACTTTTGACAATAAAATGACCAATGGAAGTGGAACCTTAACTGGTTACTTTCAAATCGTACAATAATTATATGTGTGGATGGGTAATATACATATACACATCTCTATCTTTAATCTCATATTCATACCTATCCATAAGTACTTTGATTTTTCCATTAAGAGAATAACCGTGCTGAAAAATTTTATAGGAGGGGAAAAATATAATAGCTGTTTTTAAGAATCCCTAGAATTTGGTCTAAAAGTGTATATTTTTAATGATGAAAACATTTACTATTTTTGCATGTGAAAAGCATTACCAGTGTCAAAAATCTAAACCATGGTATTTATGTGTGTTATTTTGTACCAACAATAAAGGAGCACAGTATCCCTTAATCAACTAATGTGGAAAATATGTGAATAATCAATAAAAGAATATGTGTAGGTATTTGTGTTTTAAATATCTGCTACATTTGGCTACAAGCTTTTCTGAATAAGATTAGCATTTGCTAGTTTTCTCATCATAACTGACTTTTACAAACAAAGCAGATGTATTGAGTTAAATATTTCCGAGTTTTTATTATAGCCAGAATTAATAAATTATATTTGACTTCAAATAATCCCAAAATGTTTAAAGATAGGTTAAAAGTAGTCCTTGGAAGTATTAGCTATGTTCAACTATGACCACATTTCCAATAAAGACTGGCAAGGGCATAATTTCAATAACATTATAGGATGAAGGGAATGCATTTTACTTTTCTCTGACAATTCTTTTCTAGAGTTAAGTATTTGAGTACATGCAGCATCACAGAGTTCAGTAAAAATGGCTGATAAATTAAAAAGAATACATTTGAATCAGTTCTAATAAGATGGATGAAACTGGAACCGATTATACAGAGTGTAAAAATTTCTAAAAAATGCATTACTCACGTTCTAAATACTAAAGAAGCGACATCAGAGCTAATATATCCTATCACATTTATTATAATATGTTAGTAATTAGCATAAAAACAGCTTAATAAAAAATACTTGAGGGCAAATTTACCATCTGAGAACTGTCAATAAAATAAAGGCAAAAATCAATTTTTAAAAATGGCTGATAAAATGAATACCAACAATCTGAATGAATGGAGAAACTTATTTGAAACAATATATATTTCATTTATATGTTTATTCATTCTTCACATTCTACTTCCCATCCTTTGCTCTGTCACTGTTCTAGTTGGAGCCATCACCATCACTTACTCTAAGAAAGAACAGCCAGCCAAGTCATTTTCAAATCTTTTTAAAGAAAAATGTTTTATGCAATCCTTATCAAGCTACCNTATATTTCATTTATGTTTATTCATTCTTCACATTCTACTTCCCATCCTTTGCTCTGTCACTGTTCTAGTTGGAGCCATCACCATCACTTACTCTAAGAAAGAACAGCCAGCCAAGTCATTTTCAAATCTTTTTAAAGAAAAATGTTTTATGCAATCCTTATCAAGCTACCAATGGTATTTTTCAGAGAACTAGAAAAAATAATTTCACAATTTGTATGGAAATACAAAAAACCTCGAATTGCCAAAGCAATCTTGAGAAAGAAAAATGGAACTGGAGGAATCAACCTGCCTGACTTCAGGCTCTACTATAAAGCCACAGTCATCAAGACAGTATGGTACTGGCACAAAGATAGAAATATAGATCAATGGAACAAAATAGAAAGCCCAGAGATAAATCCACGCACCTATGGACACCTTCTCTTTGACAGAGGCAAAAATATCCAATGGAGAAAAGACAATCTCTTTAATGAGTGATGCTGGAAAAACTGGTCAACCACTTGTAAAAGAATACAACTAGATCACTTTCTAACACCACACACAAAATAAAGTCAAAATGGATTAAAGGTCTAAAAGTAAGACCACAAACTACAAAACTCCTAGAGGAAAACATAGGCAAAACACTCTTCAGCATAAACCGCAGCAGGATCCTCTATGACCCACCTCCCAGAATATTGGAAATAAAAGCAAAAATAAACAAATGGGACCTAATTAAAATTAAAAGCTTCTGCACAACAAAGGAAACTATAAGCAAGGTGAAAAGACAGCCTTCTGAATGGGAGAAAATAATAGCAAACGAAGCCAACAGACAACGAATTAATCTCAAAAATATACAAGCAACTCCTGCAGCTCAATTCTAGAAAAATAAACGAGCCAATCAAAAAGTGGGCCAAAGAACTAAACAGACATTTCTCCAAAGTAGACATACAGATGGCTAACAAACACATGAAAAGATACTCAACATCACTTATTATCAGAGAAATGCAAATCAAAACCACAATGAGGTACCATTTCACACCAGTCAGAATGGCTGTGATCCAGAAGTCTACAAGCAATAAATGCTGGAGAGGGTGTGGAGAAAAGGGAACCCTCTTATACTATTGGTGGGAATGCAAACTAGTTCAGCCACTATGGAGAACAGTGTGGAGATTCCTTAAAAAACTGGAAATAGAACTGCCTTATGACCCAGCAATCCTACTGCTGGTACACACACCAAGGAAACCAGAATTGAAAGAGACACGTGTACCCCAATGTTCATCGCAGCACTGTTTATAATAGCCAGGACATGGAAGTAACCTAGACGTCCATTAGCAGACGAATGGATAAGAAAGCTGTGGTACATATACACAATGGATTATTACTCAGCCATTAAAATGAATACATTTGAATCAGTTCTAATGAGGTGGATGAAACTGGAGTCTTATTATAGAGAGTGAAGTAAGCCAGAAAGAAAAACACCAATAAATAACATATATATATGGAATTTAGAAAGATGGTAATGATAACCCTGTATGCAAGACAGCAAAAGAGACACAGATGTATAGAACAGTCTTCTGGACTCTGGGAGAGGGCGAGGGTGGAACGATTTGGGAGAATGGCATTGAAACATGTATATTATCATATGTGAAATAGATCGCCAGTCCAGGTTTGATGCATCATAGAGGGTGCTTGGGGCTGGTGCACTGGGATGAGCCAGAGGGATGGTACGGGGAGGGAGGTGGGAGGGGGTTCAAGATGGGGAACACATGTACACCCATGGCTGATTCATGTTAATGTATGGCAAAACCACTACAATACTGTAAAGTAAAACAAAAATTAATAAATAGATTTAAAAAAGAGAAAAATCTTACCATCACTCTCTTATTTAAGACTTCCCAGTAGATTCCCATTTCAGCAAGAATAGAAAACATTCCAACTCTTAAATATGGCCTACAGATCCCTCCCTAAGTAATCTGGTCAGTACTCATCTCTCCTTTATTTTACCTTTGATCATTAACTTCTTGAGGTCAGTTCCATAAAGGCTTGGATCTCTTTTCTGTCTTAAGATCCTTATGGAATGCTTTTCTGTCAATATTTAAAATCTGCCTTGACAATTAATCCTTGGGTTTCCCCTTATACATTACTATCCGGTAAAGGACTTTCTTGATTCTGTACCCAGAGTAGGTTCCCTGGTACCCATGCTCTCTATGGCACATATTCTTGTCCATTTTAGAACTTATAACTGTCTTATATGCACATTCAGCTACCCTAATGATCACAACAATTATTTATTTCTGCTTTCTTTTAAGATTAAAATTTAAATGTTGAGAAAGACTATGTTTAGTTGGTCTACCATTATATATTGAGGGCTCTATACAGAGTATATCATATGGTAGGAGATCAACAAGTAATTATTGAATAAATATATTCTTACAATTCATTCAGTGTAACACTGAGTTTTAATATTAATCTGAATATCCTATATACATTCAATCCTTTATAACTATTTGTTTTTGTTAGTTTAAACTTTATAAAACTATTATTTAATATTTCTTGACCAGTTTGTATAGTAACTGTTATCCTTTTGTTCATTTTAGTCACCCCTCTCACTGTCTGAGCAAAGGAATTCCTATGTTTCAATTCCAGTAGACATTAAGCTACCTGTTGCCTGAGATAAAATGAATCTTTCCAGAAAGTTTTACTTCAGTGTCTTGCACCAGAGTAAGGAAGGGATTAAGCCTTTTTAAATCCCTTCTGGACCTATTTACAACATGAAGATTTAGAACATAAGCTGCTTTATTATAGCTCTAAGATAAGCTTTAAATATGCAGTAATTTTCCATGCTGCATATAAATTAACTCCCCCACATGGAAAGTTGCTAAATTCTTAACAGAAGTAGCCCCTAGAGAATTAGTTTTTCATTTAATTTCAGTATATCTCACTTTATATAATTATTTTCCCCAAACTTAAATTTTGTTTTTAAAAATTATATTAATATTTTCTATAAAATTTGAATAAGCCCCTTTCATGTACAAGCCATCAACATGGCCAGGATTTAGTATTAAGAAAACAAACTACCCTGCTATCAACCAGGAAAGGTAGGCACCAAAGCGTAATGCAAATTTTGTAAGGGAACTACAGTTATTTTCAAAAACATATCACACAGGGACTTCATATAGTTTGAGAGTTAAGGAGGTACGTGAAAGTGAAATGAAAGTCACTCAGTTGTTTCCAGCTCTTTGCAACCCCATGGACTATACATTCCATGGAATTCTCCAGGCCAGAATACTACAGAGGGTAGACTTTCCCTTCTCCAGAGGATCTTCCCAACCCAGGGACTGAAACCAGGTCTCCCGCATTGCAGGTGGATTCTTTACCAGCTGAGTCACCAAGGAAGCCCAGGAATACTGGAGTGGGCCTATCCCTTTTCCAGTGGATCTTCCCAACCCAGGAATCAAAGCGGGGTCTCCTACAATGCAGGCAGATTCTTTACCAACTGAGCTAACAGGGAAGCCCCAAGGAGGTATATTTAGGCTAACCCTCCCAAGATCTCAGAAAGTTTTTATGCTGAGCAAGCACTGTAGAAAGTGCCAAGCAGAATAAACAGAATATGTAAAGCGCTTCTGAAGAACTGAAAGAAGTTCAGGATAGCTAAAGCATGAAATGACAAAATGTAAGACATAAGGTCTAAAATATCTAGACCATAAATGATAATCATTGAATACTTGTTGAATAAACAAAACTGGCAAGGAGAGATTATGTCATGTTATGGAGTCTGTATTTTATCTCAAGGCAATGGGATACCTATTAGATATACACTGTAGACCACTGCTCTGGTCTCAGTGTGAAGCATGGCACAAAGAGGTGAAAGTCACAGAGCAGGAAGGCTATTGAGGAGCTTGTGGCCGCAGTTCAGGGGGGAGATGAGGGATGGCGATAGGAGGATCAGAGAAATGGAAACAAGAGGTGTTTAAGGGTGGGGACAACAGCTTAGTGATTTGCTAAGCGAACAGAGGAGGATTTCTGCTAATATGGAAGGATGGCGATGCTTTTGACCGAGAAAGCAGCATCGAAGGCATAAACAGGCCTGAGAAGGAAGAAGACAAGTTCAAATTTAGAGATGCCGAGTTTCAGGCGACAAACACACATCCAGAGATAACCAGATAGAGTTCCCTCTTTAGCAGCTGGATTTACAGATGTGTGACTCAAGAGATGAGCCTGCCCCGGAGGCAGTTTGACAGTTATCAACACAAAAACAGTAATTATAGAGAGAGTATTAGATGGGCTTGTATAAAAATTTAGATAGGATGAAGAGAATCATAAAATGTGTAAAATCGTAATGGAAGAGAGCTTAGGACTGGACTCTAAGAAACATCAATATTTAAGAAATGCAACAAACAAGTGAATCTACAAGACAAACTGTGAAAGAAACTTTCAAAAAGCATAGAAGAATACGAATATGCATGTAATGAGCATCAGAAGAAGTGACTGTTTCAAGTAGGATGGAATGGATATCAGTATCAAATGCTATTTTTATGATAAATATAATTAGAATTTTAAATGTACTGGATTTAGAGTTACGTAGAGTTGACTCATTGGAAAAGACTCTGATGCTGGGAGGGATTGGGAGCAGGAGGAGAAGGGGATGACCGAGGATGAGATGGCTGGATGGCATCATGGACTCGATGGACGTGAGTCTGAGTGAACTCCGGGAGTTGGTGATGGACAGGGAGGCCTGGCGTGCTGCGATTCATGGGGTCGCAAAGAGTCGGACACGACTGAGCGACTGAACTGAACTGAACTGAAGTCCTTACTGATAATGGAAAGAACACTTCTGGTGGAGTAGTAGAAAGTAAAACCATACTCCAGTGTCTGAAGTATGACTGGCTGTTAAAGACACTGAACAATTCTACCAAACATTCCCAAAATTCATCTGGAAAAGGGAAGAGAGATGACAGAGCACTCAGGATTTAAGAAAGCACTCATCAGCTGGCAAGAGTCGAGCATATTGAATGCTACTTAAAAGAGACCTTATGTAAAGAAAAAAATGACATGACATTATCACAGAGTATTTCTTCAATGGCAGTCCAAGGGGTGGGGGTGGTGGCAAAGATCATTATCTTATCATCGTTTAAGACTGTTGAAGCATTGTTACTGTTTAGTTACTAGGTTGGGTCTGACTCTTGTGACCACATGGACTGTAGCCTCCCAGGTTCCTCTGTCCATGGAATTTCCCAGGCAAGAATACTGGAGTGGGTTGCCATTTCCTTCTCCAAGGGATCNAAAGATCATTATCTTATCATCGTTTAAGACTGTTGAAGCATTGTTACTGTTTAGTTACTAGGTTGGGTCTGACTCTTGTGACCACATGGACTGTAGCCTCCCAGGTTCCTCTGTCCATGGAATTTCCCAGGCAAGAATACTGGAGTGGGTTGCCATTTCCTTCTCCAAGGGATCTTCCCAACCCAGGCACTGAAGCTTTGTCTCCTGCATTTGCAGGTGGGTTCTTTACCACTGAGCCACCTTGAAAGCCCTGCTGAAGCATAGTAATAATTAAAAACACACCAACTTTCAGTCCATTTTCTTACCACTTTTAAGTTTTCTACAAAAAATATATTTCTTATCGCCCCCACACAGGAGTTTGGGTAAATTGAAGCTTTGTCTCCTGCATTTGCAGGTGGGTTCTTTACCACTGAGCCACCTTGAAAGCCCTGCTGAAGCATAGTAATAATTAAAAACACACCAACTTTCAGTCCATTTTCTTACCACTTTTAAGTTTTCTACAAAAAATATATTTCTTATCGCCCCCACACAGGAGTTTGGGTAAACTCCAGGAGTTGGTGATGGACAGGGAGGGCTGGTGTGCTGGGGTTCATGGGGTCACAAAGAGTCGGACACGACTGAGAGGCTGAACTGAACCACACAGGACTAGTTGCTCCCAATACCCACTACTTCACCATACTGATTGCTATCTTTTTACATAAAGAGCTAAATTTCCATATTCCTTCCCTGGTTTGTTTTGCTCAATGGTAGATATGAATGTATTACCTAACCTCTCTAGACCCAACTTCACCAAATCAAGAGGAGAGAAGAGTTCGACTGTAGGAGCCAATTCCTAACGTCACTTTGATACTGAAGGCTGCTGTTCTTAAATTCTGAGATTCTGAATAATAGCAATTCACATATTATCAAATGCAGTGTGACTGAGTAAAAGCAGCTTTTCTCTAATTAATAAAGATAGATGCCTATCAGACTGCATGAAAAAATGGCAAGATTTCTAAATATACCTTTGGGAGGGTGGTCAGGACCGTTCAGTGCTCCCTGAATGGCTGCCTGGGCAGCAGAGTTCTGGGCCTTCAGCATTTCAATGGTTTCTCTTAGTTCTATCAGTTCAGACTCCTGTGAAACAAACAGAATTTAGAAGCTTTAATACTTCAGAGAGAAGAACAAACCACTTCTATTCACAGCTCACTATCTAATGAGCTTGGTTTTATGTAGCGCTGCTGTCCTGGGAGATCTGGATGCTTGGCTGACCTTCTAAGCTGTGTCCTACAATCTTTTACTTGTAAATGTAAGAAGCTAAATCTAATAGAGAATTTAAAAATAATGTTTTGGTTATTCTCTCACAAATGTGATCGGAATTGTCTTTATTTCTCTAAAAGGGTACCCAAACTGAGGGCTTCCAGGTGGTAAAGAATCCACCTGCCAATGCAGAAGATACAGGAGATGCGGGTTCAATCCTTGGGTCAGGAAGGCCCTTGGAGGAGGAAATAACCTACTCTAGTATTCTCGCCTGAAGAATCCCATGGACAGAGGAGCCTGGCAGGCTACAGTCCACAGGGTCACAAAGAGTCAGACACTACTGAGCACGCACACACCCAAAGCTGACCAGGGTGACCTAAAACAAGAAAGCACATTGCTCATTTAGATACCAAACTTACTACTACTACCAAAAAGTATACCATAGTTGCATGCACTGTTAGTTGGAAACCTTGAGGTTTTGTCAAATGAGTGATTCTAGGTTTTCCTATCTGTTTTGCATCTGGGAAATAGAGACTTTTATATTCAATAACAAAACCTGGAATTCATTCCTAAGTCACTCCTATTAAATGCCATATTATTAAAGTGGCTATCATATCAAGGTCATCTTAGATTTTGGCACTTTTAAGGGAAATGAAATTCCTAGTATAAAGACCTGGCTTCAGCAAGCCAAACAAATACAGGAATTTTTAAAAACTGAATAGAAATATATGTAACATATAGTCCTTAAAATAGTTAAATTATTTTAAAAGCTTACAAATAAAAATTTTATGACACTTATTTTCTTATTGGGACTTCCCTCGTAGCTCAGCCAAGGAATCTGCCTGCAATGTAGAAGACATGGGTTCGATCCCTGGGTCAGGAGGATCCCCTGTAGAAGGAAATAGCAACCCATTCCAGTACTCCTGCCTGGAGAATCCCATGGACAGAGGAGTCTCTCAAGCTACAGTCCATGGGGTTGCAAGAGTCGGACACAACTTAGCAACGAAACCATCACCACCACCATTTTCTTATTGAATTCAGGGTAACTTTAAGCTATGTCTCAATGAAAATTCTTGTCTAAATTTCATCATCCATGGTTATTTAAATGAGTATCTTTACCAGAAATAAAAGACTCACTATAAGGAAGATAACAGTAGCAGCAACAACAACCAGGAACTGGAGTGTTGTTTCAGCGAAAGCAGTGTTTCCATCAGGAGCACAAAAACATGGAGTATCCCTGGCTGTGATAGCAATCCTAAAAATGAGAATCCTGTGGACCTCTTAGGAGGAGAATTCCTCCATAATATATTTGTCATTCATCATTTCTTCCAGTATCTTTGGCAGAAAGCCAAAGAACTGCATTTGAATCCTTCACTCAGTGGTAAGCAGTTTATCCCTACTTAACGTCTCCCAGTGTGTGTGAATAACAGCAGGGTCATGATAAGTGCCACTGAAGAAAACTGCTTCATGCCTGGGAATATCCAATGGCTGTTCCAGCCTTCAACACTTTTTTAAAAAAGATGGATGGTGCTAACTGAAATGATACCCAAGTTCAGAATAGATACTCAGTACCTCATATGTCTATTTTCCTTGAGTATCTGGCATATTCCTAGAAGACAGGCATTAAAAAAAAAAAAAAAAACCCTCTTATAGACTTTTAATAGCTTATAAATCAAAGAATCTATTCACACATGGATCCTCAAATATTTGACTGTCATTTCACTTGTGTTTACTTGTCATAAAGGAAAAAGAATATATTTGTGAAAATTACCAATATTGTGACCAAAAATCTATCACAATTTGTCATATTTTTTCAGTCTCTCCAACTTCTATCTATATTTTGCCCCTTGTCCAACTAGTAATAGATTATTTTACCAAAATTTAATATGCTTCCCATTTAAAATAAATCTCCCAAGTGATAAAATATTTACTGGAAATTCATTCTGCTTTTACCAGAAGTATATTCACAAAAGAACACCTATAGTGCATATTTAATGAATCACATAATTTAAATAATTTTACACCTAGCATGCTTGTTAAATTTTAATTAAACTCAGATTTTCATACTTGAATTTAAAATCAACAGTGCTAAAATATTTGTCTTTAGGTTAAAAGAGGAAAAAATGAAAATTAAATCTCATATAAATGTTTAAAATTTTAGCTTAATTTTATGGGTTGGTTGACTTGTTTCATTTATTTCAAATTTTGTTCTTTTCTAGAAAAATCTCTTCTAGAAACTATTTTTTTTTTTAAATTAGAAGTAGAATGTTCAGGTAATATTGATTTTTTTTCAGAAAACTGTGTTTAACGAAATAGAATGATTACATTCTAAAATCTTAAGTATCTTTTTTTAAAACAACAGCTATTGGCAGGGTAGTAATCACTCAGGGTGGCACAGTAAGCCCAAAGGAAGAATAACTATGTAAGAAATATTCCATTATATATATGGGAAAATCACATCTATGAAAAAATTAGTTTAGCCAAACTCAGTACTTTCTCAGGAGAACTTTGTAAGTATAAGCAAGTACCTATAAAATGTCACATTGACTTTAAAAAAACAAAATAACTAAATTCCACACTGATAATCTGTTCAAATTTGAACTAGTTAACTTTCCATATCTTCCTAAATCCCTTTTTTCTTACTTCTGTTAATGAGACCCACCCTCACCATAACTCAAACTAGCACGTATTTTTCTCTGAGCTTTTCCATGTGATTTCTTCCTGTGCTTTGAATATCCTTCTTCACCCTTAAGGACTACGGTGAAGTATCTTTATACACAATTACACGAGTTTTCTTTTGAGAAAAAATGAAAAAGTTTATTCTCTATATGTCCAGACCATTTAACGCATTGAGTGTAGTTAGCTGTTGAAGAGTTTATCTTTTCATCTGACTTATGATCTGATCTTAATAAATGTGGGAATGATTTTGTTCAAATGTCTGGTCTATATTAAACAGATGTTTCTTCCCTTCAAAGAATGATGAAGAAATTCAACTCTACTGCATATTTTAACAAGAGGGTGTCTCATCAAATAGATGCCATACACTAAAAACATCAAAACCTTATCATTCACTATAAAACAAAAGTCTCAATATAGCTAAATCAGTGAAATCACATCCTTTGGATGGCAACAAAGTAAGCTTTTCCCTTCTCTCTTTTAAAAATGGGTAGAAATGAATAGAAAGCCTTTCAAAACTTCACTGAGACAGCAATTTCTAAATAGTTTACTTCTGGTGTTCTTGTTTCCCCTTTTGATTATAGTTGATTGTTCACACTTTTTAAGCTACATATTTTCTAAGATGTCTGTAATTCATGGAACTTGCAACGTTGCCTCTAAGTGCAACTATGGTTTCTGTATTTACTTTGGCCATGGTAGGGAAAGAATGAATGAGAAAAATAATTAGAAGTGAGTTCCAGTGATATCCAACGATAAAATTCTTTGATAATCTGAAATATATTAACATACTCTCTTCATTTTAAAGGTGACTTCACAGAAGATATTTAAGTTTTGAGGATTCCTTTTAAGCCTTCAGAAAGAACCTAGAAAATGTATATACCATCAAGAGATGCATCTGAAGTCCATTTCTCCAATTCAGCAGTTTTGGGCCTAGAGTAATTCTGCAGAGGGTCTTGGGAATAAGATGATCAGATAGTATTGATAGTATTTTGTTTATACATCCCACTTTTCAAAACTGATACTTTAAAACGTGGGAACTGAACTAAAATTTTATTTACCTACAATGAGCCTTTCAAGATAATGCCTCAAACACAAATTTGCCATGTAAGATTTCAATATTCTATGACAGTTTCTTGTGTAAAAGAGGTTAGATGGAGTCAATATCTCTTCTAACTGTGTTGTACACATATCTGAGGCAAAACAAGTTATCACGGTCAGATTTTAAATGCTTCAAAATAAAATGATCAAATATTGTGTCAGAATACTAGCCTTGCTTGGTGTTTTTCCAGCCTAATTTCCTAACTACATCTGACTTCTTTCCAAATTTCTCCTGGACAGGCCTTGTTGAGAATCCCACAGCTTGGCAACAAATCTTATCAACCAACTGGAACTTCTAGGCAAGGTTATTAAAATTTTTCCACTAAACCTGCCTTTTGCTTCCCCATATTGACACAATTAATTCCACATTATTGAGCTATTAGAGGACATATTAGCTATTAGACATGTTCTTTGAACATGTCCCACTTGCCATTCCCTTGTGTGTGTGTCTTGAAATACCATGAGGATTTCTACCAAATGAATCTGGCCATTCCTGGTTCTAAGTGAACTGAACTCATCAAACCCCAGTAGCAACTTGAATCTATAAGTAACTTGTGGATTCAAATTATGCTGTACCCTAAAAGGCTAGTGAATGCATTTTCTGAGTCTAGTGATAATTTTTTTTTTTTAATTTCTAGATATAAATATTTTAACATGAGCTAGGAGGAATTAATGCAAAATACCCAATTCAACTAAAATTTTAGTTTTTATGTTAACCACTTCCAGAGAGTTGCTTGTGAATTTTCTATTTTACTATTTAAGTGTATATTCATCTAGCTATCCAGAAAAGTAGTTTCACAGAGGTGAGAATAAGCAAACCCTAGACACTATACCTAGCATAAAGATCAATATCTGAGCTCCAACACTCATACAAAAATACATTCCTCTGTTGTGCTCTGACCTTGTAGCAAGACTAACCTACCACACTTTAATATATGTTCTAATCAGCTCTGGCACTAGATATAAAGAAGTGATTTGGGAGTCTTTTAATTATCAGTGAGTACACAGCCTTAGTAGATTTTCAAGGACAGCAAAACAGCAGTAGCTGTATAAAAATTTCATTCATAAAAATATAGATTTGCAGAATTCTTGCCATTTTGATGACCTGTATTATAGCATAAGAAAATAAAATCCTGAATAATAATTTGAGTGACATTTTTTTTTTCAATTCTGACAAGGCTGGTACATTGTTAGTACCACTTCAGATGCAGTGAAAAGATACTGTTTCATCACAATGCTTCAGGGCGCTAGATCTTAATTCTTTTAAACAATCTTGGTAGAAAAGGACTAGTCAAGGGACAAGGACCTGAAATCCAGGTAAAATTCTTGATCAAACCATGTCACCATTACAATTTGTTGAGCAGTAGGTATCAGGCAATACCTAGAAATAATATTACTGTACAGGCAAACGTTATTGACAATTATCTTAATTACTTCTACTTAGTAATTAAGTAGAATGCATGCACGCATTTAAAGTCGCTTCAGTCATGTCTGACTCTTTGTGACCCCATGGACGATAGCCCACCAGGCTCTTCTGTCCATGGGATTCTCCAGGCACGAAGATTGGAGTGAGTTGCCATTCCCTTTTTCAGGGAATCTTCCCAACCCAGGGATCGAACCCTCATTTCTTATGTCTCCCGCATTGGCAGGCAGGTTTTTTTGTTTTTTTTTTACCACTAGTGCCACCTGGGACCTCCACTCCTATTTATAGACTTACTCTTCTATAACATGTGAATCTTGTCTTGTGTTCAGTCATGTCTGACACTTCTGCAATCTTTTGGACTGCAACCTGCCAGGCCCTTCTGCCCATGGGATATTTCAGGCAAGAATGCTGGAGTGGGTGGCCATTTCCTCCTCCAAGAGATCTTCCCAACCCAGTGTTTGAACCTGCGTCTCCTCAATTGCAGGTGCATTCTTTACCCACTGAACTATCTGAGAAGCTTGATCATTTGGCAACTATTGGAAATGCTGTGAAACTACTGGGAAAGGTAGTTAAGACTTTTACCTTCATTAACTATCTTTTATCCTGTTAGTTTGGTGTCAAAAACCTTTGAATGGCTCCTTGTTTCCAAAGACCAAATTCCTTAGATATCTTTCAGGCCTTGGTTCCACATTTCCCTACATACTCCCTTCATTTCCCTCCTTGCTCTTCTCTCCCATGGTGCTCCTTCCTCTATGACTTACATCCTTCATCTCTCCTGATTTTTTTTTCATCCACCCAGAGCCTGACATATGTCTTCTGTATGCCACCTCATTTATAAAACTAGTGTGACTAGGTCGACAGACATGGAAAACATATTTATGGTTACTAAAGGTGAAAGCAGTGGGGGAAAAAATAGGAGTTTGGGATTAACGTATACACACTACCTATATGAAACAAATAACCAATTAGGGCCTATATAAAGCACAGGGAACTGTACTCAATATTTTTAGTGACCTACAAGGGAAAAGAATTTAGAAAAGAAAAGATGTAACTTATGATATAACGATATCACTTTGCTCTATACCTGAAATAAAAGATTGTAAATAAACTACACTTCAACAAAAAAATAAAAATGAGAAAATATATAATATTTACCTATAAACTAAACAAACTAGTATGAAAATGCAATGGTTCTCTGTGAAACCAGTCAGGGCATCATCCTGTTATATTTCTAAGTGTACCTCATAATTTTCTGTCTCCCAAGTTATTCATACATAGCTTTTCCTTTTTTTTAACCAGGCTACACATATATAAAAGCAGTGTTTTGGCACATACATTTGGCAAGACAATCAGTGTGACTTGGCATCTGGAAACAAGGAGGAAACTTAGAACACTGTTCAAGGGAGCTATTTCTAATTAACATTTTGATACAGTTTTCAGGATATTAATGCCATATGATGATCTGAAATCCCACACTGAAGCAGGAGTCTTGGATTTTAGTGCTGGTGTAGTTCATCTGCTTGTTAATCAGGCAACAAAGCACAGGTGACCATCTTGGCTGTTAGCTCTTCACGTGTTAGCATTCTACCTTGCTTCTCAGTACAGCATACTGATTCTCAGCTTTAAATTTTTTCAGTGGTGCTTATCTTCATCTGAAATCATGCATGTTGAAATTATATTTTTATCATAATCTATCATGTACTAGAATTTGAACTCTATTTTATATTATAACCACTTATTAACTAGGATGTAAGTGTGTGTATGTGTGTTTGTATTTCATTGCTGAATTCTCAGTAGCTAAAATAGTATCTCATACACAGTAGAAGTTCAGCATAAATTTGGTGAATGACTAAATGGACAAAGGAACCTTGGAATTCGAGAAGAGAGTGTCAAAACTTCTGTTCGATATTATCTGTTCTTTTTTCCTCAGGATTGTTGGATCACCAGAGAGTAATATGCCCTTTTATCTCAGCTCCCTGAAGAAACGGCTTTACTGAAATATGACTAAATGTTATGCCCTCAGCTTTTAGAGAAATGCCTATTTGAACAGCGGTTTTGTCTTTTGTTATTTCATGACCTCAATTTAAGAAACTTTACAATAAATTTGTCCTTGAATTCAGTGTCGTAAGTGTGTCTCTTCAATCTAAATTACGCTCTCCTGGTCAGAAAATGAAAACTACACATTCTAAGGAATCTCCCTTTGTGCCTTAGCTTCTTTAAGATCAATTCAATTCAGTAAATCACAACTTGGGGGCAGTAATTACCTAGGCTCAAGCACCTTTTTACATACATTCCTCTACTGATTTTCAATGGATTCTGTCATTGAATTGTGCTATATCATAACCCAATAGATTTTATAAGATTCTTAAAATCACTTTGGAAAAAAAGCAAGTTATAAATCCGAGATTAATAAAGTAAACATTGTTAACAAAGTATAACGCTAATGTTAAAAAACCCAATGTCAATAAAATGAACATTGCTTTGTGGGTATATAGCTTTCAATTAAAAGAGCAATCACTCCATTTTCAGTTAAAAAATGTCAAGGGCAATTGTAGACGTTATGATATATTCTAAGAAAGCTTTACAATTTTGGCAATATTACTTCAAGGATAATATGAAAACAATTCTATAATTCTTTGTAGTATACAGATATATTACAAAATATTTAGAAAATTTTCATAGGCATTATAAAGTAATATACATGTATATATTTCTGATTTCCATGATAAATTTTGCCTATAAATATAAAAGAGCTGAAGGAAATATGCAGAGGCAAAATATATCAATTTTGACTTCTTAAAGATACTGACACTTAAATATTATCCATAATTTCTAGCAATATGCCTGGCACATATCCAGCGATGAATTTGGTTTACCTTACATTTTTTTAATGGAAGAAAGAAGAAAAATATCAAGAAAGGTAACATTTGTTGATTATTCACTGCCTATGATACATTATAATATCTCCCTTTATTCCTAATAATGATTTTATGAGGTAGGTATTATAACACCCACTTTCAAAATTATAAAGTTGGGAATTAGGAAAGGTAGATTCTACAGCTCTTGGCAGACCTCACCGAGATTTAAACAAGGCTACTGGACTCTAACATTTATAACTGTTACCACTAAGCTGCCCTCAAAAAGGCCTTGTAATCCTGTTTGCTGAGTCCTTATATTATTTAGTGAAATGGTAAATATGTATCAATCCAAAAGATTAAGATAAAATTTATATTTATGGTTGAAGTGGATTGTTATCTTCTTTTTTTGAACAGACTTGACAGGGATGTTCTCTCTCATGGGCAGGATAGATTATGAAATAGGAGAATGAAAGATAAGGGCAAGCAGAATATAGTTTTATATTCATACCAGGCATCTATAGGCATATTTGATTTTCTCTTTTGGTTTAACTGAACTGTTCACCTTTTCTAAACTTTAAAAAAATGTGGTAAACTGACAAAACTCAGTAACACATGCTAGTTCTTTAAAGCCAAGTCATACTTTATAACTGAAGCCATCCTCATGGAAAAATATAGGTACTGATTGTGAAATTATCCAAAACTTAGGATTATGGATTTCTTTGAAAACTAGAGGAAAACCATGGACATCTGCTCACGTTTTACACATATGTGATTTTTAAATTATTTCTACACAATTTTAGAGACTTTTTAGACACTCACCCAAGAATTCAGATTAGGGTACCAAATTCATGACCAGAGGTAAGTTACTGGTCATCATATGAAAAGTGCCCAGGTTGTGTCTACCTAGTGTGGGCCTTTTTGATATTTCTGCCTTTGTGAACCAACATCTCTGTTTCTTTCTTTCAAGCACTCCTTCTCCCAATCTGTAAAAGCCTTAAGTTTATTTTAAAGCTTTTGCTGTAACTTAGCTTTACTTCAAAAACAGCATCCCCAGATGCCAACACATCCTTGTTATTCCCCAATTACACAGGACTGTGTCCTGTCCCATGGATACTGGAACCTAAGGCTCCTTACTTTAAAAAGGCCTTAAACTCCATTTTAGGCCTTTTTCATGAGTATCTCAGACCACAATATGGTCTACAATACAGACCATGAATTTGGGAAAATAATTGTCAGTGTACAATTCCTGTCAACAGCGTTAACAATTATTCCTAGAATATTGTAACTCATCTCTTGTTTCTTAACATTAGATATTCTTTCAATAGCTCCTGTCAGAAGTAAAATAAAAGACTACCTTGAAAGAATGTGAGAGTGTGTGTTCGTGTGTGTGTGCATGCACACTCAAATATAGATTAATCTGAATCGTGTTTTTAAATTAAAATCTGAAAAGAAAAGGCATCCTCTTGTCATAGTCCCAATATACCTTAGGATGGATCCTTTCAGTATTATTTCTAAGGAGCTGCATCTCAGGTGTTACTTAAACATCTATGCAACTTGCTGCCTTATTTCAAGTCCCAGTGGCAATTTCTGAACATACCTTCTGTTCCGCTGTCATGGTTAGACTTTGCAGTCGGCCAGTCATATTCCCTAAACTCTTTTCAAAAGCTGCTACGAGATGAGCCTGTGAACAAAATGAAAGGAAAACATCTTAAATGTCAAAACCTTATGTGGATGGATGAAGACCCCTCACTTTACCAAAGTGCTTAATTTCAGGTATTATTATTCTTTAAGTACTATGACTATCATGGCTGGCTTTCAGTCCTGACTTTCCTTTAACACAAATCTTCATCTATTATTTCCAAACTTCAGCTTAAAAATCAGTGTTTCAGTCCTGACATGTAATGTGAGTTGAACTACTGAAAGGGAATGATATTTTGCAAATAATAACACCTTCTAACTTGCACATCATAGAGGATTTGACACCCGCCAGAAAGTTCTGAGTTGCTAAGTTTTTAGACTCAAAGCCCAAGAGGAACTCACTTCAATAGTCAATGGAAGAACGTTCCTCACATTTTATACCTGCACGATGACCTTTGAAGATATTGTTAGCTCCTCTGTTGAAATGATGCTTCCTCCAAGTGTCAGACATCTGCTGACAGCTCTAACATTATCTTTCCTTTTTTCCTACTTAGAATTCAATCGAAAAGAGTTGTCTTCACCCTCCAAACTCTTTTCAATAAAAAGGCTTTTATTTTTGCTTTATTCCCTCCCACTAAGGAAGTACAGGTAGGCCAGTGAGAGATAATACTCGGTCATGTTTTATTTAAGTTTTTGTGGCTCTGGGGTTTTCTTCTAAATCTCAGAGAATTATACACAGTGCAGTGCATAACCATAACTCTTACGATTAAGAAATATTTGACAATCCTATTACAGCTCTAAAATAGGCCAGTTTCTACTGACACACCATTATGCAACGGCTTGAACCACAGATATGCTGTTTAAATGTGTTCGAGTTTTATTGCATCCATAAAAGATTCAAGTATAAAATATTTTACAACTTCCACCTATAATAAACTATGTATGGGGAAATTTGGTAAACGAGAGGTAAAAGAGAAAGGAGTGAGAGGATATAATTAAAACAAACTGCTTTGTAACCCTACCAGAACTGAAAGGCTGAGGTACCTATTATCAAATGGATCGCAGGAGTTCTAAGAGTTAGGGCCCCAGAAGTTTATTTCATTATGAGTGGCAGCCAGAAGTTTATTCCCTTATTGGTAACAGCTAGAATGTACAAGTTCTTTCCATTAACAGGATGATATTAATACAAAAGTATCTTTGTTCCTAGCTCTGAGTCTATCCTGGGATGCCTTTCTTTTTCAGACACTGCAATATATAGAAAAATAATTTGTAGAAAATGCAATTAATCTTCAGTCCATGCGTAAAATTCTGTTCTCTTTCCATATATCTACAAACCAGAAACAGACTCATGGACACAGAGAACACATATGTTGCTAAGGTGAGGGGTGAGAGGAGGGAAGAACTAGGAGTGAGGAATTAGCAGATGTAAACTATTCTATATAGATGGATAAACAATGAGGTCCTACTGCATAGAAGACGGAACTATAGTCAATATCCTTTAACAAACCATAATGGAAAAACATATAAAAAAGAATGTCTACATATGTAAAACTGAGTCACTTGGCTGTACAGCAGAGATTGGCACAACACTGTAAATCAACTATACTTAATAAAAAATTTGAAAAATAACCCAAAAAACTCCCATCTATTCTTTTCCCACTCCCTTCTCCCTCTCTCCTCTTTTCTCTCTCTTTCAAACACACACATACACACAACCTTGAGAACAGTACTCCAAGGTTTGTTAGCAGGTTTATTTGGATAAATGATTTTTTGTTTTTTTTAAAGAACAGTATCTTATACTTCAAAATGTTTCCAATGACAAGGAAAGTCATTACATCAGACTCATTACCCTCAGAACTTGGCATAAGGTGGTGTTCCACTTTCTCTTGTACTTAACCTTCACACTATGGTAAAAGTGAAAAAAACGAACACGTACAGCCCACTGGTTTATCACAGTGAACATTCATGTACTTGGCAGCCAAGCCAAGAAACAGGACATCTGAAGATCTGGAAATCCTCCCTTGTCCCTGTTTCATCTCTGTCCTTTCTGCCTTCCACCAAGATAACCACTGCTGTGACTTGTGCGATAATTATGTTCTTGCCTCTGTTTTATAGTTTGGCCACCTGAACCTGAATCCCTAAACACTATGTTTTAGCTTGGCCTATTTTTAAACTTTCCAAGTAGAATCACGTGGCATGATTTTTTTGGTGTCGGTTTTCTTTTGCTTAACATCGTGTTTTCAGATTCACACATGTGGTGTGTTAGCAGGAGTTAGAATATAGTGTAAAGCACTGCTCTATCTGATTTAAAATTTATTTGTCTATGGTGACCATTAGAGGTGATTCCAGTTTAAACTGTTAAAAATAATTCTGCTATGAAGATACAGTGGGTTATTAAATCCTAATGAAAAATTGCTTGCTTTCCTTTAAAATAGAAAAGCTTTGTTAATATTCACCAAAAGAAATGCAAGATTCTATATAACATTGAAAAGTTTCAAATCTCTCAAGTAACTGTAAGGTTTAGCTATTGGACTATGAGTCTTGAATGTGCCATTTATCACAATAGCTTTGTTACTTTGAATATAATACAAGGTTAAATTTCTCACCAATTAGATTAATAGAAAGGCAGTACGATAAGTAAATAAAGGAAGGAATTTCTACCAGTGATAATCTTTGTCACCTTATTGGAGAGAAAAGAGAATATAAGATCAGATTAAACTATAGGAAAATATATCTTATCTGAAAAACTTTATAAAATGATGACTTTTTAAAAACTGTGGATTTTTAGGGGGACTGTTAATCATAGTTTACAGGTTCTGAATTTTCCCTTGGAAGTTGCATAATTTTCAAGTCAGAGTAAAATTGCATTAGTGTATTATTAAGGGCACAGAAATATGGAAACAGTGACAGACTTTATTTTCTTGGGCTCCAAAATCACTGCAGATGGTGACTGTAGCCATGAAATTAAAAGATGCTTGCTCCTTGGAAGAAAAGCTATGATCAACTTAGACAGTATAATAAAAAGCAGAGACATTACTTTGCCAACAAAAGTCTGTATAGTAAAAGCTATGGTTTCTCCAGTAGACATGTATGGATGGGAGAGCTGGACAAGAAGGCTGAGTGTCAAAGAATTGATGCTTTTAACTGTGGTGCTGGAGAAGACTCTTGAGAGTTCCTTGGTCTATAAGGAGATCAAACCTTTCAGTCATAAATGAAATCAGTCCTGAATGTTCATTGGAAGGACTGGTACTGAAGCTGAAGCTCCAATACTTTGGCCACCTGATGCGAAGAACTGACTCACAGAAAAGACCCTGATGCTGGGAAAGACTGAAGGCAGGAGGAGAAGGGGATGACAGAGGATGAGATGGTTAGATAGCATCACTGACTCCATGGACATGAGTTTAAGCAATCTCCAGGAGTTGGTGATGGACAGGGAAGCCTGGCTTGCTGTAGTCCATGGGGTTGCAAAGCGTTGGACACAACTGAGTGACTGAATTGAACTAACTGATTAATGAATATTCCCTGCATGTGTTAGGTAAAGTCTGTCAAGGAAATAAAATAAACAAGACTGAATATTAGTTAAGGGATAAATTTTTAATACATACTGTCCTTAGTTTTGGAATCACATAACATAATCTGAATACACATGTAAAGAATTGTGGTACTAAACAATAAGATGAAATACCATTGTGAAAAATGCCTGCAATTGCATTTGTTAATTCAGAATTCAACAACATTCCATCAATAAAATAAAAAATACTCCTTACATATATGTATATGGGGATAAATAGATAGGTAGCTAGGTATTTTATACACATGACTCTGAAACATCATAAAGATTTCATATATATATATATATATATATATATAATTATCCCTTCAGTG
This sequence comes from Oreotragus oreotragus, assembly GCA_006410675.1. NCBI lineage: Eukaryota > Metazoa > Chordata > Mammalia > Artiodactyla > Bovidae > Oreotragus > Oreotragus oreotragus. The sequence continues at coordinate 400,310 of SJYX01020630.1, read as the reverse complement.
TTTGTCATTGTTAATTATGTGCAAAATATTTTTTCTTAAGCGAGATGCAGAAAAACAAAAGTAACTGCCTGATTATTTAAGAATATTAAATAGAGCAAAGAAATAGGGCACAATCCTAAGCAAAAATAAAACCTGAGAAATTTGGTTAAATGACTTGTGTGCTAAAGGCAAAACACTTTCTTTTGTTACACATTCATTCAGCAATATCTTTGAAAGCTAGTAGTAATAACTAGCCTTCGTGCCCATCTCCAGATTATCTAAGGGCTGACATTTGTAAGAAAATACGTTAAGACACACATAAGTGCATCCCACCTGGCTTGGCTTTAAGCAGCTGTGGGCGAGAGGTCAGGGGTAACTGGCTGTTTGTCTGATATGACCATTTGTTCCTGGGGGCCGTGCACTGTGGGGCTGCTGTTCAATGGTGGGTACTTGTTCAAAGAAAGCCAGGCAACACTGCTGGCCCACATTGCTCTTCTCCTTCCTACAGACATCCTAATAGACACACCTCTAAAGAGAGGCTTCCCAGGGCTTTCTCAGCTCTGCTCAGAGATCTGCACAAATTGCTGCGTAGGCTCAACATACCTTCCACTGAACGTCGGTTATAGTGTGTCAGGTAAATGAGATGAGATAGCCAAATATATTTCTGACTTACCAGTGCCCCTTTTAACAAAGGGGAAAAAGACATTTTAGTAGAGAAGCAGATGTTTCCAATTTAAATATTAAAACACAGATTGCTGTGTGGACTCCATATAAATATAATAATGCCAGTTCCAAACATCTGATACACCAATTACAAAAAAAAAAAACACCNTATATTTCTGACTTACCAGTGCCCCTTTTAACAAAGGGGAAAAAGACATTTTAGTAGAGAAGCAGATGTTTCCAATTTAAATATTAAAACACAGATTGCTGTGTGGACTCCATATAAATATAATAATGCCAGTTCCAAACATCTGATACACCAATTACAAAAAAAAAAAACACCCAAATTTACGAAAAACATTTAAGTCCTGACAGAATTATTCATATATCAAGTAAACTGAATAGATCTTAAAATGACTACTAAAGAAATAATAACAGTTAATGATATTTTCTATAGAACCAAACAATGCAACTTATATTTATAAATCATGGCTATTAGACTTCTATACAACAACGGCCATTATAGTGATCTCATTTAATCAAAAAGTAAAGTTTACTTGTGGTTTGAATAAAATTAGAAAAAACAGATCTCTAACTCCAAAGAGGAAATGTACAAGAGTAAACATTTTTTAACTTATATTGAAGCAATTCTACAGAAACTATTTTCAGTCTTATAATTAATTTTTATAAAAGTATATTAAAATGTATGCATATATATTACATACATCAACAGATGCTAACTCAGAAGTAATGAAGTAAAGAACACTCTGAATGAAATTCAAATGCAGCATTTCCTAAAACTGAGGAAAAACCAAGTGTTTTCTCAAGTAAATCCTTTGATGAGTCATAATGGTGCACTGAATCTAAAGTAACATTTTAAACTAGATGCTAAAGATAATGAGTTCAAGACAGCTTGTACCTTATAAATAATTCAAATTTCTGAATGTGTAAAGGAGATTATATCCTTAAAAATACAAAGGGACATAAATATACAAGACTCCACCCCTAGTAATTATGAAACTATTAAATGTTTAAAATAGGATTGGCATTAAAATTATTTTATAAACATTGATGAACTCATCCACTTATACAAGTTCTTCACTACTGCAATAGATTTAAAGTGAATTTTGATAAACTGTTTTGTAAAAGAGTAGAAGATAATGCCTATCTTCATTACCTGAATCTCCTGACTTTTATCTTCTGACAGTTTCAGCAATACATTTATCTGATGGTGAAAAACTTTAACAATGCATATTACCACCAAATAAAAAAGGCACTAAATGGTGAAATAAGACAGAAATGTGCAAGAAATTAAAAATTAGACATCTCTTTTAAAAATTGTGATAGATCATTAGGTGTTTGATCTTTTAACTTGAAATAATTAAAGATTCACAAGAAGTTTCAAAGAGAGTACAGAAAGGACTCCTGTACCCTTTTATCCCACTTGCCTCAATGGCTATATTTTATATAATCATAGTGTAATGTCAAAGCCAGAAGTTCATTATTGGTACACATATGCGCACGCACACATGTAAAGAACCACCCTTCATCACTACCAAGCTCTCTCTAGTTTTATTCCCACCTCTCAGGAAAGAGGCGACCACCATTCCTTGACCCTGGCAATCTATACAATTTTGCCATTTGAGAATGTTGAATAAATGGAATTATACAGCATGTGACTTTAAAAGTCAGACTTTTTTCACTCAGCTTAATGCACCTGAGATCCATCCAAGTTGCTGTGTGTATTAAGAGCTATTGTCCATGGTATGTATGTATTTATCAGAAGTTGTTTATCCATCAACCTATTAAAACATTTTCGTTATTTCCAATTTTTTCACTATTAAACAAAATAAAGGTTCTATGTGTGGGGTTTTGTTGGGGTCTGAGGTGATTTGAGAATATTTCTAAAATGTACTATGACATAAAACTAGAATAACATATAAACTAGGATTAAGCTCCCACCCATGTGTAAAATATACTACTATTGATAACAAAGACATAGACAGGAAAGGCTGGAGACATTTGGATAATTTTTCAAAGCCTGCTGCTACTGCTGCAAAGTCACGTCAGTCGTGTCTGACTCTGTGTGACCCCATAGACGGCAGCCCAAAAGGCTCCTCTGTCCCTGGGATTCTCCAGGCAAGAACACTGGAGTGGGTCGCCATTGCCTTCTCCATTTCAAAGACTAGCACTTTTTAAGCAGATTTATGTATTTGGCACCACTTTCTCTAATTTTGTGTTTCTCACTTTTATTTTTCTTTATTGCCCCTTAGGGAGACAATATAGATTTTTTTTTCCCTAATTGCCCCCCTTCTTCCATGACCATTTTATTTTCATAGATATGCTGGATACCTGTTTATATTCTCTCTGTATATCTCTGCTTTAGGTATAAAAGAATACTTTTTTTTTTTTTTTTTTACTGTAAGAAGCTATATTCATGCTATGAAGCTCATATCAATTCCCAGCTGAGGATACATACTCCATAGTCATGAAAACAAATCAATGAACACAGTGTGGCATGCATGACTTGCGAGAAGTGGTAGGTAGCCAATGCCTCACATGTTTTTAAAATGTTTATTACCTTTTGAAACAGTGGTGCTGAGTTGCTCTCCAGGACCGTCCTCCTATGGTAGAACTTGGTTCCTTCTGTTGGGGTGTGTGTGTATGTGTGTGTGTAAGCCTTTGCAAGTGTGTACTATATTTATGTGTATTCATGAGTATATAGAAGAACAATGTTGAAAGGACACACAAGAAATCAATGACCACAAATGGAATTGGGAGCCTCAGAGGGAAAAACAAATATATTTTGTTTTTTATTAAATGCTCTTTAAATTTTTTATTAAAAACTTTTAATGCTTTATTTAATGTTTTATTAAATGGTTTATTAAATGTTTATTTTATTTTTGTTTTTCTTTTTAATACAATATACATGTACATTTGTCACTTGGTATCCATGAGAGATTAGTTCCAAGACCAAAGTCCATGAATGCTCATGTATCATAGTTGGCCCTCTGCATTTGAATTACACATTCAAGAGGTCAACCAGTCATGGACGGTGCATGGTTGAGCTCTGAACAACATGGATTTTAACTATGTGGGTCCATTTATATACAGATAATTAATGTGTGAATCCACTTATGTGAGGAGTTTAAAATACGCATGCATAAGTGGACCTGCACAGTTCAAACCTGTGTTGTTCAAGGGTCAACTGTATTACTTTTTAAATGGAGATGGTATATATATATCACTGTGTAAAAGCCCAAATTCCATTATTTATAGCAGTAATTTATTAAACCAATAACTAAGTATACAAGTCCATGCAAGAGACATTTACAAAAGAAAATAAAACTCTGAGTAATCATTCAAGACATTTGTATCTTTACTATCCAGGGCATAGGGTCGGTTACTGAGCCTTCTCATTGCAGACAAATTTCTCTCGAAGTTATAAAAAGATAAAATCCATTCAAATACAGTGCTAAAATAAACTCCTTGTAAGGGAACTAACTAATACACTGTGGAAGGAACATCTCTCTTATTGAAGTCATACACAATGGGCCCACACCTGCTCACTTTTGCTATGTCAAGCTTTGTTGAGATGGAAAAACTCAAGGCAGAGCAGAGCGTGGTAAGGCAGTGAACAGGCCCAAAGCCACCCAGTGGGAGTGAGCAGATTGATGCTGAGCAAAGGTGTCAGGACACATGGCAAAGTAGCAGGCGCTTCCTCACCCGTCACTGCTGCTTCGAGACCCTGGTCCTCAGGACCAGGCACAATGCCACATGCCCTCCCAGACATCTGCATCTACTCTGAGTACTCCCTGGCACACTGAAAGATCTTCAGTAAATGCTAACATCATTGGTGGTCTTTATCACCACCATTTTTGCTATCTTTGGCTCCTTAAACTAAGAGAAGGCTACTAAGGTTTTTGAGAGAACTATAGCTCCTTTACAATATAGCTAAGATGCCCAAATTCAGACCAATCTAATTTTTGAGAATTAATTGGATGCTTCATTAACTGTTCAATAAATTGTGCTGAAGGAGTCAGCATGCATGAATTTTTTATCTTCCATGGTCAATCGCTGTCAACCCATCACTGTCTTGTGGCTTAAGAAAGTCTTATGTATGGGGAATGATAAAAATAAGAAAAGAAATAACCTTTCTAGATGTTACCAATGTTCCAACCTTATAAGAGACAAAAAGCCATTTTAACCACATTCTCATTCCTCCAACTTGGATTTAGATGTTATGATTCAGTATGCACAGTCCCCTGATTTAGAGACTTAAGTCTGTATCATTTGGACATCTAATGTTTGTGAGCCTGTTACTAAAATTATCCCATTAACTATTTAAACATCTGTTTTAATATGTCAAAAAAAAAATTAAAAGTGACTTACATTTGCTGAAAGTTGAGATGTGAGGGTGGCAACTTTTTCTTGTGATGCAACCAGCTCTCTCCGTAGTTTATGGATTTGCTGAATGTAATTTAAAAAATCAAATCAATAGGGTAGTAGATTTAAAATAAATTAATTAAAAAAAAAAAGAATTTAGTCCAAAAAAGCAAACACTATAATTGGTTCATTCTAATACCACTGTATTGGCACCAATTTCCAAAACTTAAAGAAATGTGAAAGCTGGCTACTGAGTAACAATTAAATGCCACTTGTAAGAAGAAAGGCAAGTGCCTATGTTCACAACTGAAGTTCGAATCAGCACATTAAAGGATGCTTTTTTGTTCATTTGCCATTTGCTTCAATGCTTATTTGCCATTGCTATTTGAACCCAGAATCAGCTCACTTTGTCTATCGGTCCTTCTGCCTCTAGAAATTTATGGTAATAAAAGCTTTTCTTTTTAAAAGTTTAATACACATGTGTATTTTCTGGGTCTTTTTCTATCATTTTTGTATGTTTATTTCCTATATTTTGATAAGTACTAATAATCTGTAGAATATTCCTACAGTCACTGAAAGTTGGCCACAATTCAACATTTAATGATTCCATACTTGAAAATAATTTTACTGGCTGGAGTTTTCATTACTAACACTTAGAGAAGCATTCTCAAATATTTATTACGATGTCATTTATTCAGTGAGCTACTATGAGCTCCGAGCAGAATCGCTTTATAGATTATCCATAGTTTGGAAAAAAGGGGAAAAATCAGTAAGACTCTGTAAATGGCTAGAAAAACCAATAACAAAAATATGCTAAAATGTTTTCTTTTTTTGGTTTACTCCATACTCAAATAAATTAAAACAAAAAAAGGTGAGAGTATTTTTTACTACTTTCCAGGGTTTAATCTGCATGTCTCATGATGCCATGAAATATAAACAGTGATAAGTAAGGTTAAAATGTTTATAAGAATCTAAAACTAAGTTTACAAGTACACTTTTGGTCTCAAGGGATTTTAATTACTTAGGTGCCAAACATTCTATTCTGATGATTCTCATTTCTTCAAAAAAAAGCTGGTATTGTCGTAGTTGGACTTTCAAATCACTATCTTACTTTGAAAGAGCATTCTTGATACAGTTCATTAAGTGCTTATTTTTTCCTACTCATTAGATTTGCGTAGAGAAGAAATGGTGGTCAATATTCAAAGATTCTAAAAAAGAACAAAATTTTAAACTGGGAATAGAGACAGGGGATATTAATATAATTCCAGCAGATGTGACTCCATTTGACTCCTGTACTTAAAAAAAAAAGACACACCCAGATCCAAAGAGAATTTGGGTTCATTCAAATGATTATGACCACAAATAGCTCTAAGAGGCATCTATTTTATCTTTAAAACAGTACAAAATCCAAAGAACACTTCTCAAATTAATATTCTCTATTACATGATTATATTTCCTTTAAAATTAAGAATACAAGAAACCTGAAACTAATGTAAATCATTAAAGAAAATGATCCACTCTGGGTATAAATAATTAAAGTGGAGTTGGATAACTACTAATACGCCAAATAGATGTGGTACTTGTACGCCTTAGTAGCTACACATATTACGATCAATGTAGGAAGCTTTGCCATGTCTCCATATATAAATAGTTTAGGTTTTTCAAAATTGTATTTACTCTCTGGTCTAGCAATTATACAGATAAAATTGGCATAATTTACACTTTCTTAATATTTTTATTGTAATATATATAGAGAGAATAAAAAAGTTTTATTGTAAATATTGTAAAGTAAAATAGTACAAACTTTACTTTAGAAGACAGATAAAATAAAACTCCAAAGGGAATAGTTACTTTGCAAAGGCTATTGCCAATGCATTTTTCTTTGCTCAGGGTAAAACCAATCAAATAGTCATTAGCACATTGTGAATAAAGGCCTCATTAAAGTCACTCTGGTCTCCTTGGAAGGACAATTTCCAAACAAAGGGAAAGAAAAAGAATGTTCTCTCCAGGTTGCAATCTGATTTGCATGTGATTGTAACGAAATACTTGTTAAATGTGTGATTAGAATAACATACTTGCACTAGACATCAAGTGATTAGAAGCAGAAAAGTGCTGGGAGCAAATAATAGATGGACTGAGAGGCTGGTAAACTGCATTGTGGAGGTCTAGTGCCTCAAATGTAATACTTACCATAATCCTACATGCTTAGTCTCAGCAGTGGGGGAAGAGACCATATATTTATTCAGGCATCAAAGCTTTTTAAGTGATTACTACTAGAGACAACTTAATAGGTGCTGAGTTAAGACACCAAGTCAGAATGTGAGGAGAGAGTTTGCTTCTAAAAACCTAAGTTTCATTTTCTTTTAAGAGGAAATATCCAAGACTATTTATCATTGCTGGGTCACCTCGATCAGCAGTGTTGGAGTTATGGGTTGTATCACAGAGCCCTCTGGTGGTAGAACTACTCATTTCATGCTAAATGTAATCAAAGAGAGTCAACTAAAAATGCTGCTAGGTTGTTACCTCTGAATGAGCCTTTTCTTCAGCCTGTAAAAAATAAAAGGAAAAAGAACTTAACTATAAATAGTGAGTATTAATTCATTTCACAAGTATAAAAGAATACAATAAATATACTGTGTAATTTAAAGTGTTATTTTGGTCTAACGTAAGAATAATAAAATATAAGATATTAAATAAATTAATAGTAAAAGTAGGAACTGTAGGACTGCAAATGATATTTATTTATATATAACCATATTGTATTTTGAAAACATAGGTTATTTGACTGATGGATATATACTGTGTCTTAAAATTTTTAAAAGTATAGAATTAAAAGATGGTGCTACCCTAAGATCCAGACAACAAATAACACAAACAAAAGTTATAAAATTATATTTTTAAAAAGGTGATGGCAGGAAAAGTTAATAGAGTATATATATATTTTTTTCATACAGATTTTAGGAAATTTGTACTCCATGAAATCATAGAGATTTTTAGCCAAGACCTAGGAGTTGGAATTTTATTCTGTGAATTATAAATCATAAAGAATGCCAAATACAACTACAGGAAAAATATTTACCTGTACTGACAACCACAGAAAATCAGCTTATTAGTTACTATTTTGTTGCCTTTTTCCTATGATCACTACATAAGTTTATTGGGCTGCAAGTCAGCAAAACAGCAAAACACCCAGTGGTGAAGGGTGAAAAAGTGGCTGGCAAACACAGGGCCTACAGACGCAGAAATAAGCACTGCCCTGAGACCTCAAGGGGCATGCTGGCCTCCGCTGCGGAAGACTCCTAGCTCTGGTTTTCTTCTTCTCACCAGGCTGCAAAAATGCCAGACAATGAGTTACATGTGCCATTATACTTGGGAAGCTCCCTCAATCTGAAAAAAGCTGGAGAATGCATAATATTGCTGAACATTACAAGTCTTCACTGCCTTGAGCAGCTCCAAGGCTGAAAAACAATCTCTTACCGCCTATTTCTCTTTTTGTGACCCTTTCTGATTAACTGATGCAGAACTACCTAAACTACTTTTTAATTCTTTCATTTCTCCAGAAAACATAAAATGAAGCAAAGTAAAATAACTCTCACGATATTTTTTATGCATAAGCACCTCTTTTTAACCAGGGTTTTGTTCTTTTATATATTTTATCTAGTCTTAAAAATATGAATAGTTACTAAGACACTGAGATAGTTAGTAACAAGACCGAGAGATGACTGTGGCTCAGATCATGAACTCCTTATTGACAAATTCAGACTTACGTTGAAGAAAATAGGGAAAACCACTAGATCATTCAAGTATAACTTAAATCCCTTACGATTATACAGTGGAAGTGACAAATAGATTCAAGGAATTAGATCTGATAGACAGAGTGCCTGAAGAACTATGGATGGAGGTTTGTGGCGTTTTAGAGGAAGCAGATCAAGACCATCCTCAAGAAAAAGAAAGGCAAAAAGGCAAAATGGTTGTCCGAGACGGTCTTACAAATAGCTATGAAAAGAAGAGAAGTGAAAACCAAAGGAGAAAAGGAAAGATAGACCCATTTGAATGCAGAGTTCCAGAGAATAGCAAGGAGAGATAAGAAAGACTTCCTCAGTGATCAGTGCAAAGAAATAGAGGAAAACAATAGAATGGGAAAGGCTAGAGATCTCTTCAAAAAAGTTAGAGATACCAAAGGAACATTTCATGCAAAGATGGGCACAATAGAGGACATAAATGGTATGGACCTAATAGAAGCAGAAGATATTAAGAAGAGATGGCAAGAATACACAGAAGAACTGTACAAAAAAGATCATGATCCAGATAACCATGGCGGTGTGATCACTTACCTAGAGCCAGATCTCCTGGAATGAGAACTCAAGTATGCCTTAGGATGCAACACTACAAACAAAACTAGTGAAGGTGATGGAATTCCAGTTGAGCTATTTCAAATCCTATGCCAGCAAATTTGGAATATGATCCAGATAACCATGGCGGTGTGATCACTTACCTAGAGCCAGATCTCCTGGAATGAGAACTCAAGTATGCCTTAGGATGCAACACTACAAACAAAACTAGTGAAGGTGATGGAATTCCAGTTGAGCTATTTCAAATCCTATGCCAGCAAATTTGGAAAACTCAGCAGTGGTCACAGGACAGGAAAAGTCAGTTTTCATTCCAGTCCCAAGCAAAGGCAATGCCAAAGAATGCTCAGACTGCCACACAATTGCACTCATCTCACAGGCTAGTAAAGTAATGCTCAAAATTCTCCAAGCCAGGCTTCAGTGGTACATAAACCATGAACTTCCTGATGTTCAAGCTGGATTTAGAAAAGGCAGAGGAACAAGAGATCAAATTGCCAACATCTGTTGGATCATTGAAAAAGGAAGACAGTTATGAGAAACATCTACTTCTGCTTTATTGACTAAGCCAAAGCCTTTAACTGTGTGGATCACAACAAACTCTGGGAAGTTCTTCAAGAGATGGGAATACCAGACCACCTGACCTGCCTCCTGAGAAATCTGCATGCAGGTCAGGAAGCAATAGTTGCATCTGGACATGGAACAACAGGCTGGTTTCAAATCGGGAAAGGAGTACATCAAGGCTGTATGTTGTCACCCTGCTTTTTAACTCATATGCAGAGTACATCATGAGAAACGCTAGGCTGGATGAAGCACAAGCTGGAATCAAGATTGCCGGGAGAAATATCAATAACCTCAGATATGCAGATGACACCACCCTTATGGCAGAAAGTGAAGAGAAACAAAAAAACCTATTGATGAAAGTGAAAGAGGAGAGTGAAAATGTTGGCTTAAAATTCGACATTTAGAAAACTAAGATCATGACATCCGGTTTCATCACTTCATGGAAAATAGATGGGGAAACAATGGAAACAGTGACATACTATTTTTTGGGGGGGCTCCAAAATCACTGAAGATGGTGACTGCAGCCATGAAATTAAAAGTCATTTGCTCCTTGCAAGAAAAGTTATGACCAACTTAGACAGCATATTAAAAAGCAGAGATATTACTTTGACAACAAAGGTCCATCTAGTCAAGGCTATGGTTTTTCCAGTAGTCATGTTTGGATTTGAGAGTTGGACTATAAAGAGAGCTGAGCACTGAAGAATTGATGCTTTTGATCTGTGTTGGAGAAGACTCTTGGGAGTACCTTGGACTGCAAGGAGATCCAACCAGTCCATCCTAAAGGAAATTAGTCCTGAATATTCACTGGAGGGATTGATGCTGAAACCAAAACTTCTGTAACACCTGATGTGAAGAACTGACTCATTGGAAAAGACCCTGATGCTAAGAAAGATTGAAGGTGAGAGGAGAAGGGGACAACAGAGAATGAGATGGTTGGATGACATCACTGACTCAATGGACATAAGTTTGAGTAAACTTTGGGAGTTCGTAAGGGACAGGGAGGCGTGGCGTGCTGCAGTCCATGGGACTGCAAAAAGTAGGACATGACTGAGTGACTGAACCGAACTGAATACTTAGTAAGACAGTGGTTATGTAAACAGTAGTTACCTAATAGAATCCCAATAGCCTTTATAGCAAAACTGTTTTAAAAATAAACACTGACATAAAGCTTTAATGTTTTACATCTCAAATTTATTTTAAAGTTAAGTGAATCTTTAAGTAAAGATTCAATATTTTAAAATTATAATAATTTCAAGATTTCATATAGTTTGATTTTTGAATCAGACATATATTAGTATTTTAAGACAATTTCATAGACAGAAAGAAAGTTAGAAGTTGTTTGCCTTGACACATATGTTGTGATTAACCCTATTTGGTTTCCCTGGCATTCTGAATATTTCCTGCCAGTTTATTCTGTCCAAATCCTGCTTTAGGCTTGCTAGGATTATATAGACCTGATGCTCAATAAGTAAACTGCATGTTTAAAAGAGCACTGTATGTTATTCACAAAAATTGTATAAAAAGAAATTCATCAATTTTTATTATTAATAAAAAACCCTGAATAAGTTATATACACTAACTACAGGCTAACTATTACATATTAATTATATATATGTATATGCATAATGTATAGAATCATTTCCTTGCTGACTTTTCAGAACTTTTTCTTTAATCTTTGCTTTCTTTCATACGCTTTGGTTAGCAATACTTGGCTGCTGTTACCATAAAGTGGAAGCAATGAGCCAGATTATTAATATTATATTTCTTTTGGTGGGTTAGGTATGGATTGATGATATATGCTGAAAGATGATTACTTCTTAGTATTAAATAATGGTTTTGAAGCTGGCTCAATGTCCTCAAGGATGGTAAACAGGATAAAACATCTTGCCTAAATAAAAATATATTAGATGTTTCTTTATTCTGAAAGCCTTTCTTGGTCATTCATTTATCCTTTCAAATTTATTAATTAAAAATATTTGCTTTATTATTAGCTGTGTTAGGAAATATGCTGAAGGGATCCACAAAGAACTAACACAGCCCTCACTCTTATTAAATCAATACAAAGTAGATTAAAAGTATAAAACCAGTTCAATACAATTTTTAATGTACACGACTGAAGTGACTTAGCAGCAGCAGCAGGATAATGTTCAAGCCTCAGTGAGATTCATAAACTAAAATATACCTAGGATGAAGGAAGTATTTTGTAAAACATAACTCCCTGTAGACTAATTTTTAGAAAAGGATGAAATTCTAGTAACTGGGCAGAAAACTTACACTTGTAAAAACAAAATATATTTCACACACTGGAAAAATAAGTTGATATACTGGCATTTCTGTCTTAAGAAATTAAGTTTTAAAAATCACCCTCTTTAAGAAGATTTAGTTTAAAAATTCATTAAGCCTTTTAGGCTTTTACCCTTTAATACAGGTTTCTCAAAAAATGAACTTAAACAATAAAAAAAAGAAAATGAAGAGAATACCATAGAACAATTATCAGTCAGAGAACCAAACAAAGAAAAGTGGTCAGCATGATAAAGTTACGGTGGAGAACAGTACACGGTTTTAAGGGCTTTGGGTCATAATCCACCAGGTTTTATGAAGTTCCGTTTTTCATCCACTCATTGGTTGCAAATACAAGTGTGCTACAGAAGAACTGGGAGAGTGCCTGCCTCCTTACCAGACATGCAAGAGCCTTTATGTCGCTGTGGAACTTCTGTGTAAACGTCAACCTATTTAACAAAGGTTGGCAAAGGCAACGGTTTTCATTACAGCCAGCACTTACCGTGGAGTACAGGGAAGACGTGCTGGAGACCAGTGACAGTGAAGAGCCGTGGACTGAAGAAGGCGAAAAAGAACAAGAGGTAAGATAAGGGTGTCTGTTCAGAACCACCAGGCCTCTACTGAAGAATGCAGAAGAGGTGGTTAAGGAAATAAAAATAACGTAAGAATCTGAGGACAAGCCTGCTGTCAATCTTTAGAGGTCCAGATGTGGAGCCATGCAAAGGTCCCATACCTTACCCCTAAAATACTTCCTCCGTCATGTACAGAGAAGAGCTGACAAATGCAAGCCCTTCTCGTATGCCATGCACACATTTCAAACCAGAGTGAGCTCTCACATAATAATCAGAAAATCAAGGACATCTTAAGTTACTATGAAAGGGTAAGCTGATAAAAAATTTTTATGTATTTTATTCTATTTCATTTTTTATACAACAAAGGTTGATTTTCAGTAGTTTTCTCCATATACATTCAGGGAAATAAGCTATTTCAACATCATCTGTGATGAGCTTGTTATACTCATTTAAATGAAGTATGGTTTCTTCATAATTTTGGTAATAGAAAAGTACGTATTTCAAGGGGGTGTCTCTTAGAAATTAAGAGTGGAAATTTTATACTGTCTTTCGGGGAGGTGTAGAAAAATATCATCTCGATCAGTTAACAGAATGATTTATTACTTCTGCAAGTCCAAGGTATTAAGCTCAAAGGAGGATGCAGTTGTGCTTAATTATACTTGTAGAAAAGGTCTTCCTCTTTTCATTCTGGGATAATATATAGTTATTTCTGCTTACTCATCCATTAAAGAAACATTAGTTGAGTACACACAAGGTGACAGGCCCTTTGCTAGATGCTGGGACTATAACATTGAATGTCACAATTCTCAGAGCTCAAAAAGAAACCAAAATATATGTAACTAAAAACAAAATCACAATGGGGCCATATAAACACTATTGAGAGCAATGTACTGGGTTCTAAGAAAGCACCGGGGGTGCTCACACCTGCTCTGCAGAGGTCTAGGAGAACAGGTGGAATGATAATAAAGCAATGAATTTGAGAGCTATAAGGTCAGATTATTTATCCACATAAAGGAAGGCCAGAATTTCCAAGCATATAAACAGTATTCTTTCTGCCAGGGAAGCACCAGAGAAAGCCATGAGCACGTTTAGCACATCATTTTTCCAGTATTTTTTTTTAATAAAAGGCCTATCTGTGAAGAGGGAGACAGAGCCATTTTAGAAACGCAATGACTTTACACTTCAGGTTTGTTATATTTTGTCTACATCTGCAGCTATCAGGAGGCTCTCAGGGCAGAATTCACTCTGTCACAGTGAAGTCAGTGCTTTGGTTAATATCCCAAAAGGCCGTGGCAACTGCAGTCAAATGATTTAGTAATCACCTGGTAAATAAACGTACTACAACGATGACCTGAAGACCATCAATTTTCACAGCTGCCTCAATTTTAGTCAGAAGGAGTTTTAAAAAAGAAGGTAGGAAGGGGAAAAATAAAGGAACAGAATTGCTCTTTACTGTGTTTTCATCTTTAGAAATTACAGACACAGAAATCGGACGTAACAAAGTTATGAAACTTTCTCAAGTTCATGCCATAAATAGAGAGATGACCAATACATTTCAAGATCAAGCCTTTTCTGTTATAAAGGCTGACTAAGGCCCAGGATAGCATAGCTGACCGCCTCTGATTTTACTCTAAGCGATTTGGACTTCTGTGTTCACCTTTGTTTTACTCTTAATGGAAAGTGCTTTATAAAATGTATGTCACAATTTTCCTTTGTGAGCATTTAAAAAATCATTCATTAAATCAAAAAGGAAAATCTCTCAAATATTATTACCAAATTTGACACTTGGGGTTAAACACTTTAGAAAATTATACACATTTGAAAATCAATTAAGCCTCCTGAGTTTTTCAAAGAGTATTTGTTATAAAATGTTCATGTAGAATTTTACAACTATAAAGACATTTATTAGGTTAGGTGAGAATTTTAGTGTAACAGATAAAGGAAATATAACTTGTAAAGCAAAATGTACATGCACTATGAATTCTTAAATGATACGATAGTAAAAATTAACACCAGAGGGAGTTTCTGAGAATAAAAGTTGGCCGCATGTGGTTGTTTCATATGAGAATTTTTTCTGGTTTATATATCTTTTATGGTTTTTAACCAATGTGTCAAATGAAACATTCACTTTTATATTTGGCAAACCAAAGCAAATAGTCTCTAAAATTGCCCAGGTTTGTGTAGGAGAACACCAGATTTATTCTGAACTGTTCTATAGCCAAGTATTAATCTAAACTATTTCTGTCATATTTCCAAATGCATAAAGAAACAGAAGGTAATACAGACTAACACATCTTCAAGTTTCAGGGCTCCCGAAATGGAACTACCCTACTTGATTTACTCTTGAAGGCATCCTTTTGACATGAGTGATAGATATGATAGCTTTCAGGTCTGAATTAACCAGCTTCATCCTTATTTCCCCCACGCCTACCTTCTTCCATGCTGTCCCTGAATGAGCCTGAATGACTGATGGCCCGTGGCCTCTCCTCCAGAGATGTGGCGCTCCCACAAAGCTGGGAGTCGTCATAGAGATCGAAGGACGAGTCTTGGGCTGGGATGCTGTTTGAGCGCATCATGCTGGGCCCAGGAAGGTTAAACTGAGAAAGATTGGTTGGGCTCACTGAAAAACAAAGTGCACACAGCCCATTATTCCGGGGCTTGGAAGCTTGCCTCTGAAATTTTCAATAGCAGTTACAGTGGAGTCCCTCTTTTCTCTAGCACTTTCATGGCAAGCAGTATGTCCATTTCTAAAGCAACATTAAGCAAAACCATCAAGTCACCGCTACTGTTTTTTCCTAGAAATGATATGGTATTTCCTGCTGCCCATTATGAAGAAAAAATTGTCTTTCTAGAGTCTGAACGTTTATTTTTTGAGAAAAAGAAATCTAAATTTTCTAGGAAAACGTGTATGAAGCTTCCAACCAAAGACTTCCAGTCAGTTTGAGTTCTAAATTTTTGTCAGTTCATAATCAGAACCATCACTATTATCAGAGTTAGGTTATAATAAAGAAAAATTAAAATGAAATATAATGTAAGGTACATGGTTATCCACAGCTCATTGTGACATTAATCACTTAAAACTACTTTCCATTGTATCTAAGATGAAAATGTCACAGTGAGACTGTCAGAAGTCACAAACTTGTATTTCTCAAGCAATACCTTAAGTCTGTAATTTGAAACATGAATTTATTTACCCAGTGCCTACTGCCAAATAGTCCTAATAACATTCAAGTTTTTAGGCCAACTGATTGTCATTAATTTAAAGAAATATGTGGTTGACTGAATTGGAAGACAATATTGCTTTAAATTTGGAATAAAAGCAAAACAGAAAAATTAAGATGTATACTTATCATAAATGCTCATAATTAAGAAATACAAGTTGTTATAGACATATGAGGAAGCAGGCAGGAGACACTTAAGTTATGAAAAGAATGGCTGAGTACTTTCAAAATCTTGGAGAATTTATGTCTTTGGCTTAGAACTGGTCTGATAAAATTTCAAAACTTGCTACTTTTTTCTTTGACATAGGAACTACATTTCTTAATGTAATTGCTGAATGTCTGAACAATGTAAAATAGGGGGCATATATACTATGAGATAACTTTAGAAGACTGTCTCCTATTTGCCAGGTACTATGCTGGATATTTTACAGGTATTAAGGAATCTGATAGAGCTAGCTGTGAATTGAAATAATATAAGACTAAGAAAAGTAACTTAAGACTTAGAATTATATCTATGTGTGCATATGTGACATATAATAATGAAAGAAAGAAACTTTGGATTTGCAAAGTCCCCAGTCCACTGGAAGAAGGGAAGAAAGGGTGGAAGGGGGTGGGGAGAAAGAAAGGAGAGCGAGAGAGTAAAAGTTAAAAGAAAGATCTTTCAGGCACATTCCTTCAGTCAGCAGTGACAAGTCAACGATTGCTAAAGACAACCAACAGATACCCCAGAGGACATTCTAGAGTTGAATGCGTGTGTTTAAGGTGTCTGGGCTGGAGTAAATCTTACTATCATAGGTTCACAGTATGAACTGACTTTTTGCTAAATGAATGAAGTATCGAAGACATTTGCAAATGCATCATTTTAATACATACATATATAGAGGTTAGATACACACTTCATTCACTGCCTTTATGCAAATTCTTACAAAATGGTTGCAGATATATCCAGGTAAAGTCTCCTTATATAATTTCAAAACATAACGTTTAGCTCATTCAAAATGAAATAGTAACGAGGACTAGGACAGATTTTAAAAGGAGGAGGATGGGACGAATTGAGAGAGTAGCACTGCCATGTGTAAAATAGCTAGCTAGGGGAAAGCTGCTGTAGAGGAGGAAGCTCAGCTCAGTGCTCTGTGGTGACCTGGAGGGGTGGGATGGGGTGACTGGGAGGAAGGCTCAAGACGGAGGGGGTGCATGTACACATATAATCGACTCACTTTGTTGTGCAGCAGAAACTAACACAGCGTTGTAAAGCGATTACACTCTGATTTTAAAAATGACATAAGGAGAGTAGCTAGCTTTGGGGGAAGGTATGGATTGTGGCTGGGTTGCTAGATGGTGGAAGGGACTTTCTGAGGTGTTGAGAATGTCCTGTCTTGACCAGAATGAGAGCTGCATGCATGTTCACTTGGAAATATTCATTAAACTGTGCTTTATATTTTAAAAATAAAAGGAACAGTGGGTATTTATCTGATAGGTTCTCCATTGGAAATATATTCATTCTGTTTAAGAATGTTCAATTAAGTTAAATCTATGGCAGGTTTGCTTTGTTGTTACTGTGGTTGAATAGAAAGATCAATATAGCAAGATCTCTGGCTTCAAGTGCGACCTCTAGAGGAGGTGATGGAAAGGTAGACAAATTAATAACAAGAGAGAGACAGAGAAAAGCTATGTAATAGGAGTCAAAAGTATGATGGACAGAGAATCTCTGTAATGGGACACAAATTAGTACAGGGCATCTAGTGGCAGCTTTGCTTTCCACCTGCTTTAGGCAAATATTTCCATATCTACCCTTCAGTTTCTTCCAAAATTTAAAAAAAAAAAAGGCAGAATAAATGGCCTCTAAGATCCATTTAAAGCCAGGGAACATGTAAACATTTCTAATAAGGTGTGACAAGATATTATGGAAAAAGAGGGCTACTGGCTTTGCCTTAAATTGTATATCATACTAACGTCACTGTTTTTTGTTATATTATATGTCAATTTGTGATGATCTGAGGAGAACAGGAACTGACAAAAAGATGGAGTGGGTTTTTAAATACAGCAAATGACTCCAGACGTTGCTGCCGTAGACATATTAGCTAATGAGTTCATGGTATTTTTCTAATAAAAGCTGTCATATGCAACTTACTTTTATTTTGCAAAATTTGGGAATATAACTAGGAACTAGGTGGAGATTCATAAAATGTTTATTTGAGCATTTAAAGAACTTTAAAAGTGGAATATATCTAGATACAGGTAGTTTGTTATTAGCGGATTTAGAGAAGCTATAGCTGTCACAGGAACTTGCGTAACAGATTCACAATTGAATCAGATGTAGGTTTCTTCCAACTGTGAGATGCTACTCTTCCCTGAGTATAGAAGAAAAGGCTTAATCCTGAATGGCTTAAGGGTGGAGAGGGACTAGAAGGGCATTCAAGGTGTAGGGACCTTAGGGAGTAAATGCAAAGAAACTTCCCATACAAAGGTGTTTAAACATCATTCTGTACAAAAGTGAAAGTGAAAGTCACTCAATCCTGTCTGACTCTTTGGGACCCCATGGACAGTAGCCTGCCAGGCTCCTCTGTCCGTGGAATTCTCCAGGCCAGAATACTGGTGTGGGTAGCCATTCCCTTCTCCAAGAATTGAAGTCAGATCTCTCGCATTGTAGATGGATTCTTTACTGTCTGAGCCCATCAACTATGTAGACTTTGAAACTGACACGTTGATAGTAATGCTTCTACATGGTAACACTTGAGGCAAGGTGAAAAAGAATCTGCATAACTGTCATCACCCATGGGACAATGACAATGTCTCACTAGGTTATGGGATGCCTCACAAGGACTGTGACTAATGGTAAATAAAATTGCACCCAATAATAATTTATGTAAGTTATATTCTGTAATGCTTTCTTAGAGAGGAATGATTTCTATTATAGCTATCATGCCAGAAACCATACACAAACCAGAGCTGACTTCAGCAGTAGCTTACAGTAGTCTACTAATAATGACATAAGAGTAGTGACCTTAAATTTCTAATGTTTATTTTTATATGTGATTTTTACAGTAACATTTCTAAAAATTTTATATACAATATTAATATTTCTAGTGGGTAAGAATAAAAAGCATGGTTAATGCAACTCTTAAGTGTTTGTAATAATCACTTATCTTAGTTATTATTCAAAAAAATGATCAAGTTGAAAACAAGTGATTACTAAAGTAAAATGTAGAACAATGCTACCCATATTCATGTTACAGTGTTACATTAGATATATTTTTAAAATTTAATAATAAAGTGATTATTAAATCACTTATGATTGCATTTTAATAGTATCTGCTCTCTTGCCTAATAAATGTAAGTTCCAGTGGTCTGGAAACACAACCAAAAGTCTTCAACAGCAATTTTCATGGTTTTGAAACTATTTTTTTTTTCTCTTGTAAAATAATACAGCATATCTGATATGAACCCACATACCCACTTATAAAATACGGGGAGGCACATAAAAGTGTGTGGATATGTATGGGAAGATCTTTCTTCATAAGTCCTAGTGGGTGAACACTTTGAGAGGTATGAAAGTAGAGATAGTAACATCTATTTGAAACCTACTGCAGTTCTCTGCTAGTGTAAGACATCTCTTTCCAATAAAAATGATGATGTAGCAGAGTCTACCAAGTCTGATACTCTCTCTCTCTTCTCCTTGTACACGTTAGTCATTCCTTACAATATAACCTAGGTACTGTGAATCTATTTAATAGGTGAGAAAATTGAAGTAAAATGACTGCTACTATCAGACACAGTAAATAGCAAGTTTTTTCCTTCTCAAAAAAAGAAAGGGGGGGGGATCAATTGAATCAGAATAATAACAATGGAAAAATAATGGAGTAAGGATTCATATACTCAGATTAATGTCAATTAATGAAAAGATTGACAGGAGGGAGCCATGAGATACCCAGCAAATTCAGCAAACGAGGTGACATGGGTTTGATTTCAATATTGTACAATATCAGATTTTGTTTCATATGTCTATGACTCTACAAAAACATTTCCATTTCACTTTCTGAAATCAAAGTTTTAAGCTTCCTGTTGCGTTTTGTAACTACAACTCAAAGTAAAAGTTTTACCATCCTTCGCCATTATGATACAAAGAAATCTCATCACTGTGTAGGTTCATCAATAAAAACTTGGTGTTGGATGTATATTTACTAGTACATTTAGGACAATAACCTAAATAACTGTTTTTCATTGTCATAATCTCTAGTCTCTATAGCAGAACAGTTATAATAGAAGAGAAAAAGCCTTGACTATCCCAACAGGGGGGAAAGTTGAAAAGTCCAAATTATTAAAGAATTTGGACATTCTGTTGGTCTATCGCTACACAAAAATCCTCAAGTGAAAAAAATAATGCGACTATTTTATACATGACTTTATAGAAGAGACATCTATTTTTAAAAGCAATGGATCTGTTCAATGATAACTGGCATATTTAGGCTTTCATTATTTTGTCACTTTCCCTTGTGTTTTCTGTGATATTTGTGCGAATGATTTTATGTTTTGTGAAAGTTATGCTAAACACAAAGTAGTGCAGTGGTTCAAATAATCATTTCTTTTCATTGCCTTCATCCAAAAATGTTCACAGGGTATTATCTTAATAGGAATTCTCATATGCATTTTAAGGAGAGTTTTAACTTTAAAATGAAGATGTGACTATGGAGTCATGGAATGATATTTTTTCTTCTTAATTATTTCTATTTTCTTTTTTCTAAAAAAATGATAATTAATTTTCTTATAAGGATTAAAAAATTTAAACAGAAAAGAAGGAGGGGTTTTACTGGTTTCTAAGAGGACTCTGTGGAGAAGGAAATGGCAACCCACTCCAGTGTTCTTGCCTGGAGAATCCCAGGGATGGGGGAGCCTGGTGGGCTGCCATCTATGGGGTCACACAGAGTCGGACACGACTGAAGTGACTTAGCAGCAGCAAGAGGACTCTGAGAAAACTCCTAGGCTTAAGGTCAGGTGGTCTGGCATCAGTTACTACTTCTGCCCCTTAAGATTGGTGATTTTTTTTTTTTAAGTCAAAAAAATCTGTTTTTGCCTCTGGATCTTAGGATATAAAATAACAACAGTATTAACTATGTCAACTGGTTGTCATGAGAAATAAACTGCATAATGCTTGGGAATCATTTTGGGGGTTGTAAACGTACAAATAAAAGGTAATGTTCAGATGTCTATCTCCTGTTTAAATGAGTAATCCTTGTGAACGTATGCCAGGGTTCCTAGGAGAGTAGGTGGTAAAAGGAACAAGATGAAACTGATGCTTTAGAAGAATTTACCCAAATTGGAAAAGTGATATTTTCCTGTTGCAGAAGATGACATGGCAGAAGGGGACACCAGGGGTGACTGGCTGCCGGTATCCTGCAGCCCTCCAGTAGAATGAGAACGTAACCACTCTTTGCCTTCCTCTTGGTTGGCCTGCCGAGACGATGGGGTGTATCTGCAAAACAGCACAGCTAAGACACTTCAGCACATCTGCAAGGGCAAGGCAATATCAGGACGAGAAAACAACTGAGAGGAGCTTACTATTCAGACTGAACAACATTCTCAAACAGATTGAATTTAATTATAATTGCTTAGTTCTTCCAGATGATTTGACACCATCTGTTTGAATCTCACAGGAAAAAAAAAATAAAGGATTTTGAAAATAAAATTATGTTCCTGTGAGATATGTGGTTGAAAATCATAAGCAACGAGCAGACAGCCAGGTTAATTGAGAAGGGCACAAAAGCATGGTGTTTAGAAGGGTGTGAAGAGGGTGAAAACACAAAGTAAATATGGTAGACAGTAGCTGGCCAGAAGCCAAAGGAATTGGATGGATGGCCACAATAAGACACAGGAAACAGAACACAAATTGACAGATCTTTTTTAAAGGAAAGGGAAAACATTTATTTGGTTAAAAATGCCACTTGACACCATGTCTGGATTTTTTTTTTTTTTAATGGAAAGAGAAATGAGCTCCCTTTATTGGAATAAATTTCTGGAACAAAATCTTAAAATGGAATATTTGCAAACTGTTTGTTCTTGCTAAGAAACTGGAGAGAAGGAGGATAACAGATAAAGATCCAATGGGCCAGTATTCACTTTCGCCAGAGTAAGTAAATTCCAAATAGCAGTCAACTTATCATGTTTGTATAGTGTCATACCTCTAGTAATAGTTCATTCCATATCTTCCCATTAGATAGAAGTGTACAGTAAAAGATGGCCATGCATTAAATTTTCATTTTATATTTTTTATGAACTTAAGAATCCCGGGGACGGGGGAGCCTGGTGGGCTGCTGTCTATGGGGTCGCACAGAGTCGGAAACGACTGAAGCTACTTAGCAGCAGCAATAATTATTTTTATATTATTATGTAATACTAGACTAATTTTTGTCTGTACTGATTTGATAGATATCAGCATTCTGAAAAACAGGAAAAAAAAGCTATTCTAAGTTTTTACCAAAAGGATTTCTTAAAAATTATCCCTTAATTACACTACTTGTCCTCTGATGATGAAAATAACTTTTCTTTGATTCAAATTAGAGTATCCTTCAACCTTTCAACATTAATTGGCCTCAGGTGCAGACTATAGGGGTCAAGGCTCTTGTACGCATATGCCTCCAAGATACAAACATTAGGGAAACTGATTTTATTCTTCAGAAGTGAGTTCTGAATTCTATTAAAATTGCTGCCCCCCAAATAATGTCTTTTTCATCACATTTAATTTACTGAGTTTTGGCCTCTACCAACTTCTACCTGAGGGCCATCTCACCAACTCCTCAGGCCAGATAAAACATCAGGATTAAGAGCAAGTTCATCCTTGATGTCAGGTGCTTCTTTGCAAAGAAAGAAAGAAAGAGGTAGAGAGACAGCACACAAAGTTTACGTAACAACAGAAAGGCAGCAGTTGTGCTGAGAGAAACATATACCTTAGTCCCTTTTTGGGTAGTGTATTTCTGTCAAGCTGCATGCTGTTAAAACAAAGGAAATCCCTAAGGACATAATGTCAAAAACCCTCCAAATTATACATCCAACATAAATGGCTCTATTTGAAATCTGTTATACAAAATAAAGTTTTCTTTTTTTTTGTAAAAACATATTTAATGCTTAACTCATTGGAAAATGCCAACCAAAGGACACTGGATTTCACTGTTGTAACACATTCAACGATAACTTAGTGACAGGTCTATTTGAAGATAGATTAAGTTATATGTTAACATACTTCTCCTCTAGATTCTATTTACCTAGCATTACGGTAGGTTTTCCCTCCCCATGTAAGTGACTAGATTTCTGCTATGATTTCACATGTAAGAGAATCTAGAGGAGGAATGATAAAGATCTCTGCCTAAGTTAAAGTGGCATGTTCCAACAGACAGAGATGTAATAAATCCCCTTTCAATACTTATTTTTTGTATTTAAATGATCTTTAGTAAAAATAAAGGCAGATATATTCCTATTCACAGAAAAAGAAGAGAAATACATAACTGCTTGAAATGTAATCCTTCTAGCATCATTTATTTAAATATTTTAATAAAATTAAACTATGCTATCTTTTCAAATTATAAATTGGATGTTTAAAAGGCTATGAGTTTTCAGTGTCTATTTTAAACAATTCTCAATTGGTCCTAAAAAGGGAAGAAAGACGGTGTCTGGAGAAAATGAGAAGTGGCCTCCCTAAAAATAGAGGAAAAGGTGTCAAGAATTAAGTGGGATGAGTCTAGGAATTTCTGTTATAATCTCTGGCATATGGGTAACCAAATAATAAAATTAATTTGGATTTTCAGGATGATATCTGTTTCATTAAACTTCAAATGGTCAAAATTGAATACACAGGATATGCACATGAGGATGATATAACATGAATGCCAACACAATGACTTGAAATTTAATCACTAAAAATCAAAGCTAAAATGTTTTCTTCTATGGGTACTCCATTAATTAGCACTGCAATAGAAACCATCCAAAGACATCATCTTCTTTTACTTTACGTACTGGGAATGTCCAAATAGGCACAATTATGTAGAGGCCAATTCTAGTATGTATCTTGACTCTAGATGTAGTACATCTGTATTTTTAGTACAACAGAAAGGAATCATACTGAACAACTACAAGAGTACTCTAAATATACACTACAACATGCTGAAGCATTGATAGCATCGTAAGCTATTTTAAAGATTATCTCTTTCATATGTATGAATTTACTAAACTTTAACATCACAGAGAACAGTGAAAATAGGCACGGTTTTGCCCATGTTATTTACTGTGTAAACATTAAAAGTTTGTATTGTACAGAGAATTTAATGAAAGGAAAATCAGAAAATAAGTTTACCAATATAAGTTAAAATTTGAAGTAGAAATATCGGTTTGAAACTGGATATTAATGATTTTATAATATAGACACTTTTCACAAATGCTGAAAGGCTAAAAACTCTTATGCCTGCAACAGCCAAGAGGGCAATGGGAATAAACGAAGTAGAAATGTTAACTAACAGTCTGAAGAGGACAGGCACTGTTTGTCTGAAGCCAGTAAACGTGGTACAGGATTTTAAAGGCAGGGTGGCTAGATCTGACAGTAAAAAACAAGCCAGACGTTTTTAAAGTTGGCTACAACTTTAACATTGTTAAGGTTTGGTTTGGTCATAAAAAACAAAATGTACAAAACAAATGTGAACTAATTATAGCCAAAGGCTGCTCTGATCTAGAACAGTTAGAGGAGAAAACTGTTAAATTTTAAATAATTTGTTTATGATACTTTAATGAGGAGAAATTTAGAACAAAATGTAAATCTATATGAAAAGCTATTTTTAAAATAGTATTAGAATAATAAATATCAATACAGTCTTCTGAAATTGTAGATCAACAGGAAAGACATTAACTTACGTACATCTCTATTTATTCTTTCTAATTACTTTGTCTAAAATATTTACTTTGGCACATTTTCTCTCCCGTCAGTCAGTTCAGTTGCTCAGTCGTGTCCAACTCTTTGAGACCCCATGAACTGCAGCATGCCAGTCCGTCCTGTCCATCACCATCTCCCGGAGTTCACTCAGACTCACGTCCATCGAGTCAGTGATGCCATCCAGCCATCTCACCCTCTGTCGTCCCCTTCTCCTGCTAAATGCTTGGCTTCCTTAGTGTTTCAAACATTATGTGGACTATTGTAATTAAGCCAGGATCTCTGATAGGATCTAATTTTCTCTTCGAGGGATCATATAGTTCTTGGGTGTACTTTAAAGGATTAGGATGAATTGCTGTTGCTTGCAACTTTGTTCACAAGAAAAATAAGTACAACTTTTTATATCGGAAAATTATTTCAATCAAGTAATTTATTAGAAGAAACTAGTTAATGTTTATATTGTATATCGTAACTATGAAGATAATTTGCTTTTTCATGGTTTCATAGTCATGAATATATCTTACTAAGAATAAAAGGTAAAAATTTCATCTCTTCAAAATTAGGTTTAAGATTCAGTTTAGAAAAATTATTTATCTGTTTATACCAGAACACATTCATCTGTAAAACTGATCTATTTGAAGACTGAAAACCAAATTTAAAAAGAAGATTTGTTTAAAGAGAATAATTAACTGTATATTTGTCAGTGTATTTCCATAGTTAAAAATATACATTTACTGACTTCTGCTAGAATACAGATCAAAGTAAAATATTAACACCACATTTATACTGCAGCTATAAAACTCATCAATATTATCAACTAGATTTATTTTAGAGTTACTTGGTTACAAATAATTACTTGACCACTTTCCTGTATTTTAATGTATGAATGCCAAAGAAATGAGCTGATGGCTAAATGGTCAACTTGTAGTCATATTCATGATAAAAATAATCAGTACTTTGGAAGGTGAGTATTGTTAACAAATAATAACCTATTTGCAGTGTGCCACGTTTCAAGTGATATGTCATCATCAACAACAGACTGAATAAAAGTTTGTGAAAGTTATCAGGCATTTTCAGTGACCTGTGGCACTTTCACAAATAACACAATTAAGATATACAGCCAAGGGCATTTCTGAAAGCTTTAGGTGTGCCAAGAAACAAACAGCATTAAGTTCATCATGGAAAACCAGGCAGGTTTAAGATACATTCCTGGGGAAAAGAATCAGTACCAAAATATCTGAGAAAGGATTTTTTAGGGAGGAGAATCCAGAGCCTTCTTGGCCACAGAGAAGCTTTCTCTTAAGTATATTAGGTAAGGCATACCTTAGTATGGTCATTTTAAGTTTAAAGGAAAACAGTAATTAATTAAATCAATGAGAAATATCTTTTTTTTTTTTGAGAAATATCTTGTAGTTTAAAAAGGGCCTAATAAAAATATCACTAGAGTTGTAATTTTGTCTAAGAATTCATATCTGACAACTGATCTTTTCTTTTCCAATTCAACTAGATTCCTTGCTATCCATTTGCTATTTTTCCAAAGGAATGCTAATAAAGCCAACTGAACATTTTACTCTGAGCATAATTGTAGAATCCATTTAGATTTGATCTTTAAATATGCTTAAATCATCCTAAGGAGCTGTGTTGTCCTGGAGCTCAAGCTAAATCATTGTTGTGTCTTGAGAAAACATCATTCAATACATAAAAACACGCTTTGAATTTTATTTAAATTGGCTAATGGGTGTCTATGTATGCATCATACCAAGAAACTAACTAGTCAATTTTTCATGGATCCTTAATGGTTTTCACCTTCTGCAAATGTGGTAATAACACCAAATAAAAGGCCCAGTATTAACAATCCGACATCCCTTTGCAAAGTGGCACTGTCACTGAAATAAAAAAAAATTAAAAAATAAATAAATAAAAACTGAATGCAGGGTATGGGTAGGTACAGTGTGGGGAGGAAGGGGGTGAAGACTTCAGCAAGGCCTCCAGGAGAGCTCACCTTTCTGAGAGAGTAGATCTCACACTACCAGTTCTCATGAGAAGGCTCTGCACCTCGTGCGTGCCTGTGGTCAGTCCAGACAGGGAGCCATGGTGGCTGAGGGGGAGGTCAATGGACTCAGAGCTCGTATGGAGGCTAGTCATGGACTGGTAACTCGGAGTGTCCTTGCTGCCAGCAGAGGAACTGCTCAGATTGGCAGCCCACACGAGACCACCTGATGTGAAAGAGTGAACCGATGCTGGGCTGGACGCCAACGAGTGGCTTAAACTTATAACGTCTGCAGTGAGGTCTGAGGGTTTATTGAAGAGAGGGCTGCTGCTGCCACTGAGCCCACCAGCACTGCCCAGGCTGCCCGTGCCAGACGACGGCGACTCCAGACTGCCTTGCCGCGCTAGCGTGGTACTGGGACTGGGCATTACAGAGGAGGATTTCACACCCTCAGTATTAGGTGCGGAGGCAGGTTTGCCACCTGCCTTGGCACCAAACAACCTAAAAGAAAAACAAATAACAGCTTCAGTTGTTCCGAGAAACTGACATCCACATTTAATACTTAGGGTTATAGCACANCTAAGAATAAAAGGTAAAAATTTCATCTCTTCAAAATTAGGTTTAAGATTCAGTTTAGAAAAATTATTTATCTGTTTATACCAGAACACATTCATCTGTAAAACTGATCTATTTGAAGACTGAAAACCAAATTTAAAAAGAAGATTTGTTTAAAGAGAATAATTAACTGTATATTTGTCAGTGTATTTCCATAGTTAAAAATATACATTTACTGACTTCTGCTAGAATACAGATCAAAGTAAAATATTAACACCACATTTATACTGCAGCTATAAAACTCATCAATATTATCAACTAGATTTATTTTAGAGTTACTTGGTTACAAATAATTACTTGACCACTTTCCTGTATTTTAATGTATGAATGCCAAAGAAATGAGCTGATGGCTAAATGGTCAACTTGTAGTCATATTCATGATAAAAATAATCAGTACTTTGGAAGGTGAGTATTGTTAACAAATAATAACCTATTTGCAGTGTGCCACGTTTCAAGTGATATGTCATCATCAACAACAGACTGAATAAAAGTTTGTGAAAGTTATCAGGCATTTTCAGTGACCTGTGGCACTTTCACAAATAACACAATTAAGATATACAGCCAAGGGCATTTCTGAAAGCTTTAGGTGTGCCAAGAAACAAACAGCATTAAGTTCATCATGGAAAACCAGGCAGGTTTAAGATACATTCCTGGGGAAAAGAATCAGTACCAAAATATCTGAGAAAGGATTTTTTAGGGAGGAGAATCCAGAGCCTTCTTGGCCACAGAGAAGCTTTCTCTTAAGTATATTAGGTAAGGCATACCTTAGTATGGTCATTTTAAGTTTAAAGGAAAACAGTAATTAATTAAATCAATGAGAAATATCTTTTTTTTTTTCTTGAGAAATATCTTGTAGTTTAAAAAGGGCCTAATAAAAATATCACTAGAGTTGTAATTTTGTCTAAGAATTCATATCTGACAACTGATCTTTTCTTTTCCAATTCAACTAGATTCCTTGCTATCCATTTGCTATTTTTCCAAAGGAATGCTAATAAAGCCAACTGAACATTTTACTCTGAGCATAATTGTAGAATCCATTTAGATTTGATCTTTAAATATGCTTAAATCATCCTAAGGAGCTGTGTTGTCCTGGAGCTCAAGCTAAATCATTGTTGTGTCTTGAGAAAACATCATTCAATACATAAAAACACGCTTTGAATTTTATTTAAATTGGCTAATGGGTGTCTATGTATGCATCATACCAAGAAACTAACTAGTCAATTTTTCATGGATCCTTAATGGTTTTCACCTTCTGCAAATGTGGTAATAACACCAAATAAAAGGCCCAGTATTAACAATCCGACATCCCTTTGCAAAGTGGCACTGTCACTGAAATAAAAAAAAATTAAAAAATAAATAAATAAAAACTGAATGCAGGGTATGGGTAGGTACAGTGTGGGGAGGAAGGGGGTGAAGACTTCAGCAAGGCCTCCAGGAGAGCTCACCTTTCTGAGAGAGTAGATCTCACACTACCAGTTCTCATGAGAAGGCTCTGCACCTCGTGCGTGCCTGTGGTCAGTCCAGACAGGGAGCCATGGTGGCTGAGGGGGAGGTCAATGGACTCAGAGCTCGTATGGAGGCTAGTCATGGACTGGTAACTCGGAGTGTCCTTGCTGCCAGCAGAGGAACTGCTCAGATTGGCAGCCCACACGAGACCACCTGATGTGAAAGAGTGAACCGATGCTGGGCTGGACG
Source organism: Oreotragus oreotragus (assembly GCA_006410675.1). Classification (NCBI taxonomy): domain Eukaryota; kingdom Metazoa; phylum Chordata; class Mammalia; order Artiodactyla; family Bovidae; genus Oreotragus; species Oreotragus oreotragus. Next base: position 371,091 of record SJYX01020630.1, on the reverse strand, counting down.
CCAACGAGTGGCTTAAACTTATAACGTCTGCAGTGAGGTCTGAGGGTTTATTGAAGAGAGGGCTGCTGCTGCCACTGAGCCCACCAGCACTGCCCAGGCTGCCCGTGCCAGACGACGGCGACTCCAGACTGCCTTGCCGCGCTAGCGTGGTACTGGGACTGGGCATTACAGAGGAGGATTTCACACCCTCAGTATTAGGTGCGGAGGCAGGTTTGCCACCTGCCTTGGCACCAAACAACCTAAAAGAAAAACAAATAACAGCTTCAGTTGTTCCGAGAAACTGACATCCACATTTAATACTTAGGGTTATAGCACACAGAGCCAAGTGTGCTCTGGTGGACGGGCCACCGAGCACTTCCTGTCTCTATGTGAATGAACTTGATAAGCTTGAACTTCCTAATCTCTCTTTCATATTGCCGTAGGGGTAAACTGGTATTGGGCTGCCATCCCGTTGATGGGGAGGCATGGGCCACACAGAAGGAAGGGTAAGCCAAACATCAAAGTCCCTGGTTTCCGCAGTTAAGTGATCATGAGAGTTTTTTGCAAAATTAAGTAGTTTGCACATACTTGCTACCTATTTATAGAACCATTATAATGAAACAACTTCTATGCATTCTGTATATAATATGAAATTATTTTTCTTTTCTTTTTTTTCGCTTCACGTTGTCGGCTTATTCAAAATCTAGAAGGAATGCTGAAGGCAAAGTTTAGGAGTCTGTATTGTATGGCTGGGGTCCTAAGTGACTGTCAGAGAGGAGTTAGTTAGAAACAATATTGGATACTGTCGGCAACATGCCAGTATGTCTGTAGTTTCCCTAAGAAAGGCCAAAGGGTCAGATGTCAGTTGCTAGTGCTATTCCAATACATATTTATAATAGTGATTTGAAACATGGTTGGTGCTCAGTTAGATGTTGGAGTTTCTTCAGAAAACATTTTAGTTTTGTAAATGAAGCAGATGATATAATTGAATTTATGTAAATATGGAAATAAAGTGTGATATGAAAAATGACATAATGATCACTAATTAAGTTGCAATGAAATCGTTATTTCCCATAGTGAAATATTTTATGACGAATAAGAGAAATTGTTTCATAGGTAATGGGCCACTGGAGGGCACTATTGGCTTTACTTAAGCAACGGAAATATTTACTCACTACAAGGGATTACTCTTTCCAGTGAGAATCAACATTTCAAAACACCACTTCTTCAGGATTAATATTTCTACTGTGGAATATAAAACCTCTAGGTCTTTCAAACAATTATGTATCTGAGATTACTGAAATGTAACAGTAAGTGTTTCAAGACACTATTTCCCAGATACCAAGGCTCTTTGTTTAGTCAGTATAATAAAAGCAAACATTAAAAATACTAAACATAATCATGTAATGGATTATAAATGGACTATGAATCATATTCTATCATTTCACAGACAAGGAAACAATTGTCCAGAATAATTTAACTGTCTGTCCTAAATCTTTACCTGTATGTATTTTCCTGCCACTTAAAACACATCAGTATTTAAACACACCGATATTGGGAAGGAGAACTCCATATACTGAATATCAAAAACAATCCCCATGCAGAAACCAAGTCCTATAGGTTATTCAAGTCATATCAATGAAAGCTGATAATGAGTCAGAAAACCTAGCACATTTCTTAGTTATAATCCTATGCCAAGCATCTAAAGGTTTTCAAATGTTGTCAATCATATCATACCTTGACTTTCATTAAGATTTCAGGATATGGTGCTACATAAATCTGTCCACTGTGATCCGGTACTGTATAAGGAACACGACTTCATCTACGTTCATGATTAGCATCAGCTCATTAAGAGCCAACAAGATAATAAAAATGGATACCAATAGTCATAAAGACCTATTTTATTTTGTTATTAACTGTGTAAAGATGAAAATCTATTACAAGCGACTGTTTTATCATTCTCCCTACGTACGACCATCTGCTTTTACTCATAAATGCTGTTTGTTTTGCTGTGACAATAGTGAAACTGCAAAGTTGGAGCATTTCTCAAAATGAGCAGTATTTTTCCACTAGCTATTTATAGCATCAGCTTCTGAAAACTCATTGTACTCAGAAGCTGACTTAGAGTCTAAGTTATATATACCATACACTGAGGCTATATGCATATACATACACACGGAGGATATACGTCTTTTATAGGACAGGCTATGGGACACACAAATATAGATAAAGCATTATATGTTGTCCCAGCACCATTTTACGCTTTCTTACCTTCGAAATGTTGGTGAGGCAATGTCAGGGTACTTGGACCCTGGCTGCCTGAGCCCTTGTGTCCCACAGGCACTAGCAGATGTGGGGCTGGATTTGGGGGAACCTGACAAAGAAACGCTCTCTGAATCTGAGACTGCAACCTTTTCTTTCTCCTTGTCTGTCTGGTTGACCGTGACAGGACTCGAGCGCCCTGAGCCGATCTTCGTGGGTTCTCTCAGTTTTGAGGTGGTGGCACCAGCTGACTTGCTGCTGACATTGGAATCGATACTGCTGGTGCTGGATCTGTGGCCGCCTCGGCCGGGGATGCCACTGGTGCTGGATTTGGACGGGCGGGGCAAACTGCGGTACTGCAGGGAGGTTTTGGTGCTAACATGCAGCCCAGCATCGTCCTGATTCTGTGACCCATCCAAGCTGGTTTTCCTCCCTGCGTTTGACTTCCCACCAATGGCAGCAGATTTGGGGATTTTACCCAGTGTGGCTGAGCCGCTTGTTATGGTGGCTCCGCTGCTAGTGATCATGGCAGAGGACCCAACTCCACTTGGCTTCTTAAATCCAAAAGAGCCAGAGGCCGTTGATCTTCCAATGCCCGAGGGGGGCTTTTTCCCCTCATCTCCACTGCTCTTTCCTGCATCTGATGGAGATCTCTGTAGAGATGATCCTTTCAGGGGACTTTTTCCTTTCTCAGAAGCTTTGGCATCATCGGTTTTCCCTAATGAGTGACAAATATACACATTTATGTGCCTGCACATTGTGATTTCACAATATTTCTTTAAACAGAGCGTAAAATGTGAATACATCTGTGTGTGTGCTTAGCTGCTCAGTCGTGTCTGACTCTTTGTGACCCCATGGACTGTGGCCCACCAGGCTCCTTTGTCCACGGGATTTCCCAGGCAAGAATACTGCAGTGAGTTGCTAGTTTCTGCTTTAGGGGATCTTCCTGACCCAGGGATCGAATTCACATCTGTGTCTCCTGCATTGGCAGGCAGATTCTTTGCCACTGCACCACCTGGGAAGCCCAAATATATTTTTTTACTACTTAAATTCCTATTCATTATTTTAGCTCTAAATAGGCATGTATGCAATATATTCAGAAGATTAATTACAAAGCTATAAAAATATGGCTGTTACAGGAAAATGACTACAGATCAAGGAGATAAAGTGAAAATGCATATTTTTGCTATGTATTCTTGCCTTATAGCTTGCAACTCTCTTCCTTTATAAAGATAGCACTTAATCTCATCAAACTAAGTGCTTGAAAAAGAGTTCATCAGATGATTGTATTTGAAGGATCCTGGTACATTAGTACCTCAGGTGGCACTATTTATATGAGGCACCATTTTAAAAATAGGGAGAGAGTCTTAAAAAGAAAAGAAAGATGGTACATTTTACAGAAATCTTTTACTCAAGTTTTTTTCAAGTCTAATTTGGAAATAATGTTTCAAATCTCCAGCCTTCCAACCCATTAGATTAGTGTGACTTTTCTTGCCTCTTAAAAGTGAAACAGGGGGATATTTAGCATAAATATTCCAAACTTTACAGGAAATCAGAATGAAAGCTATCTTATGGTTTTTTTTAAATAAGTTGGCTTATTTTATTTCCACATGACCAGAAATGACTGTGCCAAAATAAAACACTCACCAAACTGATGATACCCTCTAGAGGATGCCTGGAGTGTGGTATTCATGTGGATGCATATGACAAGGCATGTGAAATTTAGACAGAAAAAGTATTTATATGGAGAACTGTAAGTATTATATAAATATAAATAATTATATTTTTGATATAATTATGAAAAGCTGCTATTAAAGACAAGAAAGATCAAATGGAAACAGTTTAGCTTAACAGCTGCCAGAAGACCAGCCTACCAGGTGTCTTGAGCGCACTGGTCCCAGTTTTCTGCCTGGATGGTGCTCCTCCTTGGGCTGACATGCCTCTTCTCCAGGACCCTGTCTGAGAAACAGCCAGGGAGGCTTTCTGCCCCGTCTTCTCAGGGTCTTCAGGGAGTCCAGAGGAAACGACCTTCCACTTGCCACCCCCGTCCCCATGGCTGTCAAAGTCCTCCTCGGGTTTTTTCAGTTCCTCGGTGCTCTCCCAAGGCTCATCTGTTGCAGATCGTTTCTCTGAATCTGTCTTCAGCTGTGAAGAAAATAGGACAGAAGAACTTTGTGCAGAAAAATCTATCAAGTGTGAATTGGGCCCTGAAATGTCCTTTCAGATAATTAGCTTAAAAAAAAAATAAATAAACCAGCAGCAGTGATTTGTATTTCAAAAGAACTCCAAAGATGCCTCTATTTTTATCTCTCTGTTCATTTAAGTTTCATTAATTTTAGTCCTACAATTCTCATTTGCACATATTAGAGAATATCAGAAGAAATGTGTGCAGAAAACTTCAATTAAACACTCCAGAGAGGAAGGCATTTTCTATGTCAAATCTAACAAGGAAAAGTAAGACAAGATAAAACTTAATTATCTAACATTCATTCTTGATTCACCGTTCTCAAGAGATTCAGTGATGCATCTCAGAGATCAATATAAAATGAATCACGAACTATCCAAATTTAGACAATTAAAAAATCATTTTTGGATTCCTAAACAATTATATCAATATTATAAAGAAAGATATGCAACAGAAGGCTTCCTGGGTTAGATTGTAATCAATTGGAAAAAATACATATATATAAGCTGCCTCAGTTTAATGTAATTACTTCAGACTAAGAGGCTGTGCTCTATTTTAATGCAATGTAACATAACTTGGGGGAAAATCTGGCAGAAGCACTGGAGAAAGAAAGGAGGCAATTCTTACCTGAGTGTTCTTTCGGGATGGAACAGTGATGTTGGAGTAAGAGCTGACAGAGGATGTGGTATTCAGGTCATCAGTGCTGATGTTATCCAGGGTGTCGCTGAGACCACTGCTCACGGAACTGCTGTCATCCCAGCTAAAGACAGGCAGCGGCAATGACTAAGCACAGGATGCACAACGCAAATCACCCGTACTTCCACTTAACGTGCGTCATGTATTGGGAAAAGAATTCTTATACTTTTCTTAATCTTATGATGAAAAATACTCACTTTTCATTTTTGGGAAATCACACTGTTAAGAACTGAGCACAAACCTGAGAATAATCTTATCAAAGGTTTGCTAAGAATCAGTGCCTAGAGCAGATACAGGGGAAATGTTTATAAAATGAGTAAAAATAATGTTGACAGCCGAAGAACTGATGCCTTTGAACTGTGGTGCCGGAGAAGATTCTTGAGAGTCCCTTGGATAGCAAGGATGTCAAACCAGTCAATCATAAAGGAAATCAACCGCAAATATTCATTGAAAGGACTGATGAAGCTCAAGCTTCAATACTTTGGCCACCTGATTTGAAGAACTGACTCACTGGAAAAGACTCTGATGCTGAGAAAGACTGAAGGCAGAAGGAAAAGGGGACGACAGAGGATGAGATAGTTGGATGGCATCACTGACTCAATGGACATGAGTTTGAGCAAACTNAGCTTCAATACTTTGGCCACCTGATTTGAAGAACTGACTCACTGGAAAAGACTCTGATGCTGAGAAAGACTGAAGGCAGAAGGAAAAGGGGACGACAGAGGATGAGATAGTTGGATGGCATCACTGACTCAATGGACATGAGTTTGAGCAAACTCAGGGAGATGGTGAAAGACATGGAAGCCAGGCATGCTGAAATCCATGAGGTTGCAACAAGTTGGACATGACTAAGCAACTGAACAACAAAAATTATTGCTATGTTTTTCCCCCAGAGAAGGCAATCAGAAGTCATGTAGCATGTAAGAATCCATCCTTTGTGTTAAAAAGTAAGAAGAAACACAAGCACACAAAAACTGTGCTTTAGTCAAGAACCAGAAAATCATTCCTCAGTCTTTCTTCTACCAATAACTACTTCCAATGATTTACCAAATCTTGAAGACTGAGACTTATTTTATCATAGCATTCCTCTTGCAATACTTCAAGGTTTCTGACCTGGACAACATACAATATTCTTTTATCTGGCCTTCCTGCCTTCAGTCCTTCTCAATAAAATTCACCTGGTAAACTTGGGTCAACGTTCAGAAGTTCACCTCTAGCCAGGTCACTCCCTAGCTTAATACTCTTCGAAGACTTCTCTCTACCAAAGCTGTAGGTTCCACAGTATAAAGCTCCTGCCCTTCAAGGTGCACAAAGTAATCATTTGGGGCATAAGGAAAGTATCTGAAATTCAGACTAAAGCTGTTCTCAATTGAAAGAAGAATAAATAAAATAGGCTCTATTAATATTCATATGCAGACTACCACAGGAACCCTCACTCAGTCAACATGCCAGACAATGCAGAAGTCATGCAGGCTGACCAGGGTCACCTGATAAGAACGGGAACTCCAGAGAGTAAAGAGGTGAACCACGGTTCTCACTTACCGACTGGTTTTCAGTCTCCTGTGAAATACTGTTGCTCACCTGCCCTCTATTAATTGATCTGTGTAAACTGGATACATATATCACATACAGACAACACTGAAGTCTCATAAAATAAACAAGTGGCTTTAAAAAACCATCTGCAAGTAATCTACAAAAAGAAGAGACTATGCATAATGAAAGGACAAGCTAACCGCAAAGGAAGGGTAAACTGGTAACTTTCCTACTCTGCTACGTGTACTTTCTGAGTCACGCCATACATTAAAAATAATAGGGATGGCTTGAGCTCATAGAGCAAACTGACTAGAAATGTAATTATCAATAAGAAAATTCAAAATCTGAATGTATATAAAACATTGTTATTGATGAGATGTCCCTAGGTGAGCTACTGACAGCATAAAACATGATAGCCAAACACATTCATAAATCATATTATTACCAATAATAATTACATTTTTAATCACAGCAAAAGGGTGTTTTGTTCCACTGTAGGAAATACCTGCCATGTGAAGCTGCTCTAATCTTTTGATTCTCTTCCCTACATCTTATTTTGATAATTTTCCACATTAAGAGTGTTAGTGTCTCAAGACAGAATGTAAGAAACTCACATTTCCAGATTTCCTTATAGACAGATATGACACGTAACATAGGGCCTACACATGTACTCGCAGTTACAAATGAGAAAAATAATCTTCTGGCAAACATAATAGTAGTCATTCAATTTTTCTCTTATAAACACTGGCAGATATTTGGTCTCTAGTTCCAGGGTTCAGAGGTTCCTGGTAGAGGAAGATGTGATGCCCTAGATCTATGGTCGGCTAAAAGCCTGCAAAGAGCCTCATTATCCAATCACCTCAATTATTCCAACAGCCTTTTTATATCACTTCATTCCTTAAATTAGAGTCTGTAGTTTGAAACTAAGAACCTCTATCAATAATTCATATTTTAAAAATAATATTTCTTCTTTCATATGTCCTTTAATTTTTTTTAATGTTTATATATGCTATGCAATATATATACTGGGTTTCCCAGGCGGTGCCAGTGGTAAAGAACCTACCTGCCAATGCAGGAGACATAAGAGACGTGGGTTTGATCCCTGGGTCAGGAAGATCCCCTGAAGGAGGGCATGACAGCCCACTCCAGTATCTTTGCCTGGAAAATCCCATGGATAGGAGAGCCTAGTGGGCTATGGGCCATAGGGTTGCAAAGAGCTGGACACAACTGAAGCAGCTTAGCATAGCATAATACGTATATTCTCATAGGGATGTGTGCATATAATTATAAAATGTTAAATATACATACTTGAGCAACTACTTGTCTATTTAAGTAGTTATTTAATTAGATTAAGCAATTACTAATTGCTTAATCTAATTAAGCAACTACTTATCAGATTCCTTTAAAAAACATATGGCTTTCCAGATTATGTGGCCCTAGACTGCTTCTTTGGAGAAGGCAATGGCACCCCACTCCAGCACCCTTGCCTGGAAAATCCCATGGGCGGAGAAGCCTGGTAGGCTACAGTCCATAGGGTCGCTACAAGTCGGACACGACTGAGCGACTTCACTTTCACTTTTCATTTTCATACACTGGAGAAGGAAATGGCAACCCACTGCACTGTTCTTGCCTGGAGAATCCCAGGGACGGGGGAGTCTGGTGGGCTGCTGTCTATGGGGTCGCACAGAGTCGGACACGACTGAAGCGACTTAGCAGCAGCAGCAGCAGACTACTTCTTCTGCTTAAACTCTCCATCCCCTGCCTGACTGTGTGCACTCTGACTTAGAGCTGCATTCAGTTCCCATCACCATCACATTGCTTGCAACGTCTGCCTTTGATTAAGCTACCCTTTGGCCTACTTGACTACCTCATCCTTCCCTTATAAGGCAATTCGAGCAACTGTCTTCAGGATAAGCTAGGTAGCTTCCTCTCTGCATTGTCATCATACTGATGCACAGACTTATAGGACTGGGTGCAGCACACTGTTTTACAAATCTACAGAAATGTGTATAACTGGATCATTAGCCCATGAGTTTCCTGAGCATGGAACCGTGTGATAGTTTTTTTTGAATTTCTTCTATTTGGCAATTTCTACTATATGGCAATGACTGACGTAAATGTTGAATAAATTCTCGTTTTATTCAGGTTAAAAGAAAGAAAATTACAGAGGTAATCTTTCATACTCATATGAAATGGAGTTTTAAGTAATACTTATCAAAATATATTAAGTACTCAAAGAAAATTAAACAAAAAGGAAATTTTACCTGTTTTAAAAATGAATCTTTTAAGGTAACGATTTCTTTGGCAAGGAAGATAGAATCAATATTTCTAACTATAGCTTTCACCAATATAAATCCTAGCATTTGCAACTCAAAGTTAAATGCAACAACTCTTACGGAATTTTAAAAAATCACTTATGTTTTAAAGCCATTTAAGTTTCAAATGATCACGGTGGCTTTGTGGTTAAAATAATATAAATGAGAGAATTCAAAATAAGATATAAAGTTTCAATCTCACAACAGAAAAATAAAAAATATATATCAAATTAAGAAATAGCATAGACATGAACAATCTGAATTTATCTTGGTGTAATGGAGAGAACAATGGATTCCTAATGGAAAGAACCATGGATTCCTAAAATTAAAGTTTCTCATGTGAGCCTTTATTAGAGGCACATAGCTAGTCTTGCTATTCTGATCTCCCTCTCTCACAGGGTAGCATGGGAAGAAAATGAATCATTTAGATGAACCATTTTATAATACTTTACACTTTTCCATCTCCTCAAACTGTCTTACTGCCAAGATCTCAAATGTTACAGTCTCATTTTCTGATCACAATCGTCCATATTTCTAGAGTTCTAAAATCTACTGATTCCTAATTTTTAAGACTATTTGATAGCTACTTCCTGTTGTCTACTTTTAATGGCCTTCTCGTGTTTTTTTATGCCACTGATCTCTTTACTGAATGATGCAGGATCCAAAGATGCTGGAACCAAAGGACTGCTAAGTGAGAAGTACTGTATTCTAGCGCTTGCCACCAGTGGTCTTCCATACCTGTCTTGACTTTGTTAATTAAACCTGTTTTCCCTATTACTATTTTGGAAAATGACAACAAAGTCAATTAATGAGAATGACTAACATAAAAATATTATTATATATTTTTATTATATGTAATAATGACTGCATATAGATTCAAGTTACCTAACCTCATGTGATTTCTCAGCTGAGGTTAGATTTCTCACTTAGAAATTCTGCCTAATCCAAAAGTGATTTTCTTCAGATTCCAATGATATAGCTTTGGTTCTCTCTTCTTTCTCTGAATCCCAAGATCTTCCTCCTAGTACTTTAGTGAATCCACTTTCACAAAGGCCAATGAATCCATGGACTGAGTGCTTACTATGTGTCCTACTCTTTTAAATGCTGCTGCTGCTGCTGTTGCTAAGTTGCTTCAGTCGTGTCCGACCCTGTGCGACTCCATAGCCGGCAGCCCACCAGGCTCCTCTGTCCCTGGGATTCTCCAGGCAAGAACACTGGAGTGGGTTGNCTTTCACAAAGGCCAATGAATCCATGGACTGAGTGCTTACTATGTGTCCTACTCTTTTAAATGCTGCTGCTGCTGCTGTTGCTAAGTTGCTTCAGTCGTGTCCGACCCTGTGCGACTCCATAGCCGGCAGCCCACCAGGCTCCTCTGTCCCTGGGATTCTCCAGGCAAGAACACTGGAGTGGGTTGCCATTTCCTTCTCCAAAATACTTAATATATATTATCTAACCCCCAAACGAAGTCAAGAGACAGACATTATACAGATAAAGGGGTTCGGGAAGTTTGCATGACGGAGCTGGGATGTGAACCCAGGAATTTTGCCCTAAAACTTGGTCAGCACTTCTCTCTCTTGCCTCCCATATTCTCACCCGTTGTATCTTAAAATACACCAATGATGAGCCTTTAGAGGCTCTTTGCAAAGTTCCCCAGTCCACAGAACCCTTTACTTTTCTCTTCTTTGTGATTCCTTCGAATTCCTCAAAATTCAGGACTTAATCTTAAATCAACTTAGAGATTCTTTCTTGGAAATTTCTTGGTCTCTCACAACTTCAGTATCACCTCCATGATGATGATACTCAAGTTTACATCTCTAATTCAGACTTCTTTCTTGATTAATTGAGCAGCCTTTCCAGCCTTCCTCTGAACAGTTTCTCAAGGATGTCCTATTCACATCTCAAATTCAGTCTACCTAGAACCCATCATTTCTCTTTAAAAATTCTTCTCCCTTTCAGTTACTGCCTACCTGTTTATTCTTCTTCAAAATATTACTGCTAGTATCTCTCTTCTCTCACCTGGATTCACTGTTAATCAAGTGGTTTCTTATCCTCTAAAGTCTGTCTCAGTTACAGGTGGCATGGCCCTCCTTGCATTCTGCATTACCAGTCTGTATACTCCTTCCATAAGAGCTTTTAGTAAGAATCTTCTCTTATTCATTAAGTGATTAATAAATTATAGCTCCTCTCCTTTGAAGAACTCACTGTGTACTGTGGAGGGCAAACATAAACAGACTATTATAATACAAAATGGTAAGGGTTGTAATAGAGATGAAAGGTACATGTATGGCAGAACAGCACCCCTACCACTCATTAGAAGAGTTCAAGCATTTCTTCCAGACAGGGATACTGTAGCGTGATCAGAGGAAATAAATGTTAATCACTGTATCAGAGCATGTCTCACTTGTTATGCCACTATTGTGGTGTTTTCCCATCTTCTTGGTCATACTTTGAATTACCTGACGTCAGAGACTATGTGACATTTATCTTCATAATTCTAGCATTTAACATGGTGTCAAACACTGAACAGATGATTAGTTGATGTTTGTTAAGTAAATGAAACAGTTTTACTTCTGAGAATACTGCTTCTATCCAGTAATGTTAAGTTAGACTAAATGCAATAATAAGTGTAGAATTTGAGGGAAAAAAAATGTGTTCAACATATTTCTTTGCTAAGTAATCTTAAAGGAACACCTTTTGATCGATGACAACATGATTTTCCTCATCCTAAGGTTCTGTGTTTTGACTTTCACCTTTGGTTTATTAGAATCAGAATTCTCCCTACGTAGGATGTAATTAATCTTGCTTATTATGGCTTATTTACTTAAGTGAAAAACTCCATAGAAAATAGCCTTTTTAAACTGACAAAAATGTTAATTTACTCAAATAATTAGCTCCAAGTAATATGTCTCAAACTCAATATATTTTCATCATTTCATTTTTAATTTCATTAAGATATTCTAAGAACTCCTGACTATAATTTTTTTTATAAAAGATCAAGTCTTTATCTCCTCCAACTTACAGATTTATTGCTCTGCTAAGCTTTGCTCAACAAACTAGGACAGTTAAAAAAAATTACAAATCTGAGTATCTTATACACATAGTTTGCATTTACACATTGAGTTATTTCCAGTTTTAAAATACTAAGAATAAAGCTGTCAAGAACATTCACATACACTCCATCTATGTGACATTCTAGAAAAGGCAAAACTACGGATATGTAGGACAAATCAGTGATGCCAGTGGATAGGAGTATGGGAAGATATGTGGTGTCTGTTACATGACTTGACACATATGTCAAAATTCTGAACTACATAAAAATATTATTGTATGTAAAGTTTTTAAAAAGTAGCTAATTAACCTGTTGGTAAATCACAATTCGGATATACACTAGATTACTAATCATTCTAAGAAGAAAATGACTCTTTTGGCATGTCTTTAATATTTACACTTTTAAAGATTAATTATTGACTATGCCAAAGCCTTTGACTGTGTGGATCACAACAAACTGTGGAACATTCTTAAAGAGATGGGAATAGCAGACCACCTGACCTGCCTCTTGAGAAATCTGTATGCAGGTCAGGAAGCAACAGTTAGAACTGGACATGGAACAACAGACTGGTTCCAAATAGCAAAAAAGAGTATGTCAAGGCTGTATATTGTCACCCTGTCTTTCAACCTAAATATAATTATGATAAAGTACAAATATTTGATATATGAAAAATAATAATATATGATAAAGTACAAGTTCGAAGAATTTTACTATATATTTCTTAAGACAAGTAATTTTTTTAATGAAAATAAAGGAGGAGTCTCTGTGGTTATCTGTAAGACCATTGGGTGAAAACTTCTGGATATGCTTTCTGTTTCTAAGGCAAAAGTAAATAACATTTGCCTGGGATTTCTTTGGGAGGAATGATGCTAAAGCTGAAACTCCAGTACTTTGGCCACCTCATGAGAAGAGTTGACTCATTGGAAAAGACTCTGATGCTGGGAGGGACTGGGGGCAGGAGGAGAAGGGGACGACCGAGGATGAGATGGCTGGATGGCATCACGGACTCGATGGATGCTAGTCTGAGTGAACTCCCGGAGATGGTGATGGACAGGGAGGCCTGGCGTGCTGCGATTCATGGGGTCGCAAAGAGTCGGACACGACTGAGTGACTGAACTGAACTGAACTGAAAATAAAGGTACCACTTAAAAGCATTTCGGTATAGCTTTGTTTTCCATTTCCACTGTTTATGCCAACTTCCATAATACACATAAAAAGATAACAGTTATCTCAAAAATATTTAGACATAATGATCTCTGCAATAATAATCTTAAAAATACTGACAATCAACTGTTGAGGCTTTGCAGTTTGGTACTAATATGTTAAGTCAATGATTTTTTCCTCAAAACTAAATGTGCATAAAAACACTTGGACCTATTCCATACATTTTTTTTTTTTTTATCAGCAAGCACAATACACTACCTGCCACATTTGAGCACAGCAACCACTGAAGTGTAAATTCTACATTACTTCAGGGTCATTGAAAGAAAATAATGGCGTGTATCTCAACAATGATTCATTCAGCATTTCCCTCAAAAAATATTTTATCACCAAGAAAAAAAAGAATGAGGCATTAAAAAAGATTTTATAATTGGAGAAACCTACATATATAATAACATCAATATACTAAACAGTTTTATGTTTAAAGTAGTCCTTTCAACCTATAAAATAAACATGGTCTTCATTTTTTAAAAAAATGTCCTACTTTCAAAGGTATTCTGTCCTTCCACTGCTCATTAACTCTGCAGTGGAGTATAAGCAACTGGTTTATGATCCAGTTGAAATGTGGTTTCCTCAGTGAACCCTTCTAGGATTTCCAAGGACACATTAACTCTTCCCTGTCTGTATTTTCTACCAGTGTGCTTCTACTGCCCTGTAATTTATCTGCCTGCAACGGAGGTACAGCCACAGGACTGTGGCTGAGGGCAGAGTGGCCTTTCTCTGTTTCAGCGTTCAGGCTGGCATCTGGCCCAGGATAGGTTCTCAGTGTTTGTGGGATAAATCAATTGTGAGTGAAAAAAATGTTGCCTGCCCATGCAGTAAACAAAGAATGTTGCAATCATCCAGCCTCTACAGCGAGCCCTGAGGGAACTCGGGAGAGAAACAGCATGCCTTCCATCAAGCCATCAGCCACCTCAGTGACTCCCAGGCAGCGCACCCTGAGGAGACTCCGGAGGGAAACGCACGATATGGATCCCAAGCAGCTGAGGTACACATTGAAGAACGGCTTCAGAGAGCCCAGCGCTTTGTGTTTTCTTGTACACAGAAGAGCATTACATGGAGTCACCTGAAGTGTCTGGTTTTCCTCTAGTAACGGTGATATTTTGACGCTCTGACTATGTGTGTTTGTTGCAGAAACTCATGTATAGCTTGGCTCCTCCCTTACTTCTTTGGAATAGCCTCTCAAAGCTACCTGAGCGTCTGTATCCCAGATTGAAGTCCTCAGTTTCTTCCATGAAATAAAACATAATTGTGGTGACCCAAGGACGAAAGAGCAGATAAAACCAAGGTGGGTCTTGGAATGCAGGAACAGAAAAACCAGACCCCTATCATCCTTCCCTCCCCCATGTTGTAACTCTTAATGGATTTCAGGTCCTCCTGAGCAGTGTAACCTGCCTCCCCTCCTACCCCATAAGGAGAAGGTATTTGCCTTACTCTTCCCACACTCAGAACGTGTGCCTCATCAGCAAATGACCCGCAAGACCCCAATCCCACTCCTTGTACCCTGGGTATAAAAGTGGACTAAGGACCTCTGTTCAACATTCGTTCTCCCTTGAGCTGGCCCGCTGTTCTAACAGCTCCTCCCACTCTAATAAGCTTTATTTCCCTCTCATTGTGTCTCATGTCTGGAAATTCTTTTCCAACCAGCGCCCAGACCACAACAATAATTTCAGTGCTTAGGCTGTGCATCTTTTTCAAGTGACACAATAAATCATCTAGTCTTACAGTCATATACTACAAGCTCAATCTATGATTCATTTACTCGTTCTAACACTTAAATATGCACATCATTAAGAATTGTGGTTAAAAAAAATCAATGTGATTATACGAGAGAAAAACCACTCAGAAGGACCTATTACATAAGGTGAATAAAGAACAGCCTCCTTGAGGAGGCAGCTGTAGACAGTCTCTAAGTAGACGAGTAAAGGGTAGAGGAAAGCTGTCTGTGAAAGGGGTGGAGAAAACAACGATAGGGAGAGGAGACAGCGAGTGTAAAGACCCAGAAGTAGCAAAGGTCAAGGGGCAGGAGGACCGTGCAGCCCCAAGCATGGGGCAAGTGTCAGTTCTGAGACTGGGAAGTAGGCAGGGCCAGCTCTTGAATGATCTTCTAGACAATGTTAAGACATTAGAGTTCCTTGGAAGTATGAAAGAAATTCATCAAATAGTTCCAAGCCATGAAGTGACATGAGCAGATCCAAGGTTTAAAAATAATACTTTGGTGTTATGAGCATATGAGAGGTAAGGAGGAATAGCATTGGGAAGCTCAGCAAAGAGGCTATTACAATATCTGTCCGTTTTTGATGAGGGGGTTAGAAGTAAATTAAAAGAAGGCAATCTGGGGGTTCCATGGCGCTCCAGTGGCTAAGGCTTTGTGCTTCCAATACAGGGAACCTGAGTTTGATACCTGGTCAGGGAACTAGAACCCATATGCTGCAAACTAAGACTCAGAGGAGATAAATAAGTAAAATTTTACAAAAGGAAGGCAGTTTCAAGATATATTTGGAGGTAGACATGACAGGATTTGCTGTTGGCTGGTGTGACATAATAAGCAATGTATATTTGGTTTCTATCCCCAGTTCCTTACACAGAGCTCCTAAGAGTTTTGTAAATTTTTTAGGTGATAGGTATGCCAGGACCACCTTTTGTTCTAATATTTGGTCTTGGACTCTAGTTTCTAAGGCAGAGCTCCTCAATTCCTTGGAATCTTCTGGGTGATAGGAGCATCTTTTGTTCTAATAAGACAACGCTTGGTTGGCTTATTGGTCTTTTTTTTAAAACCACAATTCAAAATTACTTGCACTTACATATTAGAATGAGTGAATGGATCACAGATTAAGGCCTTAGCTTGTGACTATGTGAGACTAGATCATTTATTGATTTATCTCACATCTCTATCCTTCGGGAGGGAGAGGGGCTGAAGACTGAGTTAATGTATCATGCCTCCATAACAAAGCCTCCATAAAAATCCACAAATTATGAGGTTGAGAGGGCTTCCAGGTACACATACAGAGGTGCTTAGACAGTAGGTTGCCAGGAGAGAGCTTGGATGCTTCATGTCCCTGCTCTCTACCTTGCTGTATGAAACCCTTCAGTTGGTTATTCGTCTATATCCTTTGTCATATCCTTTATAATAAACCAGCAAATATAAGCAAATGTTTCCCTGAGTTCTGTGAGCCATTCTAGCAAATTATAGAACCTGAGGAGGGTCATAGGAACCTCCAATTTATAGCTGGTCAGTCAGAAATAGGAGGCCTGGGCTTGCAATTGGCATCTGAAGTGGGGGCAGTCTTATGGGACTGAGCCTTGAGCTTTGTGGCATCAGCTGCAAACTCCAGGCAGATAGGGCCAGACCTGAGCTGAACTGAACACAGGATACAGAGCTCGTATCAAAGAACTGGTTGCTGTGGAAAAAAAGAAAACACCAAACATCTGGTGTCAGAAGTATTTAGTGAATGAGTTATATAGAAAACAGAAGTTTTCCTTTAGTTGGAATATGGTAAAAGAGAGAGAGAGAGAGAAAAAAGAAAAAAGACTAGATCTCTTGTCGAGTACTGGCACTAGAGGCACGAATGGATTTTTAGAAAAGTAAAGAATCCATCAACAGAATATAAAGCGTAATTTCTTTTTAAATTTCGTTTGCACCTAGTACCGTTATTTTTATATATCAAGGGAAACTTATATGAGTTTAACAACATAGTTTCAGTGCATAACTCTTGGCAAAACTGGCAATTCACATAAACATGAAGTTAAAATTTCTCCATTTTCACTCTTTTTAGTGTGTACAACATGCTATATATCTATCCATGAAATATTTATAGAGACTACCATTATTCTGTGGGGGTTTTGGATAAGGAGAGCATCAATAAACTCTATTTACTGGCCTTTTCATTCCCCGTTCTTTTTTCTAGAAAACAAATAATGAATATTTACAGTTAATCTATTATGGCATCAGATAGCGTAAGATAAACAAAAAAGCTCTTGTTCTTTATAAAAGAAAGCCCTAGGTAGATTTGATTAAATGTGATGAATGATATTAGCTTGAAATGAATCTATGTAATCAGGCAGATTTTAAGAATTAAGGGTATCTGAGGCAGATAAGAAACGTCTATTTTTATTATTATACAGGCTGATACCATAAGAGATAAAGTAATCTTATTAAACTTATTTTGCTGAAACACATCACTGGAACAGTGCTTATTATGGTTTTGCTAGTTTATTTCAAAGCCTTCTTTAATGATTCTGTTATATAGTTGAAAAGTGTAGAAGCTTCTTTAAAGGTTTCTTATTAGTAATAAGCTGAGAATATAACATATAACTCATATGAAAGCTAACTTGGGGTTAAGATCCACTTGGTATATTTTTATATCGTACATGAATTAAAAAACCAGTATGTACTCATTGCTGCAAACTCAGAAATCTAGAAATATATTAAAGAGACAAAGCTTTTAATTTATCCGTAATCCTACTAGCAGTACCCACCAACATTTTGTGATTTCTGTCAAGTCATTTTCTGGATGTATAATATATACATATGTAAACTGACCTCACTGAGACATTGCTGATTATACCTGATGGCATGTCTGATTGTAACTTCTTCATTTGTATTACTTTATGATGATTTTTAATATCTTTAAATTTTCTTTGATATAATTATATCAACTATTATATATTTTACCATTTCCATTTTAGGATATATGACATACTTTATAATTTTTTTACTATTGTAAATAACACTTCAATGAATATTTGTATGTTAAGTATTTAGATTATATTTACAGTTATTTTCTTAGGATACAGTCCTAGATAGAGAATTAGTGATTCACAAAATACAAACATCTCAAGCACTGCAGACGCAGAATAATAAGTGAGAAAGACATCATTTTATGTTCCTGCAAGCCATGAACGCCAGTCTTACCAAAATGGATACTTTGAGGCACGTAGTTTCCTTCAGTGATTCAAAAGTTTTGAGATGTGAAATAGTTGCTTAATGTAGTCTTAATTGCATTTATCAGACTGTAAGTGGGATTACGTTTTCTATAGGTTTATTAGCTAATTTTATATTCATAAATTGTCTATGTTTTTGTATATTTTTCCAACGGTTTAAATAACCATAAAAAATCTAACAATGTTTTTATATATTAAAAATATTTTAAATATTTTCTCAATCTAGTTCATGGTTTTTACTTTTATTTAAAACATTTTAATGCATAGAGTTGAAAAAAATCCATCTCTGATCTTTTCTCCAATTTCTCCCAGGAATTTTTGCATGTATAAATTGGTTTCTCTGCCTCTTTCTTTTTATGTACTATTGTTATGGTAAAATGAGAAACTATTTTTTTTAAAAAAACAGCCAGTGAATTTCATAGACATCATTTATTGATAACTTTTCCTTTCTATGTATCATCATAGTTCACTTACCAAGTCTTAATGCATGGTATTTTTAAAAATGATTATCAGATATGTTCCACTGACTTACCTGTTGATTTTTGCAGCAATACATGTTATTCTAGTATAGTGAGGTACAGAGTTGTAGTTTTTTTTACACAGTGAAGACTAAAACTTCAAAATATTTATATATGTATCCAGATAGATAGATACATATATACGTAACTAAGAATAGAAGCCTTTAAAAAATCTTTCTCAAAATTACACTAATTAGCTATTCTTCTAAAAATATTGTCATTTATAGTCACAAGGGCTTCCCTTGCGGCTCAGCTGGTTAAGAATCGGCCTGCAATGTGGGAGACCTGGGTTCGATTCCTGGGTTGGGAAGATCCCCTGGAGAAGGGAAAGGCTACCCACTCCAGTATTCTGGCCTAGAGAATTCCATGGACTGAATAGTCCATGGGGTGGCAAAGAGTCGGACACAACCAAGTGACTTTCACTTTCATAGCTTTATTCAGTTAGTGCATGACAAGTTAACTGAATGATATCATTATCGCAGATACTGATAATACAGAAATCAATACAATATTATAAAGATACAACTTTTGCTCTGGTTTGATCCCTGGGTTGGGAAGAACCTCTGGAGGAGGGCATGGCAACCCACTCCAGTATTCTTGCCTGGAGAATCCTCATGAACAGAGGAGCCTGGTGGGCTACAGTCCATGGGGTCTCCAAGAGTCAGACATGACTGAGCGACTAGGCACGGGACAGCAATCCTCAGCTAAACTGTCTGCTCTCTCAAAAGCCTCCTTTCCCACTCGAAATATTTTTGGCATTAGCTCTATCTTTCAGAAGAATAGAAGTCCTCAGATTACTATAATTTTAAGGTTGAGTGAAGAGAAACATTATGTAGAAATAAAACAACTTAGATAAAATCCAACAACTTATCTAAAGATCTATCCACAAAACAAGGTTGAAGATGGAAATCTGTTCTATGTTATCTTACTTGAAATAGCATGCGTTAAAGTAACAAGATGTCAATAAAGTATTTTCATTTTAAGAGAGGAATATTATTAACAATGAAGAAGTATTTTTGCTCTGAAATTATATAAAATAGGTCATATGAAAACATTCCTGATTCTTCTATCTTAAAATATTCTCAAAGCTGCCTTGGTAAAGAACATCCCCTTACAAGCTACTCCAGAGAGTGAATATCTCCAGGAGGAAGTCAAAGATAGTTCAGAATTAGGGAGATGTCTGCCAGGAAATTCACATCCCAGCACTGAAGAACAACAGATGGCAGCAGTAATAATGAAAACTTGCAGCAGATCCTGGCTGGCACACTTTCAAAATGGCCATTTATATCACCCTCCACAAACAGTCAACTGCTGTTTCCTTGTATCGCATGTATGGATATAGAAGAGGAAGAAAATGCAAGAATGACACTTGAATTGCCTTCAAAGGGAAAGGACTAAACCTTAAAAGCAAGAATGAAGTGATGACATGAACCTGGCCAGGTGTCTGAGTCTCCTGAGACTTCCCAAGCACCAACTCACGGCTGATGCTTTGCCCGAACTATCTACATCTGAAATGTTGCCAGCTGCTTCCAAACCACTCTCTCACTTTCCACACCCCAGTCTCTGTGTCTCTGAGCACGGCTTAGAAAATTCTGCTTGATTTCTGTTTTCTTCCAGAGGAAGATTTCATCCATAGATGCCTATTGCTAAACCTGGATCATAATATCTGACCAGATTCATCTTGGGTCCCACCCAGCACGAACAGGTGACTCAGAAAAGATGACACTTTCAAAGACAAGGCAGTGGTTGGTAAACAGACCATCTCTCACCTCAGACAGGCAAAGTGGAGTCAGGGCACACCCAGAAACAAAGAGACAGGGCAGAACACAAACAAGCAAGAGAGAGGTCATTGAGTCCTTGCACAGTTGAGAGCTAGTGGATTTACAGGGGTTGAAAAGGCTCAGAACAGAAACTGGAGAAAAAAAAATGCAATGCTCAGTAACAAAAAATATTTTGAGAAATGGGTCAGTCTCTTGCTTCAAACAGAGAGCATTTGTATCACTCAAGCAGAAATCAACTTCTTAGGATTGGTGAGGGTAAACAGAAGGGTCTGACAGAATGATGTAAAGATCTGGAGAAAAGATGAGAAAAGCATCTCCTTTCCAGTTGGTTTGGGATGCAGGTTTTAATGTCATTCTTTGGTCCTCTCAAGAGGGGAGCACTAGGTTTTATACTATAAGCTTGGAGGAAGTGAGATTATTGGTTGGGGTGTATCCTCTGTAGTGCTGAGTCATGGGATTGATTACGAGAAGTGTATTACTGTTTTCCACACAGTGGATTTAATACTGTCTTGTTTTAGCTTCAGGCATACAACAGATATATGGAAGACTCTTCTCAAGCTGATGTGAGTTAAAATGCTAGAATCAGCAAATGAATTTTTTCAGGAGTATTTAAACCAAATATACTGCATTTTGTATATTTCATCAGGGTTGCTTCTAGGGCTATCAATAGCCTATGTAGTAAGTATCTTTTACAGTTCCATGGGAGCATGGCTTTGAAAGCAAAATGTCATCTGGAGTTCAGCTCCACAGTCATTCAGCTGTGCATCCTTGAATAGTATGCAACGTGTATGATCATATATGGCCATCCTGAGTACTATCATGGAAGCGTTCGCCCAAGACAAAAACCTAGATTTCTCTCTCTTGCACAACCTAAATCCAACTGGTCAACAAGCTCAATTTGCTCTATATTTCCTTTATTTCCATCTCTTCATCCCCATTGCCACTGTCTTAAATGATCTCACCACTTCCCAGCAAACTAGTACTGCTATCTCCTAATGGTCACCTCTTCCTCTGGTCTGAGCCGATAGTGAAGTCGCTCAGTCGTGTCCGACTCTTTGCGACCCCGTGGACTGTAGCCTATCACGCTCCTCTGTCCGTGGGATTTTCCAGGCAAGAGTGCTGGAGTGGATTGCCACTTCCTTTTCCAGGGGATCTTCCCGACCCAGGGATTGAACCCAGGTCTCCCACATTGCAGGCAGGCGCTTTACCATCTGAGCCACTAGGGAAATCAGTCTGAGCCAGTGGATCCTCCAAAAAGCCAGAACACATTACCAGGAACTCCACAGAATACAAAGACCCTTCCAAGTCTCTCCTTACCATTCTAACCTACTTTTCCATGGCTCCCCTACCTATAATCACGGGTGCTGTCTTGTACTTTTTCAAGTGTTCTCACAATGTCATAAGTTCCTGCATTCCTTACTGTATTTTTATATGTACGTGTAAATATAGAATTTTATATGTACTGTTATATAGCTGTTCTATAGCTTCAGTTATATAGGCTGTTAGATAGCTTCAGTTCCTTCTCAAAAAACTTCTCAAACACCTGAGGCTCTTAAATAACCCTCCTGTGTATACTGTGTGTATCCAATTCAAATATTTATACTCATTACAGTACTTCTCTCATCAAATTTGATATTATTCATTCTACTTATCTATGTTTTTCATTGGCATGTGATCTGTTTAAACAGAGTTTCTGATTACATATACAATGAATTTTGTTACACGTACAAATACCATAGGTTACATTAACAATAGGTTATATAAGATTGGTAGATTTCATTCTCAGAAAGCTAAAATATTATAATCACCCAATCTCTGCTTGTCTTTTAGACAAAATCTCTGAAAAATAAAATGTAGTAAGTTGGTTAATGTTAACACATTAAAATACAAATGTTAATACATAAAACACTGGGTTGAGTCCAGTAAGAATGCATGTAAGGTAAAAGAGGCAGATTTTGACATTCCTAAGCTAAAGTGGATCACTTTATCACTAGTTCCTCCCTGCTGCTGCTGCTGCTGCTAAGTCGCTTCAGTCGTGTCCGACTCTGTGCGACCCCAGAGACGGCAGCCCAATAGGCTCCCCTGTCCCTGGGATTCTCCAGGCAAGAACACTGGAGTGGGTTGCCATTGTCTTCTCCAATGCATGAAAGTGAAAGTGAAGTTGCTCAGTCGTGTCCTACCCTCAGCGACCCCATGCACTGCAGCCTTCCAGGCTCCTCTGTCCATGGGATTTTCCAGGCAAGAGTACTGGAGTAGGGTGCCATTGCCTTGGTCTCATTAAAACACACTGCAATTTCTTCACTTTATCCCAAAATATATGAAAGAAACATGTCTCCAATGCTAGAGTCGTTGTGTGTCTCACTCTCTAAAGGACAAGTGGAAAGGAGACCAAGGGGGCCACAAACAGAACTCTTCCCATCTGTGCGCACTCTGGAGTCTGGGCTCTTCTAGTGGAGTGGTGAAATAAGAACTCCAGGAACCCTTCCACTGTGTTTATAAACATACATGCTCATGTTCTTTCTCCCTTACACTTTCCTTTTTTTTAAATTGCTTTATTTTTTATTGAAGGATAGTTGGTTTACAGAATTTTGGTGTTTTCTGTCAAACATAAATCATGTTTCATGTCAACATGAATCAGCCATAGGTATACATATATCCTCTCTCTTTTGAACCTCCCTCCCATGTCCCTCCCCATCCCACCCCTATAGGTTGATACCTGTCTCTTATACACATCTAGATGTGTATAAGAGACAGATGTTATCTTACTTGAAATAGCATGCGTTAAAGTAACAAGATGTCAATAAAGTATTTTCATTTTAAGAGAGGAATATTATTAACAATGAAGAAGTATTTTTGCTCTGAAATTATATAAAATAGGTCATATGAAAACATTCCTGATTCTTCTATCTTAAAATATTCTCAAAGCTGCCTTGGTAAAGAACATCCCCTTACAAGCTACTCCAGAGAGTGAATATCTCCAGGAGGAAGTCAAAGATAGTTCAGAATTAGGGAGATGTCTGCCAGGAAATTCACATCCCAGCACTGAAGAACAACAGATGGCAGCAGTAATAATGAAAACTTGCAGCAGATCCTGGCTGGCACACTTTCAAAATGGCCATTTATATCACCCTCCACAAACAGTCAACTGCTGTTTCCTTGTATCGCATGTATGGATATAGAAGAGGAAGAAAATGCAAGAATGACACTTGAATTGCCTTCAAAGGGAAAGGACTAAACCTTAAAAGCAAGAATGAAGTGATGACATGAACCTGGCCAGGTGTCTGAGTCTCCTGAGACTTCCCAAGCACCAACTCACGGCTGATGCTTTGCCCGAACTATCTACATCTGAAATGTTGCCAGCTGCTTCCAAACCACTCTCTCACTTTCCACACCCCAGTCTCTGTGTCTCTGAGCACGGCTTAGAAAATTCTGCTTGATTTCTGTTTTCTTCCAGAGGAAGATTTCATCCATAGATGCCTATTGCTAAACCTGGATCATAATATCTGACCAGATTCATCTTGGGTCCCACCCAGCACGAACAGGTGACTCAGAAAAGATGACACTTTCAAAGACAAGGCAGTGGTTGGTAAACAGACCATCTCTCACCTCAGACAGGCAAAGTGGAGTCAGGGCACACCCAGAAACAAAGAGACAGGGCAGAACACAAACAAGCAAGAGAGAGGTCATTGAGTCCTTGCACAGTTGAGAGCTAGTGGATTTACAGGGGTTGAAAAGGCTCAGAACAGAAACTGGAGAAAAAAAAATGCAATGCTCAGTAACAAAAAATATTTTGAGAAATGGGTCAGTCTCTTGCTTCAAACAGAGAGCATTTGTATCACTCAAGCAGAAATCAACTTCTTAGGATTGGTGAGGGTAAACAGAAGGGTCTGACAGAATGATGTAAAGATCTGGAGAAAAGATGAGAAAAGCATCTCCTTTCCAGTTGGTTTGGGATGCAGGTTTTAATGTCATTCTTTGGTCCTCTCAAGAGGGGAGCACTAGGTTTTATACTATAAGCTTGGAGGAAGTGAGATTATTGGTTGGGGTGTATCCTCTGTAGTGCTGAGTCATGGGATTGATTACGAGAAGTGTATTACTGTTTTCCACACAGTGGATTTAATACTGTCTTGTTTTAGCTTCAGGCATACAACAGATATATGGAAGACTCTTCTCAAGCTGATGTGAGTTAAAATGCTAGAATCAGCAAATGAATTTTTTCAGGAGTATTTAAACCAAATATACTGCATTTTGTATATTTCATCAGGGTTGCTTCTAGGGCTATCAATAGCCTATGTAGTAAGTATCTTTTACAGTTCCATGGGAGCATGGCTTTGAAAGCAAAATGTCATCTGGAGTTCAGCTCCACAGTCATTCAGCTGTGCATCCTTGAATAGTATGCAACGTGTATGATCATATATGGCCATCCTGAGTACTATCATGGAAGCGTTCGCCCAAGACAAAAACCTAGATTTCTCTCTCTTGCACAACCTAAATCCAACTGGTCAACAAGCTCAATTTGCTCTATATTTCCTTTATTTCCATCTCTTCATCCCCATTGCCACTGTCTTAAATGATCTCACCACTTCCCAGCAAACTAGTACTGCTATCTCCTAATGGTCACCTCTTCCTCTGGTCTGAGCCGATAGTGAAGTCGCTCAGTCGTGTCCGACTCTTTGCGACCCCGTGGACTGTAGCCTATCACGCTCCTCTGTCCATGGGATTTTCCAGGCAAGAGTGCTGGAGTGGATTGCCACTTCCTTTTCCAGGGGATCTTCCCGACCCAGGGATTGAACCCAGGTCTCCCACATTGCAGGCAGGCGCTTTACCATCTGAGCCACTAGGGAAATCAGTCTGAGCCAGTGGATCCTCCAAAAAGCCAGAACACATTACCAGGAACTCCACAGAATACAAAGACCCTTCCAAGTCTCTCCTTACCATTCTAACCTACTTTTCCATGGCTCCCCTACCTATAATCACGGGTGCTGTCTTGTACTTTTTCAAGTGTTCTCACAATGTCATAAGTTCCTGCATTCCTTACTGTATTTTTATATGTACGTGTAAATATAGAATTTTATATGTACTGTTATATAGCTGTTCTATAGCTTCAGTTATATAGGCTGTTAGATAGCTTCAGTTCCTTCTCAAAAAACTTCTCAAACACCTGAGGCTCTTAAATAACCCTCCTGTGTATACTGTGTGTATCCAATTCAAATATTTATACTCATTACAGTACTTCTCTCATCAAATTTGATATTATTCATTCTACTTATCTATGTTTTTCATTGGCATGTGATCTGTTTAAACAGAGTTTCTGATTACATATACAATGAATTTTGTTACACGTACAAATACCATAGGTTACATTAACAATAGGTTATATAAGATTGGTAGATTTCATTCTCAGAAAGCTAAAATATTATAATCACCCAATCTCTGCTTGTCTTTTAGACAAAATCTCTGAAAAATAAAATGTAGTAAGTTGGTTAATGTTAACACATTAAAATACAAATGTTAATACATAAAACACTGGGTTGAGTCCAGTAAGAATGCATGTAAGGTAAAAGAGGCAGATTTTGACATTCCTAAGCTAAAGTGGATCACTTTATCACTAGTTCCTCCCTGCTGCTGCTGCTGCTGCTAAGTCGCTTCAGTCGTGTCCGACTCTGTGCGACCCCAGAGACGGCAGCCCAATAGGCTCCCCTGTCCCTGGGATTCTCCAGGCAAGAACACTGGAGTGGGTTGCCATTGTCTTCTCCAATGCATGAAAGTGAAAGTGAAGTTGCTCAGTCGTGTCCTACCCTCAGCGACCCCATGCACTGCAGCCTTCCAGGCTCCTCTGTCCATGGGATTTTCCAGGCAAGAGTACTGGAGTAGGGTGCCATTGCCTTGGTCTCATTAAAACACACTGCAATTTCTTCACTTTATCCCAAAATATATGAAAGAAACATGTCTCCAATGCTAGAGTCGTTGTGTGTCTCACTCTCTAAAGGACAAGTGGAAAGGAGACCAAGGGGGCCACAAACAGAACTCTTCCCATCTGTGCGCACTCTGGAGTCTGGGCTCTTCTAGTGGAGTGGTGAAATAAGAACTCCAGGAACCCTTCCACTGTGTTTATAAACATACATGCTCATGTTCTTTCTCCCTTACACTTTCCTTTTTTTTAAATTGCTTTATTTTTTATTGAAGGATAGTTGGTTTACAGAATTTTGGTGTTTTCTGTCAAACATAAATCATGTTTCATGTCAACATGAATCAGCCATAGGTATACATATATCCTGTCTCTTTTGAACCTCCCTCCCATGTCCCTCCCCATCCCACCCCTATAGGTTGATACAGAGCCCCTGTTTGAGTTTCCTGAGCTATACAGCAAATTCCCATTAGCTCTCTATTTTACACATGGTAATGTACACTTTCTTTAACCCTTGAGTTTGAGATGATTGAGGAAGTGTACAGAAGTAGTTTTAGTCATTGGAATTCCTTCTTGTGGAGCCTACCTAACTTGCAAAGCCCTCTGGAACTTCTGTATGAATAAACACATAGTATATGTGTGCATGCATGCATGCTAAGTTGCTTCAGTTGTGTCCGACTCTGTGTGACCCTATGGACTGTAGCCTGCCAGCCTCCTCTCTCTGAGGGATTCTCCAGGCAACAATACTGGAGTGGGTTGCCATGCCCTCCTCCAGGGGACCTTCCTGATCCAGGGATCAAACCAGTGTCTTCTATGTCTCCTGCATTGTCAAGCCGGTTCTTTACAACCAGCGCCAACTGGGAAGAATAGCAATTATATCTATCGTATAAAGAAATATTTTAAAATATCTTTCGCATGTAAGACAATATAAACAGAAGTTATATGCTTCTTATTTATAGCCCAGTAATTAAGAAAACCCTAATTTTATTATTCATTATATTCTTGGGAGTTTTTTCCAATAATAACTATAATGTAACATATTTATAATTGTGTAGCTACAAAGTATTATAATTATGACCTTAAAAGATCAAACGATCTATGATGTTAATAATGATATGACAGGATTAATGTCAATCCTCCAAGTTTAAATATGTATGTAATCTGTAATCATTTCAGTTATTGTTAATAATTTATCAGGTATAGCTTTTGATTTGGGGAATTATATTCTTCTCATTAAAATGTTGTATCATTACTTCCATTGAATCACCTTCATTACATAGAAACAGGCCAGGGCTTCCCTGGTGGCTCAGTGGTAAGCAATCTGCCTGCCAGTGCAGGAGACACAGGTTCTACCCGTCATCTGGGAAGACCCTACATGTCACAGAGCAGCGATGCCCATATGCCACAACTACTGAGCCTGTGCCCTAGAGACCAGAGGCGCAACTACTGGGCCTACATTCTGCAGCTACTGACGCCCCAGAACCTGTGCCTGGCAACAAGAGAAGACGTCTCCATAAGATGTCCATACACCACAACTAGAGAACAGGCCCTGCTGTCCACAGAGACAAGCCCGTAGCAGCGAAGACCCAGAACAGCAAAAATAAAAAACAAACAAAATCACTAAAAACAACAGCAGCCCATAACTTAACAAACTGAACATAATACTATACCTCAGGCATCTGAAAGCTGTATTTTCTGGATTGCTTTCGGGACGAAGAACAAGTCGACTTCATAACTGCATGTTAGAGGGAAAGTCCCACCTGGCTCCAGTCTTTACAAACAATCAGCTTCACAGTGTTTGTAGGTAAACTCAAATAAATGGACACAGGGTGGAAGTCTAACCCTCCAATTGTATTCAAATTGGTACTTTACAATCTAACTTTAAAAACATAAATAGTCATAAAAATATGTTTTAAGACATGTTGGTAAACAACAACCATCTGAATATGCTCTGGAATAAATATAGCTATATTTCTTCTAATGTAAAAGGAAAGATGGTTTGGAGTAGGAAATAACGTTCATTGGGAAATCAGAAGATTGTCTGTTTTACGGTTTAATGTGCCACTGTATTCTGTTTCGTTTCTGTTAATCCCCAGAGTCCCTGTGCTTTGCCAGACTGACCCAGAGAGCGTATGTCTTGTCCCTATAGCTCTTCCAGTGCTCTGCAGATCTTTATACTTCAGTGATGTGTGCTTTATTTCTAAACAGTATTTAGATTTCTTGCATTTATTCCTCCACAACTTCATATACCATGAGATTTAAGGATACTTTCAATTTCTGAATCAAAGCTTAAAACGCCTCCTCTGTTCTATTCCATTCTGGATTTATTGAGCACCTTCTAAGTTCCAGGCTCCACACTACTTGCTGTTATAAAATAATGAATGAAAATTAGATTGTGTCTTCGATAAGCAGAGGATGCAAAAAAATACAGATGGGTAAATATCTGTAATTGAGGACATTTATTTCAGCTTGTTTTTAGTCAACGAAAAAAACTACAGAAGCATTATGTAAAATCTACCCCTGAATTTGTTGCCACGACAGGTAGTCACAGATTTGGCCACAGAAACTTGAAAATGTTACTCAATGAATTATATTTATCGTTTAGTGAATAATTTTTATTTTCATTTATTCATTCATTCTTCAAGGATTTACTAGTTGCTAACTCATGGAAACAAAAGAGACAAAATCCAGCCTCCTAGGGCTTGACCAAATGGTAATTATTGCAGGAAGCAGACATGACTTGGCAAGTTTCTCGGGTGGTTTGATCAACCAGCCAAGTAACTTAATCACCGTATGAAAGCCAAATACCTACCTTACTCTGCCCTATGTAATAGAGAGGGACAAATGACTGTGTCTCCTTAGTATGGAATTAGTCTTAGAATTTTGGTTAAGGCCCAAGTGAATACTGATGAAACAGCTGGGAAAATAATAAATACTTTCAAATAAAATGAATCTTTTTCATGGCATTAGAAAAATAATACTATATCAAGTATGAACACATCATTACAGATGCATTTATTTTATACATTATAATATTCTGTCAGTATAAGCCAAGTATTTCACATGGGGGTGACCTCTCCTTGTCTCCTCGACTCCTAATTTGCACAGGTCCTGATTTGAAATGTTACTTAAAACAACCTTGAACTTGAATGTGAACTTTCCATTAAATCAAGAAATTCTGCAAGAATCTAAGCTACATGGAATCTGTACCCTGCTTTGTTGTATTCCCACTGTTTTTTATATATTACATTTGGATATTTGCTAGAATAATAATGAATAAATGTTGTAGGCTGAAAGTATCAGAAAAATTAAATTACTATTTTCTCTCTTACTCTTATGACTGTTCTTTAACTTAGAGCGAGTGCTATTTTGAAATGGACTGAGCATGAAGTAATTTTCTATATTTGTCTGGGCTTTAAAGTGAAACTCAAAAAGGAATAAAAGAAGGAACAAAAATAAATTTTGCCAATGAATAGATGAATTACTTGCTGGTCCTTGATCAAAACACTGCTTTCACTTAACATTTATTTTGAATAAAGTCTGTAAACTGTTGAACCTGCTGACTAAGGATCATTTCCTAAATTACTAATTTTCAACAATCTAAAAATTGTTAATATTAATCAGAGAACAACGCATTTTAGTAAAAAAAAGGTCAATAATGCACCTCTAAAGAACTCATCAGAATCCTCTTCTGAAATCATCTTGTTTACAAAACTAAGGTTATTATTAAATGTTACATCTCCAAATGAATTTTTAAATGTCAAAACATCAGTAAGAATCAGTAGGCATAATTTCTATGATCTCTAACATTTCAGGCACATATCTTAAGGAGGATCTCCTTAATTAGCTAGGTTATTAATCTGCAGTGTTTCAAAAAGGCATTTTAAATTACCAGCTGTACATTTTTTTGATTTTATTGTCATTTTACAATACTCTAGTTACTTGAGTAAAAAGCTAAACCTGTATGGTTTTGGATGTGTTCACACCGACACATACACACAGGTCCATGTCCACACAAAGCACAGGATTAGCTCTGACACCATTCACCTTTTACTTTTATTGTTAGAGTTTGGAAGTGAAAGGATGGATCCCATGAAGACGGATTTTCTCATCTTTTTAAGTTTTATTTTAGAAATCAATAGATTTTAGAAATATGAGAGCAACTATTATAGAATCCTGTTTATCACTTTAAAGATAGATCATAAAGACTGTTGTATATGGTGTCAACCACAGCAGTTTTTGTGAAAGAGAATTAGAGAGGATTTTAAAATACATGTCATGGTAAATTTAAGAACCTATAAAAGCACTGTCCACGGTTACTCGGTAATAAAGTTCACAGTATACCGACAACAAAGCTCTATTTAATGTTAATGGTGCCATGATCAGTGGGAAAATATTCCAAAAAGCTCACTCGTCATATACTTTCTATTATCTAACTGTTTAGAATCACATAAGGCACAATTCCTATGGTGAGATC
Source organism: Oreotragus oreotragus (assembly GCA_006410675.1). NCBI lineage: Eukaryota > Metazoa > Chordata > Mammalia > Artiodactyla > Bovidae > Oreotragus > Oreotragus oreotragus. The sequence goes on along the minus strand of SJYX01020630.1, from coordinate 340,223 downwards.
TAACAGGCATCTTCAGGCAATGTGGGTAATGTTAGTAGCAGAAGCTCTAAATTCAGACAAGCTGAAATTAGAATCTTGGATAAATTTCTTGACACTTTTGAATTTTCCATTGCTTATACATTTATTTGCAGTACTGGAATCAAAGAAGCACGGACATAGGAATATCTGCAATTTAGTTCAACTTTCAAAAATATTTTTGGGTTCACCTGAATACAAAGTATGCTTGTCATCATTTGATGAAGAGGATGATAGCGACATACAATATTAATTCTGCAAAAAGATGACAGAGTTAAATTCATAAAATAAGCAAAGAAAATCATAAAAGTCAAACAGAGCAGAAGAAAGTTTAAGCTAGAGTTTGAGAGAGATGTCATTTTGAATTAGAAGATGTATAAGATAGAGCTAAGGCACAAAAGGACTGAAGGTATCAGCCAGGCAGGAAATCAAGGTCAACGCTGAAGAAGAATGGAAAGTGGGGGTACACAGACACACAGAAGCATCTGGGATCTGAAATTATTTTTTATTCGTTGAGTTAGATACAGTGGAAGAATAAGGAAAGGTTAGCAAGTAGGATAGATATATACTGGTGGCCACAAGTACCAACTTGCATATGGTAAGCAGGCATAAGGAAACCAACTTCCCATAAAACAGCCTCTCTCATCATAACCCCAAGTCCCAATTTCCACTCTTGATCCCATCACTAAGCACTGCATTCAAACAGGATGAACATTTCAAAAGTCATTTATAATGTTAAACCTAAATGCCACTATCCAAGCTAATAAAACAACTGAAATGAAGTTTATTTCATCTTAAAAATGAGGGAGGGTTTCCCTGGTGGCTCAGATGGCAAAGAATCCACCTGCAGTGTGGGAGACCTGGGTTGGATCCCTGAGTTGGGAAGATCCCCTGGAGGAGGGCATGGCAACCTACTCCAGTACTTTTGCCTGGAGAATCTCCATGGAGCCTGGTGGGCTACAGTCCATGGGGTCACAAAGAGTTGGACATGATGGAGCGACTAAGCACAGCAAAAAAAAAAAAAAAAAAAAGGGAAGGAAATTAGAAAAAGGAAACCTCTGGAAAACCAAATGTAGTTGTCTTTGAAAAAGCTAACACTCTGGAGATTTATAGCTTACTTTTTAACAAATCAGAAAAACCAGGGTATCTACCTAAGCAAGGCAAATGCCTTGGTTCTTTTACTATGTGAAATAAAATGGAGTTTGTTAGGTATGTTAACATGTATATCTCAATATTTTATTAACAATTATGGCCTCCTCTCATGGTTTAGCATTTATCTTTCTCATTTGTTTGCCCTGCATTGGCTTAATCTCTCCACTTGAATTAAACCACAGAGAAAACAAATATAAGCTTATACATAGGTGAATTCCACAAAGTTTTTTGGGGGTGGGGAGGGGAGAGGAAGTGGTGGTGGGAGAAAGTAAGATGGTTGACTAAATCACAGATTCAAATGGCCAGACCTGCCATGTTTTCAAAGTGAGTGCAATACACAATCATGTCTCTCATACTGATTTCAAAATATATGAAGAATAGAATCCTTAATACTCTCAAAATCCAAAACACCTAATTTAAATGTCAGTAAGGGATTTGAGAGGTTTGTGATGTAATTTCTTTTCTTTTTTTGGCTCCCATCTTTGTACTACAGCCTGCAGTCTTAAATTAATTCTGCAGTGATATGGAACTACAGCCATCTTCCTGCTGATGCTCTTGATTCTGGGTGGGCGATCCCATCCTCAAAGTCTCTGGGGACCCCTGTAAAAGCAAACAGTTGCTGCCTAAGACACCAAGACCTACGGGATTGCAATACTGCAAGGGAAGTAGCATTTAAGCAGAGTTCTGAGTAAGAGTATTTATTTTAGTTGCTTTCCTAAGTTTCTCTCTTGATAGGAGAACAAAAAGCGAAAGAACCGGGATGAAGAACTTTTTATCTTCTCCTCTAGAGAGGATATCCTTAACACTTCTTGTAAATTTATGTGACTGCATTTCAACAAAGCAGTGAAAAGTAAAAGTTGCCAAGCTAATTTAATCATTGGGTCTTCTCCTTTTGTTTGCCTAGTTTAGATAATATTGTTGCAGCGATAATCCATTTACAAATTCTATAACAATAGTATTTTATGTTTTCTTGGAAAGGTATTTGGAAAGAAAACACAATGCTGAATAAATTTTATTTTTATCCTGTTATATTTTGCTTATAATATGCTATCTCTGGATTTATTTTTCTTCATATGCATTTCAGAACAACTATTTGATTTTAATATGTTTTATATATTACATGAATTACATAGCTGTGACAATAAAGATCAATTATAACTATCATCATAAGAAGGGCAAATGAATCAGTAGCATATAAAATTGAATGAAACATATATTATCATATAATATACAAATATGCATATGAAAAAAGATTGGAAAAGATAATGGCAACACTAATTGTGCTTAGACAAGAGGTAGGAATTTTTTTTTCTATTTAGCAAAAGCTCTCTATGATGTTATGTTGCTTTTGCAATAAAAAGATGATAGTTTATATTAATCATGTTGATTTATAAGTGAATATTCAAATTAATTTTCTATTAGGAGTTCATCTACAAAACTAGGGCAAGTAAATAAATCCTTAATTCAATAAAAAGTCTCTGTAAGACTATAAAATTAAGTAGCTGGCCATTTTTAATTCTAAAATACTCTTTGAATAATATACAAGGAAAATAGTCAGAGGCCAATTCATTTTAGAGGTTGCATTTTATAAACTATTATTTCTAGAAGCAGACAAGCAGGTGAGACCTTATACTTTATAAATCTACATGACAATTCTAGATTATAGTGCTGCTGCTGCTAAGTCGCTTCAGTCGTGCCGACTCTGTGCGACCCCAGAGATGGCAGCCCACCAGGCTCCCCCGTCCCTGGGATTCTCCAGGCAAGAACACTGGAGTGGGTTGCCATGTCCTTCTCCAGTAGATTACATTACTACCCGCTAATAGGGCTTCCTGGGAGGTCAGCTGGTAGAGAATCTGCCTGCAATGCAGAAGTTCAGTTCAGTCTCTCAGTCGTGTCTCACTCTTTGCGACCCCACCAACTGCAGCAAGCCAGGCTTCCCTGTCCATCACCAACTCCTGNCATGTCCTTCTCCAGTAGATTACATTACTACCCGCTAATAGGGCTTCCTGGGAGGTCAGCTGGTAGAGAATCTGCCTGCAATGCAGAAGTTCAGTTCAGTCTCTCAGTCGTGTCTCACTCTTTGCGACCCCACCAACTGCAGCAAGCCAGGCTTCCCTGTCCATCACCAACTCCTGGAGGTTGCTCAAACTCACATCCATCGAGTCAGTGATGCCATCCAACCACCTCATCCTCTGTCGACCCCTTCCCCTCCTGCCTTCAATCTTTTCCAGTATCAAAATCTTCTCCAATGAGTCAATCCTTTGCATCATGTGGCCAAAGTATTTGAGCTTCAACTTCAGCATCAGTCCTTCCAATCAATATTCAGGACTGATATACTTTAGGACTGGTTGGATCTCCTTGCAGTCCAAGGAACTCTCAAGAGTCTTCTCCAACATCACAGTTCAAAAGAATCAATTCTTCAGCACTCAGCTTTCTNGAGCTTCAACTTCAGCATCAGTCCTTCCAATCAATATTCAGGACTGATATACTTTAGGACTGGTTGGATCTCCTTGCAGTCCAAGGAACTCTCAAGAGTCTTCTCCAACATCACAGTTCAAAAGAATCAATTCTTCAGCACTCAGCTTTCTTTATAGTACAACTCTCACATCCATACATGACTACTGGAAGATCCATAGCTTTGACCAGAGGACCTTTGTCAGCAAAGTAATGTCTTTGCTTTTTAGTACTGGTGCCTGCAACGCAGAAGACCCTAGTTTAATTCCCGGGTTAGGAAGTTCCCCTGGAGAAGGGATAGGCTACCCACTCTAGTATTCTTGAACGTCCCTGGTGGCTCAGATGGTAAAGAATCCACCTACAGTATAGGATCTGGGTTTGATCCCTGGGCTGGGAAGATATCCTGGAGGAGGGCATGGCAATCCACTCCAATATTCTTGCCTGGAGAATCCCCACTCACAGAGGATCCTGGTGGGCCACAGTACATGGGGTCACAAAGAGTCAGACATGACTGAGTGATTATGCACAGTACAATAAGGCTGTCAATTAAATTAAAAAAAATTAAACAACATAATTGCATAAAACTGCAGAACAAATCCCACGCAGGTCACCTAGGTCACAACCCCATCTTCTAAACATCCATTTCTTGACTGTGCCTTGCAGCTAGGCATGGGAGGGTGGGGAGGTTACAGTGATAATGTATGGATGCTTTTGGACTCCTTCTGAATGTAACAACTTCCAAACTCATCTGCCTAATACAGGACAAAATACACATATGGATACCAATATAACCTTTAATCTACCCTGTGCCTGTTGATTTTCAGTTAAAAGTTTGATTTCTAGAATTAGATCATAAATGTCAAGGTCTGTTACAAAATCAGCTCTTACAGAAAATGTATATATTTTGGCAGCTTAGTAAAGAAATCCTCGATTTCAGTGAGATCAACAGAACCATTTTTAGAAAATCACAGCCAGACCTGAAGCTCAGTTCAGTTCAGTTCAGTCGCTCAGTCGTTTTCGACTCTGTGAACCCATGAATTGCAGCATGCCAGACCTCCATGTCCATCACCAACACCCAGAGTACACTAAGACTCATGTCCATCGAGTCAGTGATGCCATCCAGCCATCTCATCCTCTGTCATCCCCTTCTCCTCCTGCCACCAATCCCTCTCAGCATCAGAATCTTTTCCAATGAGTCAACTCTTCACATGAGGTGG
>SJYX01020630.1:298873-333977 GCA_006410675.1 Oreotragus oreotragus | reverse complement strand
TTGCATTCCAGTCCCCTATAGTGAAAAGGACATCTTTGTTGGGTGTTAGTTCTAAAAGGTATGTAGGTCTTCATAGAACTGTTCAACTTCAGCTTCTTCAGCATTACTGGTTGGGGCATAGACTTGGATTACTGTGATACTGAATTGTTTGCCTTGGAAACAAACAGAGATTATTCTGTCACTTTTGAGATTGCATCCAAGCTAATTTCCTTTAATTGTGCAACATCTGTAAGCCTCATATGGGAGTCTGGGTTTTAGTTAGTGCTGTAGGCTAACAAATGGCTAGTGGTGTTTAAAAAAATAAAGACCAAAAACCACTCCACAGGAAAACCATAAGATAGTATAAACGAGCTATACAGGCTACAGGCTCTAGAACACGTACTGTTTGACTGACAACGGTTAAGACTTCATAGGCAGTTAATTCAAAAAACAGGGAAAAAGTGTTGGCCTCATAAAGGGAATCTTCTCCAAAGAGTATTTTTTTTTTTACTAGAATAAAAGATGGAGAGTGAAGCCACGATAACCCCAACACAGAGATATACCTCAATGGAAATGGTATCTCAGCGGAAAGAAGTGATAGTGCAGAATGGAGCGTAAAGAGAGCGTGGGCCACCAGTGGGCTATAGAAATTCTGACGCTAAAGTAGGTGCATCATTCAAAGTTTTTAACTCTAGCCGACTGTCAAGAGTTGCTTCATGTAATTCTTCAAGCTAAATGGAATAAATAGTCCTTCAGCAATGTTTCATTCCTTCAGATGTTCCTCATTACTATATGGCTTCTTATTAAACATAAAAACTTAAGAAGCTGAAGGTAAATGTATCAATATCATGCAAATAGCCTCGCATAATGTCAGTGTGATAAAAATATTGGTAGCAATAGATGTGCATGTTACACAGCCATACTCTTGCAAGGGGCATGAGGTGAGCATTTGGGCACAATGAATCTAAAAATTATCGTTATTAATCACATCACAATTGAATTTAATCTTATTTGCATTTTTCACATAATTGGCTAATAATACACATTCCAGGCATTTTCATTAGTTGCCAAAAGAAATTTTAACACAGAAAATTAAAAAAAAAAACCACTCATGTTTCAAGAATCAACTTCAAGAAAAGTAAAGGCAAATAAAACCAGAGTTAATGTTTCATTTCTGTTATTTAGTTAAAGCATTAAGTTTAATATTTAAAACAAGCCAGGACATGTCTGAGCATTTTACAAAAATAATCTCATTTAAACTTCTCCAAAATCCTGTAAGGTAAGTGTTATTATTACTATTTTGCAGAAAAGGAAACAGGTTTAGGGAAGTGAAATAATTTGCCCAAACTGAAAGTGTTACAAAATGGCTGAGTGGTAAGTTAAACAGCTATCTTGGACTCCTGAGCTTATGTTTTAATTTCTATGTCATGCTGTCTCTCTGATAGATTCACAAAACTCAGAACCCACTTGTTGAGTAAGTCTAGGTGATTTAATAGTGGATCACCAATCCACACTTCGATCAGGATGCATTTTACTTTGAGCTGGATTTTTGTAATTTGGGAACCAGCTACTCTGTTTCTTAGAGTTAAATCCTTTATTTCTTTTTGCCAAAATGTAGGTGTTTCCAAATGATCTGCTCTTGGCTCTATTCAGAATCGCCAGCCCTGAACTTTTCCCTAAGTACAGTTTTCCATTTCAATCTGCCTGTCTGACATCTGCTCCTGGATGTTCAGCCTACACAAAATATGTTTCTTACTGAATTCATCTTCTTCCTTCTCAAATTTATCCTTTCTACTCGATTTTCTATTTCTGCCTACCCTTTGCACAATCACTTAAGAGGACAGAAGCTAGTAGTTTGAATTACCCCTATAGAAAATGGTATTACTGTTCACAAATACCCTACTCTTATCTCTTTTTGTGGCTTATCCATGTCTAAACCACTGACTTTGACCTTGCTCTGGTGATATTTTTTTGGTGAAAGGGCTATCGCAAATATGACACATGCCACATTCTTCAAGGAGCACTGCACTCCTGCTGACTTTCTGCTTCTTCCCCTCTTACAATACCCAAACAGGAGCTGCCCCTTCAGCCTGGCTCTAGGAAGGAGAAAACAGAGGAAAGCCAAGCAACATCAGGCAAGTCACAATTGTGGCATGTTTTGTAAATAAGGAATAAATACTTGTTATTATAAACCATTGATATTAGTAGGTTATTTCTTGTAACTCCAAATATACATTTTTGTTTTACTCTCACTTTGACATCAAATCCATTGCAATTTCTATTAGTTTTACATTTGTAATGTATATTCCATCCTTTTACTTTTATGCCACCACTATCCAAATTATGTTGATCATTACCGTTCCTTTGGTAACTGCAATCCCTTATGCCTTTTTCTCTAGTTTCTATCAAGAGAACTCCTCCTCAAGTGAAATTTGAACATCTCACTTTGAGCATCTCACTATTCAAATACAAATGATTCTCCAAGGGCAAGGAAACGTCTCACAGAAGACTAAGTAATCCATTTATCAAATTGTGCTGACAGGTCAAGTCAGAGAGGAATGAAAAATGACCACTAAATTTAGCAACATGTATTTGACATCAATGAAAGTCACTGCTAACCCTAATAAGAAAGTCATTCATTACCTCAGGAAGAAAAGATTTGGAAGTGTAGAGTCTAGAGACAATAGAGAGAGGAAATGGAGACAGCAAGAGAATTTAAGAAAACTTTTCAAGGGTTTTGGTGTAAAGAAAAGCAGAGAAAGTAGGAAGTAGTTCAAGGGCAATATGGACTTTGCCAAGGGGGTTTTGTCGTATTTATTTACAGTGAGAGAGAAATGTCAACATGTGTGTGTGCTGATAGGAATAGCCTAGTGGGAACAAACAGAAAAAACTGATGATGCGGGCAGCTTAGAAGTAATGAAGCTAAACATTTGATCAGGAGATAGTGGGTGGGATCCAGTACTTAACTGGAATGTTCAGTCTTGTATTAGCAGCTAGACAGTTCCAATAGAGTAATAGCAGATATAAAGTGAGTTGTAAGAAGAGATCTAGGGTGGTGAGAGTTCTATTTGAGTGGCTTCCATTTTCTCAGTGAAGCAGTAAGCATGCTAACTGGGAATGAGAATGGGAAGAGGAGATCAGAAGCATAGGAGAAAGAAGAGGTGTGGATTATCTGTTAAGAAAATGGAAGGATGAGTGAATAAGGGGATGTAGGATTGGGGGGCAAAGCAGGAGTCCACTTGAGATTAGTAGTCACAAATCAGTCTGCAGGATTTTTGAAATTTTCCGGCCACATTCAGCTGGACAGATTCAGCTGGGCAGTAGATGAAATGTTGGATTCAACTACAGATTAAAGCTTTTTTAGTCAGGTAAGCAAAGGGAAGAGTGGGCAGTGGGATAGAGGGGATTTCTATAGCCAATAAAAGGTGTTTTTGTTTTTGTTTTTGTTTTTAGCGATCATGGAATCTAACTTGCATGAAGGAGACTTGAGGATACAATGAAAGTGTGGCATTTTGGCAAGTTTGAAATTAAGGAATAAAAGGTCTTGGTAGAATTATGTGGCTTCCCTGATGACTCAAGGGGTAAAGAATTTACCTGCAATGCAGGAGACATGGGTTTGATCCCTACATTAGGCAGATCCCCTGGAGGATGAAGTGAAAACCCACTCCAATATTTTTGCCTGGAAAATCCCATGGATAGAGGAGCCTGTCAGGCTATAGTTCGTAGGGTTGCAAAGAGTCAGACAGGCTTAAGCAGGCATGCACACACAGCAGAATTATATTATTCTCGGAGCAGGGATAATAAAAGGAGTAAACTGCAAGAACTAGAATGATTATGATCATAATATTCAAAATTGTTCCAACGGGGAGGGCAGAAGCTCTTATTAACAGCAAGTTCTAGGATGTGATGGTGGGAGCACACGGTTTTAGATAGAATAGAAGGCAGGATCATTGCAAGGGATGGTGTCAAGGTCCTGAGAAGGTAGGCTCTGGGGAAGTGTGTGTAAACACTGATACCATAATGGGTTATGACAGGAGTTACATTAGAGGAAGTGACAAAAGCTGAGTTACCATTTTGAGTAACTGAGGCAGAGGAGCCTAAAGTTCTCGAAATGATAACACCAAGAATGGGTAGCAGGGAATCTAGATTGATGCTAGGGAGGAGCTTCAAAACTGGATATTGTCAGGAGGGGCAGGGCAGTGGTTAGAGGCAGGACGACGGGTCAGCTGCATCTGGGCGCAGCTGCAGGAGGTCTGTGGGTGACCTGTGGGGAATCAGAAGCCTGCAGGTCGGAGGTGGTTGACTGGGAAAAGCAGATGAAGGGTGCGATTCAGGATGAGAATACTGTTAGAGGCAACTTAGCTGAAGATGGTTTTAGCTTATAAGAAGTGTAGTGAAAAGGCTTCTAATACCTGAAGGTGTGGAAGATGGAATTTGGCAAAGGAGGATTTCCCAAAGTCTATAGCTTTGGAGGTACAGATATGAGAAAGCAACTTTTAATTATCACATTAAATTTATGTCTTGAAAAGTCTGAGGCATGTAACAACACAGTTTGTAAATCAAACTTCTTCTATATAAATGTTAACAGTAGGAGAACTGCATCACACATGCTTTTGTTTAATAACAGATGAACAGAAACCACATACAGAATGTCTAAAACAAAATGCCAAAGTGTTCAACATATAACTTGTTACCCTCAAGTTAAATTTTAGCAGAAAAAAGTTAACTAACCTAAAAGACCATGTTTTCCTTGAAACCTTTTGCAAAGATATTTTCAAAACATCATTAACCTGACAAAACAATAAAGGCAAGAATAATTCATCAGCTTGTATGTTTATATTGGAAAATGTGCCTGTGCCAGGGAGTGAGACAAATTAAAGAACACCCAGGGAAATAGTGAGTTAACATTCTTGTCTTTAGGGACTTTTTGTATTTTAAAATGAAAAACTATCTTTGTGGTGTGGTCAGCAGCTGAAACACACAGCACAGGTTACAAAAACATGGAGCCCGTGAATGTAGAGGGTACAACACTCAGGACACCTGGCCCTGTGAGGGCGATGGGCAGCCCTTCTCTGGGGACTGGAAGAAAGATGATCATTTCCACTCTGAATGAACACGGTGGGTTTAGTTCCTCAGATAAGCCTCTCTCCCACTTCAGGATGGGCCTTAATCGATTTCCCAGGTGTATAAAAAGGTCTATGCCAGGGTTTCAACAGAGACAGACACAAGAGACAAGGAGAGGAAATGACTGTTGACAGTGAGCAAGAGACTGTCAGCAAGACAGACAGCTGACGCAGATGAGAGGGGCAGTGAGGACGGAGAGCGCTTCCCCCATGCAGCTCCTGCCATTCACAGCCCGTGAAGGCTGACACTCGCCGCCTTGGGGCCCTTGGCTGTGCTGAGCCCCATGCTCTGCGTCTGCACCAGACCCACCATGAGCCTTTGGAGCTGAACAAACAGGCTCATTACTTGCACCTACACACAAGGGATAATAAAAGGCATGATAATGTCTGCNGTGGCTTCCCTGATGACTCAAGGGGTAAAGAATTTACCTGCAATGCAGGAGACATGGGTTTGATCCCTACATTAGGCAGATCCCCTGGAGGATGAAGTGAAAACCCACTCCAATATTTTTGCCTGGAAAATCCCATGGATAGAGGAGCCTGTCAGGCTATAGTTCGTAGGGTTGCAAAGAGTCAGACAGGCTTAAGCAGGCATGCACACACAGCAGAATTATATTATTCTCGGAGCAGGGATAATAAAAGGAGTAAACTGCAAGAACTAGAATGATTATGATCATAATATTCAAAATTGTTCCAACGGGGAGGGCAGAAGCTCTTATTAACAGCAAGTTCTAGGATGTGATGGTGGGAGCACACGGTTTTAGATAGAATAGAAGGCAGGATCATTGCAAGGGATGGTGTCAAGGTCCTGAGAAGGTAGGCTCTGGGGAAGTGTGTGTAAACACTGATACCATAATGGGTTATGACAGGAGTTACATTAGAGGAAGTGACAAAAGCTGAGTTACCATTTTGAGTAACTGAGGCAGAGGAGCCTAAAGTTCTCGAAATGATAACACCAAGAATGGGTAGCAGGGAATCTAGATTGATGCTAGGGAGGAGCTTCAAAACTGGATATTGTCAGGAGGGGCAGGGCAGTGGTTAGAGGCAGGACGACGGGTCAGCTGCATCTGGGCGCAGCTGCAGGAGGTCTGTGGGTGACCTGTGGGGAATCAGAAGCCTGCAGGTCGGAGGTGGTTGACTGGGAAAAGCAGATGAAGGGTGCGATTCAGGATGAGAATACTGTTAGAGGCAACTTAGCTGAAGATGGTTTTAGCTTATAAGAAGTGTAGTGAAAAGGCTTCTAATACCTGAAGGTGTGGAAGATGGAATTTGGCAAAGGAGGATTTCCCAAAGTCTATAGCTTTGGAGGTACAGATATGAGAAAGCAACTTTTAATTATCACATTAAATTTATGTCTTGAAAAGTCTGAGGCATGTAACAACACAGTTTGTAAATCAAACTTCTTCTATATAAATGTTAACAGTAGGAGAACTGCATCACACATGCTTTTGTTTAATAACAGATGAACAGAAACCACATACAGAATGTCTAAAACAAAATGCCAAAGTGTTCAACATATAACTTGTTACCCTCAAGTTAAATTTTAGCAGAAAAAAGTTAACTAACCTAAAAGACCATGTTTTCCTTGAAACCTTTTGCAAAGATATTTTCAAAACATCATTAACCTGACAAAACAATAAAGGCAAGAATAATTCATCAGCTTGTATGTTTATATTGGAAAATGTGCCTGTGCCAGGGAGTGAGACAAATTAAAGAACACCCAGGGAAATAGTGAGTTAACATTCTTGTCTTTAGGGACTTTTTGTATTTTAAAATGAAAAACTATCTTTGTGGTGTGGTCAGCAGCTGAAACACACAGCACAGGTTACAAAAACATGGAGCCCGTGAATGTAGAGGGTACAACACTCAGGACACCTGGCCCTGTGAGGGCGATGGGCAGCCCTTCTCTGGGGACTGGAAGAAAGATGATCATTTCCACTCTGAATGAACACGGTGGGTTTAGTTCCTCAGATAAGCCTCTCTCCCACTTCAGGATGGGCCTTAATCGATTTCCCAGGTGTATAAAAAGGTCTATGCCAGGGTTTCAACAGAGACAGACACAAGAGACAAGGAGAGGAAATGACTGTTGACAGTGAGCAAGAGACTGTCAGCAAGACAGACAGCTGACGCAGATGAGAGGGGCAGTGAGGACGGAGAGCGCTTCCCCCATGCAGCTCCTGCCATTCACAGCCCGTGAAGGCTGACACTCGCCGCCTTGGGGCCCTTGGCTGTGCTGAGCCCCATGCTCTGCGTCTGCACCAGACCCACCATGAGCCTTTGGAGCTGAACAAACAGGCTCATTACTTGCACCTACACACAAGGGATAATAAAAGGCATGATAATGTCTGCTGACTCTGACCAAGAGAGAGTCTTTCAAGAAAAGAACGTTCCTGTAGTCTGAAAAATAAACCTCACTCTCTCTTAATGTATTATAGTGTTAAATAGTTTATAAGACATTAGAGATCTTCCAGGCCCAGGACTGAACCTGAGTCTCTTGTGTCTCCTTCATTGGCGGGTGGATTCTTTAGCCCTAGCACCACCTGGGAAGTCTATGAGATGCTGCTGCTGCTGCTAAGTCGCTTCAGTCATGTCCAACTCTATGCAACCCATAGACGGCAGCCCACCAGGCTCCGCTGTCCCTGGGATTCTCCGGGCAAGAACACTGGAGTGGGGTGCCATTTCCTTCTCCAATGCATGAAAGTGAAAAGTGAAAGTGAAGTCACTCAGTCGTGCCTGACTCTTAGCGACCCCATGGACTGCAGCCTTCCAGGGTCCTCCGTCCATGGGATTTTCCAGGCAAGAGTACTGGAGTGAGTTGCCACTGCCTTCTCTGAATGAGACAGCTGCTGCTGCTAAGTCACTTCAGTCATGTCAGGTTCTGTGCGACCCCACAGACGGCAGCCCACCAGGTTTCCCCATCCCTGGGATTCTCCAGGCAAGAACACTGGAGTGGGTTGCCATTTCCTTCTCCAATGCATGAAAGTGAAAAGTGAAAGTGAAGTCACTCAGTCATGTCCGACCTTCAGCGACCCCATGGACTGCAGCCCACCAGGCTCCTCCATCCATGGGATTTTCCAGGCAAGAGTACTGGAATGGGGTGCCATTGGCTATGAGATGCTATAACAATGTGAAATAAGTGAATGTTTCAAATATCCTTTGAACAAAGAGAACTTCTAGAGCTTGATAGATTTTTCTCCTAAGGGGGGAAATCAAACTCTAACTTCTCTATCTTGTATCTTATTGCCTTTCCTCTTCATACCTGCTACTTGCCGCACAGATACACTGTCTAAAATGCACCCGGCCACATTTACAATGACTAAATGGCCTGTGGTTGACAAAACTTTGAATTAACCTTGTTTGTTATTATTGTGTGCATGTGCTCAGCTAAATAAAGTCATAAGACAAACAACTGTGAGATAATCAGATGGTGCTGATCATACCTGGGGTATGCACTTGACTTTCATAATTATTTCTGCATTGAAGACTACCCATACTATTGCATTCTGTAAAACAGATCATCACAGTAAGGGAAAAACATTTAGAGTCCCTAGTGACCATCAGTATCCATTTGAACACTATTTTCTTATCATGAGTCCAATATCTTGGAAAAACTCCAAGGTGGCAGCCAATCAAGAATTATGATCTATTTTAAATAGAAATTAAACCATAATAGGCAGAACTAAAATCTAAAAGTCATAATCAATACTGACACCCACTGTGTTAATGAGCTGCTGTCATTACAATAACAATGGAATCAGAAGGTTAAGAAAAGCATCTCTTCAAAGTGTGGTGATTAAGCCTTTAACTCAAAGAGAACATTTTTGTGGGTGAAAATTTATTTCAAAATCATGTTGCAAGATAGAAAACATTTAAAAGTTAATTTGAGGCTCACTCCATATATCACATGGACAACTTAATTTTACAAAAGGGTTCCTATTGATTTTTAGAAAATGAGAGGAGGCCAGTTCTCCTTCTGTGCTTGCTGGCTAAGGGGATGTGACACTCGTCTTTTCTGCTTCCTACTGGCTCTTTGTACTGTTATACTTTAACCCACACCACATGAGTACCTACTAGGGAAGAGACACTGTAAGTTAGAAAAATCTTAACTATATCCAATCTCTAAACTGGAATATCAGTGAAGAAGGCCCAGGCATGTGGATATAGTTTGAGATTGGGCAGTCAACAGAACGTGTGCGTGTGTGAGAGAGAGGGGAAGGACCGTGTTCACGTGGTACTAAAATATAAGCAACATGCAATTGGTATGGTAAATGTGCCTCCCTGCTTTGGTTGCTTTATCTGCAAAATGCAGAATACAGCGCTTCGGTTATGAATGCAGGACGCGTGGCACGGCATCTCGCCTATAATTAAACAACGTCAAGTCCCCTTCCACTTCTCTACTGCCATATGCAGGGAAAAGGGAGCAAATATCAATTATGCTGCATAGATGTGATGGAAACTCCATTCAGCAGACAGCGCTCATCAGTTCTCCAGTGTTCTCTTTGAAGATGTTTCTGTATGCTTCTATTCTAGAGGTATGATCTGTGTATCAGATATTAGTCATGTTCTAGGTAAGTAAAGAAGCCTCTAGTTTTAAAGATGGGAAACTTTTTTTAAAAATTAACAATTTTTTTCTGTGATGAGAAGGAAAGAGAATTGTGCTTGGCACTGTAAAAGATTACAACTGTCCTATTAAAGCAGACTTCGGATGATGGAGCAGGAATAAGAGCTGAATATCAAACCACACATACCAAAGTATATTGCCTCTTTTTGCTGATAAAAATGTCATTAGTCATGAGAATAATGCACAGATCCAATGGCAGCCTAATAAGACTTCAAAGAGACAGAATACCATGCTCTATTTTAAAGCATGTTTCTTTCAAAATTGATGACTATGGACGAATTTTTCCAGTTTCAGGTATGTAAGCTACAAACGTAAGCTTTTATATCTAAGAACCTCACACAGTCTTTTCATTTAAGCCTTAAAAAAAAAAAAAAAAAAAAACCCTCTTTAGAATCCCTGTGCTAACCCACCCTTGCCCCGGCTGTTTGACTCAATGGCATCTCAGCTCTGCATGCTGTGACAACTCCAGTTACAAAAAGGTATGATACTTCTTAAGGACAAGGCACATTCACAGCTGGGGACTTCAAATGGCAGTTTTATTTTAGAGTCAATGCTGCCTGCTGTTGGACACAGATGGGTATGATTTGTGTATTATTCTTGATATTTTTAGGGAATCGCAGAGTTAAGGATGTTAGCCAAAAGAATATGTTAGAAATATGATGAAAATTAGTAATTTTGCTTATAATTTGATTTTTCTAAATATGCTGCCTGTTTCTTAAAATGGTAAACAGATGATTGATATGATGTCACATTTTCTTCCAGGTGTTTTGTAGGGTTGAAGTAGCGAGTCTTATAAGGTCACCTTTCCATTTTCTTGGTTTTGTTCTATTTTTCTATTATCACCCTGTAGATTTATTAACAGAGAAGCTATGGCTTGATATTTAGAAGGACAGAAAGAATAAGATACAACTCTCATATCTGTTACCTTACCTCCTGGTAATTATTGAGTTTGATGTCATACAAAGGGAAGGGGAATGTTATAGTTGAACAGAATGCCACTGTCCTTACCTAGCCCAAAATCACATGGCAGAGTCCTAAACCCCAGCATGTCAGAATAGGACCTTTTTGAAGGCATCGTCTGCCCAGAGGTGATTAAGTTAAAGTGAGGTCCTTAGGGTGCGCACTAACCCAATATGACTCTGTATGTGACTATAAGAAGGGGCCATTTGGATACACACACACAGAGCAAGACAATTTGAAGACATGAAGAGAAGACAGCCATCTACACAGGCAGAGAGGGACAAGAACAGGTCTTCCTCTCCTGGGCCTCAGCAGGAGCCACATCTGCAGGCACCTGCGTTTCCTCCTCCCATCCTCCAGGACCATGACATCGCATTTCCATTGTTTAAGGTGCCCACTTTGTGGAAGTCTGTTACAGCAGTCCCAGAAAACTAATATAGAGAAAAATGTCAGGCCTTAAGAACAGACAGAGGAGGAATCACCAAATTATGATTACGAGCCAAATCCAAGTTGTAGACCCCATGAGCTAAGAATGCTCTTTACATTTTTACATAGTTGGAAACATCTGTGGCAATCATTTTTCTTTGTTATCTAAGCACATGCATAATTTCTTGATTTTGTTTCTTAATGTGCAAAGTCTATAATATTTACTAACTGACCCTTACCAGAAAAATTTTACTGATCCCTGGTCTTAGATAAGAATCAAGCTGAGTTCAGTTCCAATTGTGACATTTAATTATTGGGAGTACAGTTAAATTTATTGAGCTTTCCTATTTTTATTTGCAGAATAAGGCTTTATAATAATTTTCCAATTTCACAGGATCAGTATCAAGGAGTAAATCAAAATATGAAGAATGTAAAAAACTTAAGAAATGTTGAAAGGTCTATGAACATATAGTTTCTTCCTTAGAAATATTAATATAAATTACATAACCAGCAAATATTAGAAGTATACAGCTTTATTCAGTGAATTTTCTAAACTCAGAGATGAGTTCTGCATTGTTTTAGATGCAATCAAGACATACTCAAAGCAGAATTTCTAATGAAAATTGTCATTAGATATCCTAGTAATATACCTCACTATAGTAAGATGTATAAACTATTAGGTATAAATAAACTACAGGGATATACCATACAAAATGAGGAATATAGCCAATGTATATAATAACTATAAATGGAATATAACCTTTAAAATGGATGTGAGAGTTGGACTGTGAAGAAAGCTGAGCACCAAAGAATTGATGCTTTTGAACTGTGGTGTTGGAGAAGATCCAACCAGTCCATTCTAAAGGAGATCAGTCTTGGGTGTTCTTTAGAAG
The DNA here is from genome assembly GCA_006410675.1 of Oreotragus oreotragus. NCBI lineage: Eukaryota > Metazoa > Chordata > Mammalia > Artiodactyla > Bovidae > Oreotragus > Oreotragus oreotragus. The sequence continues at coordinate 321,975 of SJYX01020630.1, read as the reverse complement.
GACTGATGCTAAAGCTGAAAGAAACTCCAGTACTTTGGCCACCTCATGCGAAGAGTTGACTCATTGGAAAAGACTCTGATGCTGGGAGGGATTGGGGGGAGGAGGAGAAGGGGACGACCGAGGATGAGATGGCTGGATGGCGTCACTGACTCGATGGACATGAGTCTGAGTGAACTCCGGGAGTTGGTAATGGACAGGGAGGCCTGGCGTGCTGCGATTCATGGGTTTGCAGAGTCAGACACGACTGAGCGACTGAACTGAACTGACCCTGTATACCTATAACTTATATAACATTATACAGGAACTATACTTCAATTAAAAAATAAATTTGTGGTTTGAGTGTCTTGGCCAAAATATTTTTAAATGATCACCGGTTAGAGTTAAATCAATACATTTTACACCTTAAATTTACACAATGTTATATGTCAATCTTTTCTCAATTTTTAAAAAAGAAGTGAATAGCAATATTCTGGATAATAATGACTTTCAAAGACATTCACACATAATAAACTCTTCCATAATGTCTTCAATGTTAACATTATTATCTACATTCATCCCTTTCTACCTACAGTTTTCAAACAAAGTCTCCATAAAAAAAATTTCATTCATTCATTTAAGAAAACACTAATTGAGTACTAACAGTATATCAGGCTCTGTGCTAGATGCTGAGAATATAAAGTCAGATACGATACGGAAAAATATTTTTGATACCATGTGGAGAGTATTATATAATATAAGGATATACTAGATGAAGTGGGATTTCAGGAAAATAGATATACATAGACAATAACTGCACTTGAAACTCGGGATAAGGGAATGAATAGGGCACAGCCCCTGTCCTAAGATACAGCATAGGCTTGTGGGAGAGATAGACACATAAAAAGAGCATTCAAAATAATGTGGTGAATTTTAAGATTGAAGTACACCTAGTACACGGAGGAGAAACACTGAGCCTAGCAAGGTTTTAAGGAAAGTTCACAGAAAAAATAACACCTGGAGTGAGTCTCAGAGAACAAGTAAGAACTATGAAGGAGATAGAAGGGTTGAGTATGGAAATCCAGGTCTAAGCAAAGACATGGAACAGCTGATTCCAGCATGTGTATATGTATAAGTAAGAATTACTTACACAAACTCCTTGGGTAAGATTTATCCCATGTGATAGAGGAGCATGCAAACATTAAAAGACATAGTTTAAAAAATATTTAATGCTATCGGGTAGGTTCCTTACGTAAGTGGGTAAAGAAAGTATAATCTATCATATGGATGCAATAGCACAAACTGTATAAGCAGAGTGATTAGCAAGTTTAAGAGGAAATATATCAAAGCAGTATTCTTGGTTGTTTTGGGGGAGGGAGGATTATGAATTATTTTTAGATTCTTTTTTATACTTTTATTTATTCTGTGAACTTCCCTCAATAATCACAGAAAAGCTTTACAATAACAGAATAACTATTTAATTCAGAAAATAAGCACTCATTTGTAATGAAAGCACTTTCATTTGCAACTTATCTTAAAAAAAAAAACATATGGAAGCTCAATTGATGCTTAAAAAAAAATCCCAGCTCACTGCAAATAACTTTAACCATTTCAAAGACAAATTAAATCAAGTAAAGAAAAGGAATATAGACAGAGCAAACAGGACACTAATAAATATGCCCACACCACTCACTCAGTGCAACTGGAATGAGGATACAGAACTGATAGTATCAGCTGCCAGCCGGGAACCCTCAGTTTAATGATCCCAGGTTGAATGTCCCACCCTATTAGTTGGCCTATTAAAAAAAAAAGAATTCATCCACAGCCCTTGAAGGGGAAATAAAAACAACTGTTTCACGTATAGATGCAACTCTCAAACAATTAAATTCAGTGATAACTCTCCTGTTTTATTGCTCTTTGTGGAAAAAAATCATATAAAAGGCCCACATTGTTTTTCCCCTCATATAAGTACTGTTTTAGTTTTTTTTCCTACATGTAAGATGAATCATATTTCTCCCCTTTCCATTTCTATTACCTCATGAGCTTGTTAGATATTTCAACAGACATTAGATTTCAAGATTATGATAGATTTATATATATAAAAAGAAGTAAGACACTGCTGAATTGTTACCAATATTAACAAACTATCAGCCTTTTAGAAGCTCTAATGCATGTGAAAATATTGTTCTGTCAGTTGTGTGTGTGTGTGTGTGTGTGTGTGTGTGTGTGTGTGTGTGTGAGTTGCTTAGTCGTGTCCGACTCTGCAACCCCACAGACTGTAGTCCACCAGGCCCCTCTGTCCATGGGATTCTTCAGGCAAGAACACTGGAGTGGGTTGCCATTGCCTTCTCCAAAAGGAACTATAGAAAGGAAAAAAGTTAAGTCACTCAGTCGTGTCTGACTCTGCGATCCCATGGACTGTAGCCTACCAGGCTCTCCCATCCACGGAATTTTCCAGGCAGAAGAAGGACTGGAGTGGGCTGCCATTTCCTCCTCCACTGTCAGGTGTGCTTTTACATTTACTGACAATCTTCAGCAGAAATAGAAAATGATTACACATACTGAAGGAATGTACCATCACTTATGAAGTTGAAAACAAAGATCTATTTGTATTTTACAGTATTAGACCTACTAATGGCTAAAATAATTTTAAAAATCAGAAAATGTTATTCAGTCATGATAAAAGCCTTATCTAAATTATTAATTTATGAATAACAGTAAGAATACAGGAACTGGATTCAAATTCAGCCATTACCATTTATTAGAATAGAAGTGAAAGGCAAGGGAGAAAATGAAAGATACACCCATCTGAATGCAAAGTTCCAAAGAATTGCAAGGAGAGATAAGAAAGCCTTCCTCAGTGAAAAATGCACGGGAATAGAGGAGACAATAGGATAAGAAAATAGAGATCTCTCCAAGAGAACTAGAGATTCCAAGGGAACGTTTCATGCAAAGACGGGCACGATAAAGGACAGAAATGGTATGGACCTAACAGAAGCAGAAGATATTAAAAAGAGGTGGCAAGAATACACGAAGAACTATACCAAAAAAAAAAAAAAAATCTCAATGACCCAGATAACCATGATGTTGTGATCACTCACCTAGAGCCAGACATTTTTGAGTGTGAAGTCAAGTGGGCCTTAGGAAACATCATTATGAAAAAAGCTACTGGATGTGATGGAATTCCAGCTGAGCTAGTTCAAATCCTAAAAGATGATGCTGTGAAAGTGCTGCATTCAATAGGCCAGCAAATTTGGAAAACTCAGTAGTGGCCATAGGACTGGAAAAGGTCAGTTTTCATTCCAATCCCAAAAGAAGGGCAATGCCAGAGAATGTTCAAACATCATACAATTGTACTCATTTCAGATGCTAGCACAGTAATGCTCAAAATTCTCCAAGCCAGGCTTTAACAGTACATGAACTGAGAATTTCTGGGTGTTCAAGCTGGATTTAGAAAAGCCAGAGGAACTGAAGATCAAATTTCCAGCATCCATTAGACCACACGGAAAGCAAGAGAATTCTAGAAAAACATCTACTTCTGCTTCATTGACTATGCTAAAGCCTTTGACTGTGTGGATCACAACAAACTGTGGAAAATTATCCAAGAAATGGAAATACCAGACTACCTTTCCTGCATCCTGAGAAATCTGTATGCAAGCTAAGAAGCAACAGTTAGGGTGGGACATGGAACAAGGACTGGTTCCAAACTGGGAAAGAAGTACATGAAGGCTGTATATAGTCACCCTGCTTATTTAACTTATATGCATATTCAACTTATATGCAGAGCACATCATGAGAAATGCAAAACACAAGATGGAATCAAGATTGCCAGGACAAATATCAATAATCTCAGATATGCCGATGACACCACCATTATGGCAAAACACTAAGAGGAACTAAAGAGCCTCTTGAAAGTGAAAGAGGAGAATGAAAAAGCTGGCTTAAAACTCAACATTTATAAAGCTAAGATCATGGCATGCAGTCCCATCATTTCATGGTAAATATATGGGAAACAATGGAGATAATGATAGACTTTATTTGGGGGGCTCCAAAATCACTGCAGATGGTGACTGCAGCCATGAAATTAAAAGACACTTGCTCCTTGGAAGAAAAGCTATGACAAACCTAGACAGCCTATTAAAAAGCAGAGACATTACTTCACCGATAAAGGTCCGTATAGTCAAAACTATATTTTTTTCCAGTGAAGTGAAGTGAAAATCGTTCTGACTCTTTGCAACCCCACAGAATTCTCCATGCCAAAATACTGGAGTGGGTAGCCTTTCCCTAAAAAGCTCTTTTAATGTAAGACCTTTGAGTACAGGGCCCCCAGGATTGAGTACAGAGTTTAACAGAGAGCAGGTTCTCAATGCATGTATACAGTGTGAATTAATTCTATGAGGGATATTACTTAAAAGTCTTGAAAGTTTATAAGATTATTCACAATGGGGTCAGGTAATGCTGAGAATCAGGACACGGGAGAGAATTTAGCAGCAGTTTGTAAGCCTGCAAAGATGAGCAAGGTACCAAAGGAAAGTTGAGGGGGCAAATAAAATTTTTTCTATTTCTCCAGTATTTTGCATTGGTCTCTCCCTACTTAAAGAAAGGAGGGAAAATGACAGGCCATTCAATTATAAATGAAATAATTACATTTACTTTTATCTATTTCATCACAGCCTATTAATCTTTTTTGTGTTTGTTTTTAATTACTGTGGAAAACCAGTGAGTTAATGAAGGAAATACTTAAGATATGGGAATATGCCAAATCTGTGATTATGTGGGAATGAATCAACAGAGAATAGAAGGAGCTGTTGAAATGTACATAAACTAGTGGCAGGCAGCATGAGTCCAGACTCTGGAGACATCTGCTCGGTGGCTTAGCAGAAATCTCTGTTGCTTTTGTGAATCTTGTTTGCAGAAGCCATAAAAATACAAAGGCCTCTGCCCCTTTGAAATGACAGCCCCTTCTGATTCTATAAGAATCTTCCATGAGTCCTTTTGCAGAGGCAGTGCAGTTTTCTACACATTGATGAAAACTATGAAGGCATCCAAAATATACCACTGTGAAGAGTCTCCCCCAAAGGATGCAACTGTCATCAGTCTCCTCCCAGGGAGCTTCACAGTCAGTCAGGACTGACTCCTATCACCAGAGACAGATGGCACTGAATAAGAGAATGCCTAAATAGACTGTGTCACACAGCTATCACATCTCCCATCTCCTCTTCTACAGCCCCACTGACTGTTCCTCAAAGTCATTTGTTTTCCCATAAGGATCCTTTTCCTAGTCCCCACTTTCCTATGCAGAGGTCCTGTTTCCAATCCCCACTTCCCTATGCAGAGATCCCGTTTCCAGTCACCTCCCTGAGTCACATCCCTCTGTGCTCTCCTGCATACCTATGTGGGTAGGAATGAGGGTCCTGTTTTTCAGTCAGTGCAATCCGCAGGCCGCCACCACTAAAGAGAGTGGAAAAAAAGATTTCTCCTTCTAGTGGGAGACTCAGTATTTGGCACTAGACTTCCCTCAATACAATAAGTTAGAATGGACTGACAATCTGATAGGCAGGCAATATCATGACAATCCTTAATGCATTTTGCAAACTTGTTCATCAGTTGTGATTTTAGTTTCTGAATTATAGTATCACAAATGAAATCAGGCTCTCTTTTAACACAATACAAAAATTATAATTTCTATGATAGATTATGCTTTTATATTTTTTATAAAAAGTCATGATTAAACAGGCAAAAATAAGGAAAAAGATGAATAAATTGTTTAGTTTATAATTGAAATAAACAATCACTGCTTTTAAGAATATAGTGTGTTAGTCAGTCGTGTCCGATTGTTTGTGACCCTGTGGTCTGTAGCCCGTCAGGCTCCTTCATCCATGGGATTCTCCAGGCAAGAATACTGGAGTGGGTTGTCATTTCCTTCTCCAGGGGACATTCCCAACCCAGAGACTGAACCCAGATCTCTCACACTGCGGGCAGACTCTTTACCATATGAGTCACCAGGGAACCCCTGCTTTTAAGAGTATAGTTTAGATGAAATGTCTTTTCCTACTGTTCATGGGGTTCTGAGTATTCATTGGAAGGACTCCAAATCTTTGCCCACCTGATGCAAAGAGCCGACTCCTTGGAAAAAGACCCTGATGCTGGGAAAGACTGAGGGCAGGAAGAGAAGGGGATGACAGAGGATGAGATGGTTAGATGGCATCACCGACTCTATGTACACGAGTCTGAGCAAGCTCCAGGAGTTGGTGATGGACAGGGAAGCCTGGCATGCTGCAGTCCATGGGGTCACAAACAGTCAGACACGACTGAACTGAATTTAGATGAAATGTAAGACAATCCAGAAAAGAGCTAGAAAAAAAAACCTGTTATTGAAATTTAAGGGATTTTGTTCATATTCAGTAAGAGTGGCACCTGGAGCTTTGTCTTCCTCTCTTTTGAGACTCATTCTATCACCATAATGAGTTAATGGGCACCTGAATAAATCATCTACATAACTGAGTTCTGACTTCTGTGATCATTCTACTTTAGTAACTTAGGTGATGACTTGTGCCTTGGGTAATATCTAGAACTTTAGCTCTCAAATGTTACACTCCATATTGTATTATATTTAATGATTTTCATAAACCTTCTTGTCCTAACGTCGAGTCTCCATGGAATCTGACATTGGTGCTTCTTCCTCTTCTCTCCGTTGCAAAGCTGCCAGCTAACCCAGTCTGTCTCTGCTTTGTGTTAGGGTTGCTTTGTCTGTCTCTCCAACGGCTACTCTTCCTTTATTCTCTCTTTAAGTATCAAGGGTACATTCAAGGCTTGTTTTTTCACTCTGCATCACAGATCCGCATGTGCTCTTACCTTGGACAATGCTGATCTGCAGAGTGTTTCAAACAAAAGTAATTACAGTTACTTCCATAACAGGCCTCCCAGTCTCACCTCAGTGATGCTATGACTGGGATACAGACTTTTTGTTTGTTTGTTTTGGTCCTATTTTGTATTAAAAACTTAAAAATGAACTCAGATAGTTTTGCCACAATTCTTTGTACCCGCTGGGCAGGGTTCTCATCACTGGCAGCATTCTCATTCTGCCTCACAGGTATCACCCCTAGTAAGTATCTTTAGGAAACTTAAATGGACCTAGGAAGTTTACAAGACCATACAGGAGAATGGTCATGGTCTCCTGCTTTTTATGAGCTCCTCTGCGATTTCCAAGATTACCTGACATTGAAAAAGTATGTGTATCTTTAACTAACTGTTGGCCTCACAGATCTGCTAAGATAGTTACCAATACTTAAAAGTTGGGAGAGTTCTCAAAAAAGTCCAGACACTTGATTTTTCTTCATGGTTTTCAAAAAAGGACATGTTGGGAGGGGTAAAATAGGAGTTTCATATTAACATATATGCACCACTATATATTAAATAGATAAGCAACAGGAAGTACTGTACAGCACAGAGAACTCTCTTCAGCATGCTGTAATAACCAATATGAGAAAAGAATCTGAAAGAGACTATATATGTAATATATGTATAACTGAATCCCTTAGCTTTGTACCTAAAACTAACTCATTAAAAAACAACTATACTCTAATAAAAACTATAAATGAAATAATAAATGAAATGGTTTGGCGATTCTCAGCCCTTCTTTCCACAACTGTGCATTTCCACAGGCAGCAAGCTGCAAGAGCTGAGGACAGATGCCTTCTTGGACTTGTCATGTTACCATGTCTCTTCTGCTTCACTCATTTCATGTGATGTTCCTCATCCCTGTAGGATTTGGGCTTATGATGCGTGTAATACATATACTCACTATCTTACTCAAGCACCTATAGAATGTCTGAACCTATACCTCAAAGGATAAAACCACCTGGGAGTTACATGGTTTTAGGGACTGAATTGTGTCCAGGTCATCACCTTCCACACCAGGTTAGCATGGTGGAGTCCTCATTCTCCAATGTGTCTGCAGTGGGGACTGCACCTTTATGGAGATAATTAAGGTTAAGTAAGATCATAAGGGAGGGTGAGTATTCCAACTCAACTGGAGTCCCTATCAGAAGACAAACAGGCACTAAAGGTCTCTGTCACTGCAAGAGAGGGCAGAGCTAGGGCCGCGTGAGGACACGGTAAGAAGGTGCCTGTGTGAGAGCCAGAAGAACGTCCTCCCAAGAGAATGAATTTTCTGACCCTGTAATCGGGACTTTATAGCTTCCGGAANAAACAGTCAGACACGACTGAACTGAATTTAGATGAAATGTAAGACAATCCAGAAAAGAGCTAGAAAAAAAAACCTGTTATTGAAATTTAAGGGATTTTGTTCATATTCAGTAAGAGTGGCACCTGGAGCTTTGTCTTCCTCTCTTTTGAGACTCATTCTATCACCATAATGAGTTAATGGGCACCTGAATAAATCATCTACATAACTGAGTTCTGACTTCTGTGATCATTCTACTTTAGTAACTTAGGTGATGACTTGTGCCTTGGGTAATATCTAGAACTTTAGCTCTCAAATGTTACACTCCATATTGTATTATATTTAATGATTTTCATAAACCTTCTTGTCCTAACGTCGAGTCTCCATGGAATCTGACATTGGTGCTTCTTCCTCTTCTCTCCGTTGCAAAGCTGCCAGCTAACCCAGTCTGTCTCTGCTTTGTGTTAGGGTTGCTTTGTCTGTCTCTCCAACGGCTACTCTTCCTTTATTCTCTCTTTAAGTATCAAGGGTACATTCAAGGCTTGTTTTTTCACTCTGCATCACAGATCCGCATGTGCTCTTACCTTGGACAATGCTGATCTGCAGAGTGTTTCAAACAAAAGTAATTACAGTTACTTCCATAACAGGCCTCCCAGTCTCACCTCAGTGATGCTATGACTGGGATACAGACTTTTTGTTTGTTTGTTTTGGTCCTATTTTGTATTAAAAACTTAAAAATGAACTCAGATAGTTTTGCCACAATTCTTTGTACCCGCTGGGCAGGGTTCTCATCACTGGCAGCATTCTCATTCTGCCTCACAGGTATCACCCCTAGTAAGTATCTTTAGGAAACTTAAATGGACCTAGGAAGTTTACAAGACCATACAGGAGAATGGTCATGGTCTCCTGCTTTTTATGAGCTCCTCTGCGATTTCCAAGATTACCTGACATTGAAAAAGTATGTGTATCTTTAACTAACTGTTGGCCTCACAGATCTGCTAAGATAGTTACCAATACTTAAAAGTTGGGAGAGTTCTCAAAAAAGTCCAGACACTTGATTTTTCTTCATGGTTTTCAAAAAAGGACATGTTGGGAGGGGTAAAATAGGAGTTTCATATTAACATATATGCACCACTATATATTAAATAGATAAGCAACAGGAAGTACTGTACAGCACAGAGAACTCTCTTCAGCATGCTGTAATAACCAATATGAGAAAAGAATCTGAAAGAGACTATATATGTAATATATGTATAACTGAATCCCTTAGCTTTGTACCTAAAACTAACTCATTAAAAAACAACTATACTCTAATAAAAACTATAAATGAAATAATAAATGAAATGGTTTGGCGATTCTCAGCCCTTCTTTCCACAACTGTGCATTTCCACAGGCAGCAAGCTGCAAGAGCTGAGGACAGATGCCTTCTTGGACTTGTCATGTTACCATGTCTCTTCTGCTTCACTCATTTCATGTGATGTTCCTCATCCCTGTAGGATTTGGGCTTATGATGCGTGTAATACATATACTCACTATCTTACTCAAGCACCTATAGAATGTCTGAACCTATACCTCAAAGGATAAAACCACCTGGGAGTTACATGGTTTTAGGGACTGAATTGTGTCCAGGTCATCACCTTCCACACCAGGTTAGCATGGTGGAGTCCTCATTCTCCAATGTGTCTGCAGTGGGGACTGCACCTTTATGGAGATAATTAAGGTTAAGTAAGATCATAAGGGAGGGTGAGTATTCCAACTCAACTGGAGTCCCTATCAGAAGACAAACAGGCACTAAAGGTCTCTGTCACTGCAAGAGAGGGCAGAGCTAGGGCCGCGTGAGGACACGGTAAGAAGGTGCCTGTGTGAGAGCCAGAAGAACGTCCTCCCAAGAGAATGAATTTTCTGACCCTGTAATCGGGACTTTATAGCTTCCGGAACTGTGGGAACACAGCCATCTATTGTCTAAGCCACCCAGTCTGTGATACTTGGTTAGGGCAGTCCAAGCAGAGTACTATACACAGGCTAAATCCAAGTTTCTCTCCAAATGATGCCCCATTTCTGCCCTTCAGCAGTGCTCACCGTCCCTCACCTGGACTTTTACAGTTATGTCCTAAGCAGTCTACCTAAGTTTGAATCACCCTCTTCAATATTTGCTGTGCAAATGTTCTTTTTAAGAGATAATGATTATAACATGTGTTCTTGCTTAAAAAAAACTAAGTAAAATAGATAAAATAGCTTCTTATCACTTAGAGATCCAAATACTCCAGAACAGCCATCTGGATCCATTGTCTCCTAGCCACTTTTGCCCACATCACCAAGACACTAGCAACATCGCATTACTAACGGCTCTGACAAATACTCTCTCCTTGAAAAAGCTTTATTCAGGGTCCTCTGAGGTCGCTTCTTAACTCATCCCTGACCTTGGCCCCTTGCTGGACTGCATGGTCCAGTTTTATTACAAATCTTGCTAGGTTCTCCATGTAGAAAGAATCCTCCATCCTTGACAGATAATCATCTTCAATATCTGGTCAACGTGTCCACCCTCCACCCTCAGTACCTAAATGGCATGGCCGAGACATTAGCAAGCATCTCACTGAATGGATTTAACAAGAATCCCCCTACCCTCTCTCTCCTTTCAATAGGCTTCCTTCCCTAACCCCCCTCGTTCTGCTTGTTGGCTATGACCGCATTTACACTTGTTGCTTTCTGAACTGAGCCCAGTTCTGTATGGAGGTCTTCTTTCCCTTACTGCAATAGTTCCCAATGAAATCGGTTTTTACTCCTTTAGCTCCTGTCGGCTTCTGGATTCCTTGAACTCCTTAAACCAAACTCTACCATGCCTACACTCTCATTCCCCTATTCCCTTTGATTACTCCCAGGCTGGGCTTCCCTTGGGGCTCAGCTGGTAACTGTTGTTCAGCCACCAAGTCATGTCCGACTCTTTGTGGCCCATGGACTGTAGAACTCCAGGCCTCCCTGTCCCTCACCATCTCCTGGAGTTTGCCCAAGTTCATGTCCAGTGTTTTATTTATGGCCCCATTTAAATCATATTGCTTTTGGAAGTGTTTTCTTGTCCTCCCAAGTTTAAATAATTATCTTCCTTTGGTGCTTCTAAGGCACTTTATATATACATGTATTATCACTTGGTCAATTTTACTATCATTTTATTTTTTGTTCACATTGTTCTTTCTGACCTATAAACTCAGGGTCTTTCACATTTATTATTTTGTTTTACTTTTACCCAAGGTGCTATTAAGATGTTAGGCACTTAGGAAAAATTATATATTTATTAAGAAAATATTATTAGTGCTAGTACAGAAGCCAGAGAGGACAGTAATAGGAATTAATAAGTTGAAATAATAATCATCTCCCACCCTCTCCCCAAAATTAACTTTTAAAAGCTCAATGAAACCAATAAAGTATATGTGAATTAGGACTGACCTCATTATAACCAGAGCCAAACAGATAGAGAGTCTGCACCTTCTGTTATGAATTTATTTTTTGAAGCTCTCAGAGAGCCTCCAGCATGTCTACAAGGATTTGTCCCATTCTATAAAATTCTCTTAGGTTACTGAGGAAATGGACAGATATAACTGCAATCTTTGAGAAACAAAATACTTAAAACACAATAACACAATACAGGTGGCTGTTGGAAGCCCTCCTCTTTTCTTCGGGACCATTTTAATCTGCCAAGAAGAGGAATTCAGCTGTTCTCTATTGTTCACCACATTTTCTACAGAAGTTGATCAAAGGGGAGCTTATAACCATCACTGCTGCTGCTGCTAAACTGAGTCAGTCGTGTCCGACTCTGTGCGACCCCATAGACAGCAGGCCACCAGGCTCCCCTGTCCCTGGGATTCTCCACAGACAAGAACACTGGAGTGGGTTGCATTTTCTTTTCCATCACTACAGCAACACAAACAATTCAAACCCACCGCCATCTTAGCAGCTGGCTNAGTCGTGTCCGACTCTGTGCGACCCCATAGACAGCAGGCCACCAGGCTCCCCTGTCCCTGGGATTCTCCACAGACAAGAACACTGGAGTGGGTTGCATTTTCTTTTCCATCACTACAGCAACACAAACAATTCAAACCCACCGCCATCTTAGCAGCTGGCTACTTTGTCATTATACTAGTGCATTTTTCACTGATACACCTTCCAGAAGATATGAAAAAGTAATAAAACATTGCTGATTTTTTTTTTTGCTTTTAAACTTCCTTATCAGTGAGTTACTGCAAGTCCTAACATTTACCAATTTACTAAAATGAACTAATCACAAATTATATCATAATACTGTTTTTAAAACTTCAATAAAAAATAAAAATTAGATTTAAAAAATCCAGGGGTGGGGGGAACTTGACTAAGGTAGCTAGGAAGCTACAAGTCAAGGAGTTAAAAGATTCAACTCCTTGCACTATTATATCCACTAAATGAGGGCATTAGTCTAAATGAGCATTTCTTAAAATATTATAGGAGCAAATTACTATAGAGAAAAAGGTGAGGGAATCAGTGATGAGAAAAAATTAAGGTGCAATGAATTAAATAAAGTTAAGCAGGTTTTATTTCAAACTGAAAGGCTTCTCAGTACCTTTAGTCATTCTTGTCTCTCCTATTTGGAACAGATATCAGAATTGAGAAACTTTTATGAAACCATAGAAGTTAACACAAGGACTTTCACAACTTTAATATGTAAGATGATGCACTTTAAAATGATATGCCTTTTGAATCACTTTCTGGATATATGCTTTTAAAAGAGCTTGAGATTTATCTATAATAGCAGAGAAACTCCTATAGTAGGATTCTCACTATAACAATATTGCTGTTTAATATATAAGAGTGGACAAAGTTCTTTTGCATTCTTCATATAATTCTTTAAAAAAAAAACTTTTACATAATTTTCAAGATCTGAATCCAATAGAGACAGACACAACACATTATTATCTAATTTAAAAAATGATGACTGCAGCCATGAAATTAAAATGCGCTGGCTCCTTGGAAGAACATTTGCTCCAGCCTTCTCCGGACCTCCTTCCCAGCCACTCTAGCAGGGCCTGTACCTCTACTCATGACCACACACTGACCAACACCCATTGGCCAGCGATGGTTTACACATTCACCAAGACCAGTAGTGGGACAACCAGGGCACCAGGCATGTCATCCAGCTATGCTGAGTGGCTGCAGGGCACGTCCCTGCTAGTCAGGGCCTGACACTATGTGGTCCTTTGGAGAAGGGACTGGCAAACCATCTGTGTTCCTCCCTTGAAAACCTCATGAAAGCCTTGGAAGAAAAGTTATGACAAACCTAGATTGCATATTAAAAAGCAGAGACATCACTTTGCCAACAAAGGTCCATATAGTTAAAGCTATGGTTTTTCCAATAGTCATGTTCAGATGTGAGAGCTGGACCATAAAGAAGGCTAAGCACTAAAGAATCGATATTTTTGGACAGTGGTGTTGGAGAAGACTCTTGTGAGCCCCTTGAACAGCAAGGAGATCAAACCAGTCAATTCTAAAGGAAATTAACCCTGAATATTCATTGGAAGGACTGATGCTGAAGCTGAAGCTCCAATACTTTGGCCACCTGATGCAAAGAGCTGACTCACCGGAAAAGACTCTGACACTGGGAAAGATTGAGGGCAGGAGGAGAAGGGGATGACAGAGGATCAGATGGCCGGATGGCATTACTGACTCAGTGAACCTGAGTTTGGGCAAGCTCCAGGAGATGGGGAAGGACAGGGAAGCCTAGCGTGCTGCAGTTCACCGCAAGAGTTGAACACAACTTAGTGACTGAACAACAACAAGAGATTTGTGTCAAAAATACAATAAAGATTTGTCCATTGTTCTTTTAATAGTCTCTTCCACTTGACAAAGCATAGTTAATAAAGTAAATATTTCCAAATATCACTGTTTTATTCTTATGTTTATGTTCAGTGTTTAGTTTTCATAGGCCTCGCCTCTACTTGCTAATTTTAAGACAGTGGTTCACTAGTTTTAGTGTATATCCCAATCACCCGATTAAAGCTTTGATTGCTAGACCCCAAGTCAGCAAGTCTCCAATGGAGCTGATAATCCGCATTTCTAAAAAGTTCCTAAGTCAGGCTGATGCTGCCGATCCAGGTACCACACTTCAGGAATACTGACTTTTGCTGGCCCTAATTTATTAGATGGAGCCCTGCATCTTTCTGTTGGTCTGAGGTTTGTCAGCCAGGCCCCAATCTGAAGCCTTAAGGGAGCAAAGAGAACTGGTTATCTTCTATGTCTCCAAAATACTTTGCCTTTGTAATAATTCCCGGGTTCTGCTATCATAAATCTCATTCCCAAAGACCAACAAATTTTTTTTTCCCTTCCTTTAATGCTTTCCACTGTCAGCTAACGATATGTAGGTCATAGTTTCAAAGTGGGGCCCTTTGGATTTTCTTCCCTCTAATCACTACTTCCTATTCCCAACATAACTCATTCCCGCGCTGATACAATATCCTCACAGTATATTCCCACTCTTACATAACATCCTGACGGTATCTTGTCTCTTTCCCCCGCCTTGTCTGTTTCTTCAACTAACTGGATCCTGTCACTAGCCTATATGACTGCATCGCTGTATTCATTCCTTTCTTCATTCACTCCAAAAACGTTTATTAAAAGCTCAACATATCATAAATGCGACAAAAATGTTTTGCACTCCCATGCTTACACTGTTGTGAGTGAGATACAAAATAAATGTGTAAACAAATAATTAAGATTGATGTGTACACTAAAGAAAATAAAATAATGGGAAAGAAAGTGACTAGAAATGAAATGTACCTTAGCTACTCCAAAAACACTTTGTTAAGAAGGTAACATTTAAACTGAAAAGGGCCTTCTAGGCAGAGGAAGCATCAGTTTGAAAGCAGAAAGAGGACCATTGTGTTTGAAGTTAGAGTCAGTGAGGGGAAACAGTTGAAGAATAGTTCAGGTGGGGGTCAGAGTGAATAAAATGTTTTCTAAGCCTGTTGTAAGCATATGCTTCACACAGACACCTTGTATACAGCCTGGAGACTAGCACACACACAGGATGGTCTAGGCCAACAAGAGTTAAAGCATCAGCAGCATCTCAGTGAGCAGAAACTGAAGACTAAGATCAGGATGCACTGTCTAGCCTGAGGAGTTGGCTGTATTAAAATACACGAGTTATACACAGTTCTTATTTCATAATGTGGACACATTAGGTCTTAACATTTGTCTCCTTCATAAACAGTGAATTAAAGAACTACTCCAGGGATTGATATACAGTAGTTCTGCTGCTGGTGCTGCTGCTAAGTCGCTTCATGTCATGTCCGACTCTGTGCGACCCCACAGATGGCAGCCCACCAGGCTCCCCTGTCCCTGGGATTCTCCAGGCAAGAACACTGGAGTGTGTTGCCATCTCCTTCTCCAATGCAGGAAAGTGAAAAGCGAAAGTGAAGTCGCTCAGTTGTGTCCGACTCTTAGTGACCCCCTGGACTGCAACCTACCAGGCTCCTCCGTTCATGGGATTCTCCAGGCAAGAGTACTGGAGTGGGGTGCCTACAGTAGTTCTAGAAATAGGCAATCTCTCCTTGCTTAAGAAATCAAACATTCTGAGTGAAGAGGGGGTAAAATCAGGTCTGAGTATGTCTTACAACAACATTTCACAAAGACAATATTTTTAAACAGCAGTGATTCTTATAATATTGGCAAAACAATTCCCAGCAAAATAATAACTAGTATATGAAAACACACCAGCTTTTAAGCAATTTGAGATATGAAAGAGGTTAGCCTAAAGCAAAATTTAGTTGTATGCTTTGAAGAAACCCCTTAAGAAAAGCATCAAGCTCATCTTACAATATAATTAGAATTATGTTTTAATCTTTATATCATTAGCCCCCAGGTAGAACTGAGAGCATCTGAATTGAAAGGAATTTACCAGCCAGGGTTCTTTTCAGGGAAGGAGCAAAAGTCTACATTTATAATTTTGCTTTTGTAGATATTAAAATTTGCTACCATGTAACCTGAAATTTATTAAATATTCTCATCAGCAACACAATTCCTTTTAGAATATAGAATGAAAATTCTTATAAACAAAAGCACCTTATTTTTCAAAATGTTCCAAATAATGATTATAGCAGGCTAAAAACTCATTTGGTTTATACTGTAAAAGTCCTAGGCTCTCACTTGTGAAACTGCTTTATGCACTCCTCACCATGGAGCACGCTAATGGCATTACCTGTCTGCATCCACGGCCACGTCGTGAAGCCCTCTCTGAATGACGTCCCTGGACGCTGCTGTGTCTGGGGCTCGATGCAGACTCCTCGTGTACAGGTTGAGCCCTCCATCTGTCATGTAGCTGAAAGTAAGAGCCTAATTAATCAACAGAGAATTGAATGACCACATCCGCATAACTTAATATTGTTCACAAATTTCAATACTGTAATTATGAAATACGCTCTATTACAGTTTTTCTATATAAATATCCTACTCACCAGGAGTATTAGAAAATCTCCTGAAGTTTATTAGGAAATTAATCTTCCTTATTGCAACAAGCAACTAGCCTATTATAAAACTTTCCTTCTTTCTCTCTTTGTTATCAATATTTTGAACAGACTTAACAAAATAAAACCAAGATCATTTCATCTTATAAATACCATTTTGGAAGAACTGAAGGTCCCAGGAGTCATTTTAAAATTTGATTAATTTGATAAATTAAATGTACACCACAATTGACCACTATTATAAAATAACTAAGATGTATTAAACATTTAAGAGGTCACCAGGAACTGTTCTAAATGGTTTACTTGCAATAACATTATTATCCCCATGTCAGGAGTGTTGAGAATAAATCTGGAAAGTCAGCTTCGAAAACCATCATCTTAACCACCATGCATAGCTGTCTGAACCGAAGGACCACAGTGCCGCTTCCTGTCTATAAGAACTGCTTCTTTGCCATCACAGGACCACCGCCATCAATAGGGCTGGTGGTCATGCTGCTTCCTTGGCAATTGGGGTTAGAACAGGTGTTAATCTCCTACCCCAGGTGGGGCTAATCAAATGTTTCTTTCTTGAAAAATGGGACTAAGACAGCTCATCAGTCTCTCTATGTGAAAAGTTTATGATAATGAAAACCCAGGAGCTGTGGATATTTGTCCTCACCAAATGCAAAGAGGCACAGAGAAAACTGATCAGCAGAATGAAATGACCAGGGTGCACAAAAAGCACATGTTGGCCATGTGGTTTCAGCTTCACAGCTTCCTGGGTTCTAGGAAATGTCCCTGCTTCCTTATAATCAGATCCTCAATTTGCTTAAACAAATTTGAGTTGATTTCACTATTTAGAACAAAAAATTAATCATGATCATATTAAAGATGGCTCAAATAGTTAAAACTAGGATTACGAAATTTGCTAATCGCTCACGTGCTTAATAAATTCTGTCCATTTTAGTTGAAAGATCGTAAACAAATTTCTTAAATTATATCTCAAATTCTGCCTATGAAAATGGGAAGATTAAAATTTACTGAAGATAGATTTTATATAACTGAAGGAAAAATACATAAAGCTCTTAAAATGAGAATCCTATAATAGCAACTTGTTATTCACAAAGTCTCTCCCACATGTGAAAAAGGAAATATATACACTTTATATACAAAAAAGTCATAGTGTATTATCCTTGTAAGGTACTCTACATGGTTAATTTTCTTGATAACCAAATAATTTAATCCCATCAAAATTAAAACAATGAAAAAGTATTCTGGTTCCAAAATGTGCTGAAAACTGACATACTCTTTTAAACGGGGAATGTTTTAGACATGACAACTTTTTCAGACAACTAATTCATGATTGTGAGCATTAATTTCCTGTATCATAACAATGATACTAAATGAGGCAAAGAGTACATGATATTTGTCCTTTGCGCTTTTTAATTTTTCAGTTGCCATATTGGGGCTGTCGATGTTTGATTGTTTATTCTTACTTCCACATCATTCTCCACCAATTCTAATGTTAATTGCTTTTTTACAAGGTGAAATATATGGAATTTCTGATAAAGTAAAACTGTTTAGAAATAAACAGCTTTCTCATTCACTCTGCTTTTGAAATTGTCTTAAATGTTTGAGAATGGTATAAAATTTCTCTAAGGACAACTGAGTAACTTATTAAAAAAAAAATCAGCATCGTTGATCCTAAATTTAACTTCAAGAGGAAGAAATAAGAATGTCTATGTCTTAAGTTTTACAACTCATTGGTCTCTCTTATTCATTGGTAAATATCTAAAAGTGTCCAGCCAAGTGTTTTGTGTATAGTTTGGGGTCAATAAATATATACAGTTTGTTCAGCTGAATTTGAAAGGCTTCCATACTGTAGGAAGAAACCATGACAGCAGATCCCAGCACTTTATCCACAATGACAATGCATGTAAACCAGAAATAAGATGGATGATCACTTCTATTAGAAACATAACCTTTCAATTATTCAATGTTTACAGAAGAGTAAGTTCTATAGACAAAGGTTAAATGCTTTGAAAATTCAATTTCAAAAGAAAAAAATGCTTGAAAATTTCAATGAATTAAGAAAAAAAAACCACATTCCTTTTAAGAAGCATTTCAAAGGATACTCATTTTGCATCGACCCTTGGATTTTCGAGGTAATATTAAATAGGTTTACATCAGGTATTAATTATACCAAAAAAGTCATTCGTGTCTAATTCCTCTGTTTACAGACACTGTTGCACTGGAATGCCAGCAGGGCATTTTCATAGTCGAACCATGAACCATGAGTCCTCTATTTGAGAAATTATATATAGGGTAAAGCACAGCTAAAGCAAATTTCTGACTTCAGTCTTTCTAAAGGATTAAAAAAAATTTTTTTAATGAATTTCATAGTTCCTCTAGAAAAATTTGTTACAATCTGGGAACCATAAATGTTAGGAAATCATTTTGAAAGAAAATGTAAAGTTTTTAAAAAGATCTCCTTGTAATGTTATACGTAACTTTTCAACCATAAGCTGAGTTTAACAGGTAATAGTCATAAGGAAGACTGATTATAAACAAGAAGTTGCAAAGGACATTTGTGAAGGTTACTGACAAAAAGAAAAATCTCTAAAAATATTAAAGTCTTAAGACAACTTTAGCCATGTTGAAATTCTAAGCTCTAAGATGGTTCACATAAAAACCCAACGGTCTCCAAAAGCATTTCTAATTCTTCCTCTATCTCTTTTCTTCTGTTGAAGAAAAACTTTGCTTACTTTGGCATATTTTCCTTAGGTGTGTGTTTACCTAATTAATATTTCCAGGCCACACTGCTCCACCCTGCACTAGAATGAGATATCAAACTGCTCCCTGTGCACAAATAACTTGTATTTCCCATTAGCACCTCACATCTAGCATAAACTGACCATATATTACCTTCACCGCAAAGATTAAGCTCTTTCTGTGTATGCTAATATAGTTACAGGAAAAACACTTCATTCACCTAGTTAACAATCTAGATAGATGATTTTCACTTGTCACTCAGCACCCTCAACTATTATAGGATAGTTTACTCAGACCTGTGAATCAGCATCACTACGTTTTAATTATGTCTAGAAATCACTAAAATAGGAAGAAGTATTCAAATTTTATTTTTGTATGTGATTCAGTCTCATTTTCTCAGTCAATGTAAATATGTACAACTTTATCTTCACAGCAAATCCATACTTTTTTAAGCATCATAGTTAAATATATCATATTTTTGCAAGAGTATAAAAGTACATTAAATAATAAGTAAAAAATAATATCAATTTTCATGGACCCATAACCTGCATTCAGAAAGAGAATATTTCCAGTCTTCAGTGACCATACAGGCTTTTTCTAACCCTACATTTCCAAACCTTGCTTCCAGGGATATCTACTGTCCTGGATTTTGTATTAAGCATTCCTTTACTTGTCTTTATGATTTTACCACATGGACATATATTCCTAGAAATACACTGCTTAGCATCTCATGAAATTGGACTTTAGATACATTGAACCATATTACATCTATTCTGTGACTTATTTCCTTCATTCAAAATTAAATGTTTGCAAATCATCTACCTTGACGTATATCACTGTGTTTTGCATGTTAGAGTTGTGTAGCTTCACTTTACATAAGCACTACAGGGCTTCCCAGGTAGCACAGTGATTAAAGAATCCACCTGCAGTGCAGGAGACTCAGGAGACATGGGTTCAGCCCCGGGGTTGAGAAGATCCCCTGGGGTAAGAAATCACAGCTTACTCCAGTATTATTGCCTGAAAAATCCCACGGACAAAGGAACCAGGCAGGTTGCAGTCCATGGGGTCACAAAGAGTTGGACACAACTGAGCACACACACACGGTTTACTTATTGTTTTGACTACTGCAGACTTTCAAGCTGTTTCTAGGTTATTTGATGTTACCAAAAAATCTACCATGAACATTTATATAAATATAATTCCCTGTGCTCACAAGGAAGTGTTTGTCTAAAGTCTATATCTAGAAAGGGAATCATTGGGTCATAATAGATACACACATATACATATTCAAACCTTACTAGTCACTGCCCAAGAGTTTTGAAAATATTTTCAGAATAAACTTCTTATGAATAAGAAGTTGCTTATAAAGTAAACTTGCTTACGAATAAGAATTTTCATGTTAGCTTTAATTTCTAAATTCCAAATTATCAAGCAGGTTTATCATATTTCTACTTTGTTAAAGGCCATTTATGTTTTGCCTGTGAAATGTCTGTTCATGACTTTTGCTCATTTTTCTAGTGGATTCTATGTTGTTGTTTTTTTTCTCATTGATATTCGGCCTTTATTAGTTGCATGCGTTGCATATGTTTGTGGTTAATGTGGGGTTCTTATTTTGACATTTTTGTCTTATTTTTATGTGAAATTAATTATTTGGAATAAAAAGAAACTTGATCTGATACCTTTCTAACTTCACACAGTAACTGGCCCTATTATTTATGTGAAGTGTTTTAAAATGTGATAATTAGCTTTTTGAGATTTCTGGACTCTGTCCTCACCCCTCATTTTGATCTGGACCTTCTCTATCGTCACTTTATTGCCACATCCCGTTCAGCTTGCTTCTCCTTCTGGAAGTTTCCCCTCAGAGTGGGGCCCTATCTGGGAAGGAAGCTGTGGCTGGAGAGTTTAATGAACTCATGGGAACGAAAGCTCCCTTCCCTCCAGATACGCCCTTTCCCTGACTCTCCCTGCCCGGTTATAACCTCCCAGCTCCAGTTGCTGCCTTCAGATAGGGCCTGTGTGTATTCTTGTCAGTGTCTCTTGGCTCTTTTGGGGTTATTCTGTTCTCAGTGTGATCAGATGTCCCACTACTACCCTCTGTTTCTTTGTACATGGATGATGGTATCAGTGGTAAAAAATCTGCCTGCCAGTGCAGGAGACACAGGAGATGTGGGTTCAATCTCTGAGTCGGAAAGATCCCCTGGAGTAAGAAAAGACAATCTGCTCCAGTGTTCTTGCCTGGAAGATTCCACGGAGAGAGAAGCCTGGTGGGCTACAGTCTCCGGGGCAGCAAAAAGTTGGACTCAACTGAGCACACGGGCAAGCTAGTACCATTCTGATTCTTTGGCTCTGGACTAACTGTCCCTCGTTAATTATACCTGGGGTTTGAAATGATACCTTGTATCATCAGCTTTTTTAAGTAAACAATGATAATTTTTTTATGGCTTAGCTATCTAGTTGTTTTGTCTGTTTTTTTGTGGAGATTTGGAAAGATTCAAAACCCATTCAAAACCAATCTTCCTAGAACTGTTTTTACACTCAATATTTCATATCAGAAACTTAACAATTAGATTTTTTTTATGACATGAAAACACAGGGCATCTAAAATTTGTGTTCATGTTGAACTTCCAAGGAACTCTAGTTTAGCATCTAGAACAGAGATCGTGAGCACAGATAATTTTAAGGATCGTCTCCTTGATCAAAGGTGCTAGCTAAGGAAAACCATGCTAAGAATGAATGATTGCTGTGAAGCTCTTTTATGTTTGTTTGTAAAAGAATAAACTTCTATGAGAGAAATGTGGGCAAGGAGACATGTAGACAGCAGGGTCAGCATGTCAAGGTGATTAAGCATGCAGACTGGAGGCAAATTGTTTTCAAGTTCAAATTCAGCAATGCACGCATCAAGTAAGTTTGTATTTTTTTGGAATGCCAATGAGTTAACTTTCTGAGTTCTACCTAAAGCTACTTAATCTATCAGATGTTTCATCTGTAAAATGGAGACAGTAGTAATATGCTTACCTCTTACCATTACGGTGAGATATAAGTTAGTTAATGAGTTAGGAAGCACTGCTGTTAATAAAGCTAATGGATCTGATGGAATTCCAACAGAACTGGAATTCAAAACCCTTAAGGATGATGCCATCAAGGTGCTACACTCAATATGTCAGCAAATCTGGAAGATCCAGCACTGGCCACAAGACTGGAAAGGTTAAGTTCAGTTCAGTTCAGTGGCTCAGTCGTGTCTGACTCTTTGCGACCCCATGAATCGCAGCACGCCAGGCCTCCCTGTCCATCACCATCTCTTGGAGTTCACTCAGACTCACGTCCATCGAGTCCGTGATGCCATCCAGTCATCTCGTCCTCTGTCGTCCCCTTCTCCTTCAGCCCCCAATCCCTCCCGGTATCAGAGTATTTTCCAATGAGTCAACTCTTCGCATGAGGTGGCCAAAGTACTGGAGTTTCAGCTTTAGCATCATTCCTTCCAAAGAAATCTCAGGGTTGATCTCCTTCAGAATGGACTGGTTGGGTCTCCTTGCAGTCCAAGGGACTCTCAAGAGTCTTCTCCAACACCACAGTTCAAAAGCATCAATTCTTCGGTGCTCAGCCTTCTTCACAGTCCAACTCTCACATCCATACATGACCACAGGAAAAACCATAGCCTTGACAAGACAGACCTTAGTCGGCAAAGTAATGTCTCTGCTTTTGAATAT
>SJYX01020630.1:284802-296306 GCA_006410675.1 Oreotragus oreotragus | reverse complement strand
AAGCCTGGCTTGGAGAATTTTGAGCATTACTTTACTAGCATGTGAGATGAGTGCAATTGTGTGGTAGTTTGAGCATTCTTTGGCATTGCCTTTCTTTGGAATTGGAATGAAAACTGACCTTTTCCAGTCCTGTGGCCACTGCTGAGTTTTCCAAATTTGCTGGCATATTGAGTGCAGCACTTTCACAGCATCATCTTCCAGGATTTGAAATAGCTCAACTGGAATTCCATCACCTCCACTAGCTTTGTTCGTAGTGATGCTTTCTAAGGCCCACTTGACTTCACATTCCAAGATGTCTGGCTCTAGATTAGTGATCACATCATCATGCTTATCTGGGTCGTGAAAATCTTTTTTGTACAGTTCTTCCATGTATTCTTGCAACCTCTTCTTAATATCTTCTGCTTCTGTTAGGTCCAGACCATTTCTGTCCTTTATCGAGCCCATCTTTGCATGAAATGTTCCCTTGGTATCTCTAATTTTCTTGAAGAGATCTCTAGTCTTCCCATTCTGTTGTTTTCCTCTATTTCTTTGCATTGATCGTTGAAGAAGGCTTTCTTATCTCTTCTTGCTGTCCTCTGGAACTTTGCATTCTGTTGCTTATATCTTTCCTTTTCTCCTTGGCTTTTCACCTCTCTTCTTTTCACAGCTATTTGTAAGGGCTCTCCAGACAGCCATTTTGCTTTTTTGCACTTCTTTTCCATGGGGATGGTCTTGATCCCTGTTCTCCTGTACAATGTCACAAACCTCATTCCATAGTTCAGTACTAAAGAATGTGCTAACCATCAGACAAATGCACTCATCTCCCATGCTAGGAAGGTCATGTTTAAAATCTTGCATGCTAGGCCTCAGCATTATGTGAACCAAGAACTTCCAGATGTCCAAGCTGGGTTTAATAACGGAAGAGGAAATAGAGATCAAATTGCCAACATCTGCTGGATCATAGAGAAAGGAAGGGAATTCCAGAAAAACATCAACCTCTGTTTCACAGTCTATGCCAAAGCCTTGGACTGTGTGGACCACAATAAACTGAAAAAGCTCTTAAAGAGATGGAAATATGAATCATCTTACCTGTCTGATGAGAAACCTGCATGTGGGTCAAGAAGCAGCAGTTAAAACCCTATATGGAACAACTGACTGGTTCAAGCTTGAGGAAGGCGTATGACAGGGCTGTCTGCTGTCACCCTGTTTGTTTAGCCTATACGCTGAGTGCATCGTGCGAAATGCCAGGCTGGATGAGTCACAGGTTGGAATCAAGAAAGGTGGGAGAAACATCAACAGCCTCAGATATGCGGGCGATACCACTCTAATGGCAGAAAGTTAAGAGGAATTAAAGAGCCTCTTGGTGAGGGTGAAGGAGCAGAGTAAAAGAGCAGGCTTAAAGCTAAATATTAAACAAACTAAGCTCATGGCATTGGGCCCCATTCAGTCCAGTTCAGTCACTCAGTCATATCCAACTCTTTGCGACCCTGAACTGCAGCACGCCAGGCCTCCTTGTCCATCACCAACTCCCAGAGTTCACTCAAACCCATGTCCATCGAGTCGGTGATGTCATCCAGCCATCTCATCCTCTGTCATAGCCTTCTCCTCCTGCCTTCAGTCTTTCCCAGCATCAGGGTCTTCTCCAGTGAGTCAGCTCTTCGCATCAGGTGGCCAAAGGATTGGAGTTTCAGCTTCAACATCAGTCCTTCCAATGAACACCCAGGATTGATCTCCTTTAGGATGGACTGGTTGGATCTCCTTGCAGTGCAAGGGCCCCATTACTTCATGGCAAATAGAAGGGGAAAAGGTGGAAGTCGTGACAGATTTCCTCTTCTTGGGCTCTAAAATCACTGCGGATGGTGACTGCAGCCATGAAATTAGAATACAATTGCTTCTAGGCAGGAAAGCTAAGAGAAACCTAGACAGTGTGTTGAAAAGCAGAGATTTCTCTGCCGACAAAAGTCTAGTCAATGCTAGTCTTCCCAGGGGCCACGGATGGTTGTGAGAGTCGGACTGTACAGAAGGCTGAGTGCCGCAGAACTGGCAGAACGCCAAAGAACTGATGCCTTCGAACTGTGGTGCTGGAGAAGACTCCTGAAAGCCCCTACAACAGCAAGGAGATCAAACCAGTCAATGTTAAGGGAGATCAACACTTAAAATTCACTGGAAGGACTGATGCTGAAGCTGAAACTCCAGGATTTTGGTCATCTGATGTGATGTGAACAGGTGACTCACTGGAAAAGTCCCTGATGCTGGGAAAGACTGAGGGCAGAAAGATAAGAGGGCATCAGAGGATGAGATGGCTGATGGCATCACCGATGCAATGCACATGAACTTGGGCAAACATTGGGAGATTGTGAGGGACAAAAAGGCCTGGCATGCTGCAGTCCATGGGAGCACAAAGAGTTGGACATGACCGGGTGACTGAACAACATCAAAGTGAGTTAATATATGTAAAATGCATAGAGCATTACCTAGCACATTATAAGCGCTATGTATATGCTGACTAGCTTTACCAGCTATTTTTCCACTAGACTTTCTACATTCACTAAAAATAATAATTCTCATATCTTGAATATGAAGTGAAGCGTTATGATTAGGAATAAGTAGTTTACCATGTACATTCTTTTAACTCCACTCAGGTAACCCTATCTTTTTCAACGTTATGCATGCTTCAGTCACTCACAAAGTTTACTACAGGAGGAATGAAGGAGGGTCAAAGGAGGAAATGACAACCCCTCCAGTGTTCTTGCCTGAGAAACCCCGTGGACAGAGGAGCCTGATGGGCTACAACCCATGGGGTCACCAAGAGTTGGACACAACTGAGCACTCAGGCCCGCAAGCAGGGGAGAAGCAGGATTAGAGTATCCACCTCCCTTTTAAAAATCTCATTCTCCAGAATTAAATTGCTTTGTATTTGGGCCATTTAAAGTAGAATTTTAGGTTATATTCTTGGCCCAACTATTTATCACTGTGACACCTAGAGATAACTCCAGTTTCCACCCAGTTAAAATATGCAATTTCCCCTCCAATTTTCTAGAGTATTCCTTCTTTTTTTTTTTTTCCTACATGGAGACTTTTTCAAAGATATTCATTATAAGTAAGAGGCCTTCCTCTGAATAATTCCTAATTACTGGAAGATTCACATCCCCAAGTGTTTAAAGTAATTCTGAGAAGAGAGAAAAGAGATAAGCCTTTGCATGCTTCAAGAAATTTTGAATTCTCAGAATGCCGATTACCTAATTTTCTCAGTTCTACCTGAAGTACATAAAAAAAAAAAGGAAAGTCCATTTCCATTAACTTCATGACATACCTTGCAGTTACATGAAGAAAAAAATCCTAAGTTAAACATCTTCATTCACTGCTATGCCTTTTGAGCCTTTTTTTGTTCATTTAATCACTGAAAAATACTTCTAAAAATTGGGAACAGACAGTTAACTTTGTGATTCAGTATTTTTCACTATGCCTTTTATCTTAAGGAAAATATCAGATTAATATTCCCCTGAGCACGTCTTCCTATCTCTTAGTTTCAGGCTGACGCACTGGACCGCATGCTTCTGACGTCAACGGGCACAACACCTTCAGAGCTGAGCAGTGAGGGCACACAGCACCTTCTGGGCATCTCCACAACCCCAGCAAGCACTGAACCAGGACCGGCGGCCCTGCCTCTGCCACACTCGCCACCCTCCACTCGGGGTAAGGACTCTGAGCCACGCACCACATTCCCATGTCTGCACCCCGCCACGGGAAAGAGAGCGTGCATAAGGCCAAGCACATCAACATCATCAGAGGGAGCTTTCAAACAAGCTTTGGGTTGTTTTCACTTAGTTTTTTTTTTTTTTTTTTCCTTTATCTTCTACTTTAGTCACTGAATGTGGGTGACTTGGGTGGTCAACACAACACATGCAGACCACGAACGCATACTTATACAGGCTCATTTGTGGGACTGTTCAAGACCTCCTTTGAAAGACCAATAGTGAACAAAACCGGAGAACAGAAATGAGAAACAGGTTTCCAGTGAGTCAGGAAACAAGCAAGAAGGAAAAGGGATATAAACATGTGTACACCTGTGGTGGATTCATGTTGGTATGGCAAAACCAATACAATATTGTAAAGTAAAAAAAAAAAAAAAGTTAATAATAATAAATGATAAATGGTTAAAATTAAAAAAAAATTTTTTTTTCTCATTAGAGAGTTCTGCAGAGACTAGTCAGCTCTTATCCAACCAGCTTCCTCTTCCTTCTGGGCACATAGCTGAACAATGGTCCCGGCTGCACTGACTGTTAGATGCAGCCACCTCAGCTCTGCATGAGGGAATGTGCACAGAAGTCATACCCCCACTTCCAGGCCTCGTGCATAGGAAATATTCTTGCACCTCGGCTCTCTATCTGTCATCTGCTTACTGAAATCAACCCCCAGGCTGACACTGGCTGTCTGCCTGGGTAATAGCCATGTTATCTGTCATTCTAGTCTCTGAAAGACTGTGTCATATACACATTTCCCGACTGATGACCAGACATGCCAGGAAGGGTTTTATGTGAAGGAGAAATTAACTTCTTTGTGTTAAGTTGCTGAGATTTTGAAATTTCTCTGCTACAGAAGTTAGTTACCTAATATAGCTCCTGAGTATGGGTAAATATAGTTACCTAATATAGTTCCTGAGCTGGTAAAATATATTACTAGAAGCAGAACTCGGTTAAAAAAAAAATGCCTTCAAAACCCACTTATCTAAGAATGTATATACACACACTTACATATACATGTACATATATTACTATTCATTTATTGAATAAATGAACACATAAAAATATAAAAAAACTAACATGTGAATAATACATGGGCTGGTACTGTGTCTGTATGTTCACCACTGAACACACAGTGCCTTGAATGTTGCTTTACACATAGGAAGAACTCAACAAATAAAAAAAAAAAAAAAAGTTAATAATAATAAATGATAAATGGTTAAAATTAAAAAAAAATTTTTTTTTCTCATTAGAGAGTTCTGCAGAGACTAGTCAGCTCTTATCCAACCAGCTTCCTCTTCCTTCTGGGCACATAGCTGAACAATGGTCCCGGCTGCACTGACTGTTAGATGCAGCCACCTCAGCTCTGCATGAGGGAATGTGCACAGAAGTCATACCCCCACTTCCAGGCCTCGTGCATAGGAAATATTCTTGCACCTCGGCTCTCTATCTGTCATCTGCTTACTGAAATCAACCCCCAGGCTGACACTGGCTGTCTGCCTGGGTAATAGCCATGTTATCTGTCATTCTAGTCTCTGAAAGACTGTGTCATATACACATTTCCCGACTGATGACCAGACATGCCAGGAAGGGTTTTATGTGAAGGAGAAATTAACTTCTTTGTGTTAAGTTGCTGAGATTTTGAAATTTCTCTGCTACAGAAGTTAGTTACCTAATATAGCTCCTGAGTATGGGTAAATATAGTTACCTAATATAGTTCCTGAGCTGGTAAAATATATTACTAGAAGCAGAACTCGGTTAAAAAAAAAATGCCTTCAAAACCCACTTATCTAAGAATGTATATACACACACTTACATATACATGTACATATATTACTATTCATTTATTGAATAAATGAACACATAAAAATATAAAAAAACTAACATGTGAATAATACATGGGCTGGTACTGTGTCTGTATGTTCACCACTGAACACACAGTGCCTTGAATGTTGCTTTACACATAGGAAGAACTCAACAAATTTTTCTAATAGGTACATACATAATTCATCTCATGATCTCTCTTCTCTATTATCTTCCCAGGATTCTTTCTTCATACCTCTCACAATTTCAGCTATCTCCTATATGAGATCATACCCTATGATTATTAGGTTATTAATCACCAGGTTAATAATTTTACTGATAAAAATCTAATTGTGATGACAATGATAATTTACTGAACACTTATATTGTGAAAGACTTTGGGTTAAGGACAGTTTGTGGGGTTTTCTGCATTCCTAACAATTTAATGAAGATTCTGCAATTTTGTCTTTATTACAGAGAGGAATTTGGATAAATTAAGCTCTTGAGGAGATCACAGACAGCACATGTTAGAAGGAGATTTAATTTAGACACTGTGACTCCAGTGGCACCTCAACTACCTCCCACCCTAATTAACAATAACCTGTCTCCCTAATTCAAGCTCCTTAGAAGCTCAAAGAAGGTGGCCACCAGGAATGCACTGGTGGGTATCAGGATATCAAAGCGGAGCTATGAGTCTGATCAAAAGCTCTTTTGTACTTTTTAAGGTCTTGTCCCCGTTCAAACAAGTTTTTCATGAATGAAGTCAGGAAAGGTTACTTGTATAAAGAATGTCTTCTAAGACTAGTCCTCTCAGAAGCATAAGGACAAAGAACAGGTCAAAACCCAGACTCACATGAAAAACATAGATAAAGTTAATTGGAAAGTTTTTCCTTGTATTACAGAGCCTGGGTTTTGAAGTCAGATGTATCTGAGTTCCAATGCCATTTTAGTCTTTCCGTAGCTTTAATACAGTTGGGGCCAACTGTGATCAGTTTCCTCATCTGTGAAACAGGTTTAAAAATACACACCTCATAAGGGTTGTTAGTGGAGGGTTGGTTAAATGACAACGTCCTTAAAGAACTTAACAAGAGTGAAGTAGGTAATAAGTTTTCCAAGTGGCAACTACAGTCATTAATATAAACAGTTTTAATAGACTATTATATTTCTGCCACTGGGGATCACCCTAAGATTGAACTAAATATTCCAAACTGCCAAAATACTTTTTGAGAGTTTTATATCACAATTTTTTTTTTTCGGAATGTAATAGGAAACAGAAGGAAAATGGGCTAAGATGCCAATAAAAAAGAGAATAAACAGATGGAAACTTTCAAATGTAAAAGTTAAATCAGAGGTGCATAATTAAGAATGCTAGAAAATATGTGTTCCTCAGAGCAGTTATAGGCAGCTTTGACAAGCCCCCCCAAAATCAAGCAGTTCAGCAAAACTCCTCCTGTCTCCTTCCCATGTCCTTCACTACACAATCTGTGATTTAAGAAGCATGTGAAAATCACTCTGAAAAACATTCAGCACATGCGTTTCTCTGAATTAACAATCAGTTCAGTTCAGTTGCTCAGTCGTGTCTGACTCTATATGACCGCATGAATTGCAGCACACCAGGCCTCCCTGTCCATCATCAACTCCCGGAGTTCACCCAAACTCATGTAAAGTTAATGGATAAAAATGAAAAGATTTTAGAGACATGTTGGATATCTTGCTGTTCATGAGTGATCAGAAAAGAAGGCTGAAATACCCCAAATAACCTTAGATTTCTCACATTTTCTAACAACTTTATTACCTAATCTTACATACTCCCTTCCTGGAGGCTTACCAAGTGGATCAGTGGTAGAGAATCTGCCTGCCAATGCAGGAGACACAGTTTCAGTCGCTGGGTTAGAAAGATGCCCTGGAGAAGGGAATGTCAACCTACTCCAGTATTCTTGCCTGGGCAATCTCATGGACAGAGGAGCTGGTGAGTTCCAGTCCATGGAGTCGCAAGAGTCAGATAGGACTTAGCGACTATACAACAACAAATTCCCTTCCCATAGCTAATGCATCTCGGCAGACTACCTTCTTTACATAATTCTGTTGGAGCCCGGGGCCCAGGGCCACTTACCCACTGTTGATGTCATCAGTCCTGAGACTCTTCCCGAGGATATCACCATCACTCATATATCCACCAACGTCGACTTCAGTAGACATGTCCAGGTCACTGCTTGCTTTCTCACTCATGTCAATCTGTGACATGTTTCCCAGTCGAGAGACAGCAGCTCGACGGAGAGGCGTAGTGTACATGAACCTTGAGGGGTCTGTGTGGATGAATCTCCCAGTACCGCTGCGAGGGTAGCCGGCACCCAGGGATGGAGCATCTCCAGCTTGAAGTCGAGGGCATGCCTGGCCCAACCTCCAGGTCATGGGGGTGGGTCGACCTGTCAAGTTGGGTATGGTCCTGCCGTTCACTTCCGTTGTTACAGTGCTGTCAAATGTTGTCTCCAGGGTGCTGTCAAATAAAATAGAGAAATCACTAGACACTGGCTCACCTGGGGCCACGGACCCAGAGTGCATGAGCACGGGAAGGCTTATAGCTGAGAGTCATTTCTTGGAGCCATGTCCTCTTTCATGGAAGTCAAATTATACATTCATTTTAAGATTTCTAAATACCTCTGTAGGTATCAGAATGTAGGAAGGGGCATTCACCACAGCTTTTTCTTTTTTGCTTTCCAAAAAAGGCCATCATTACATTTTAGGTAAAACAATGTTTCCTATTCTCAACTAACCCTTAATTTAACTCACTGTAGCCTTCCTGGAACTTTTCTGGAAGTTAACAACAATTAGTTTGAAAGACTCTATAACATCCCTCCTCAGATGCATTTTAACTACAACATCTGCCATTGTTATTTAAGGCAGGACTGAAAATCCATTTAGCAGTGATGGTGGTAGTTCAGTAGCTAATTCAGTCTGAATGGGAAATGATATGAAGAGATGGTTAGGAGTAAAAAACTTCACTGGATAGGTGCTAGGAGGTCACCAGTTGATTGTTACATAAAATTTAAGTGAGAAAAGAGTAAAGGGAAACTAAATCCCTTCTTTATCATTATAGGAAGTTAAGTGCTTGCTGTAATTTTTTCTTTATTGGCCCCCAAACAGGCAGAACTGAAGAAAACCTGTGGCTTATCTGGGTCCCACGAAGACTAGACATCGTCTCTTCTAAATTCTGCCTCAAATCTGCTATGTTTTTAACTGTTCTCATTCTTCTTGTTTCAGGGTCTTCACCTAGAAAAGTAACACAATAATTTGTTGTTCATGTCATTTATATGTATATATGAGTTCTTTTCATCAAAACTAAAATAATAGGTAGAAAATTCCAAATAACTATATCATCTGAAATTATAATTCTTTGTTCTACAAACAAAATGGGAATAGAAACAAATATAATGGTAAAAGTAATAATTTCAAGTGGTGATAATATAATAATATTTCTTAGGTCTATGAGTTTAATTGTTGCGAAATGAGTTACCAGCTCCATGTTTCTGACCTTAATTTAAAAATATGCAACTATTTGGACCCTAATCATTTCCATAATCGCCGGTTTCAAAGTGTGCTCAGAGTAGCTAAGATAACCTTATGTAGCAAGTATACATTTGGATTTAGGGGAATAAGATGAAGGCCTTTTCTCATAGAAGCAATATCTTTTCAAGTCTTTCAACAGACTAATGAACAAAGATTCAGAACTGGATTTATAATTATTCCTCCACTTTCTACAGGGAACCAGGCCATGCACATGTGACACCAAGAGTTCAAACAAAATCCTAAGCATCTAATCCAGGGACAAGTCTACATGTAAAATAAACACCTCTGCCAGGGTGACAAATGCTGGACTTGTACAACCGCAACATATCTTTCGGGGGTAGAGGGGGCATTAAGCCAGTTTGTTTATGGCCATGCAATAAAGTCCAGGCCAGTGACCATTTCAAGCTGGTGAATCTGGAAAGAAGAAGAACATGAAAAGGGAGGAGAGAAATCATAGTCTCTATTTTGTTCAATTTAGCTCAAGAGTATGTCCAATGATCAGGAATTTTAAATAAAAAGAAAGAATTAAAAAAAAAAAAGGTGAGGAAAGGGGAATGAATGAATGAAGGAGACAGAAGGTATGGGGCGGAGAAGGAGGAAGAAGAAGTGAAGGTAGAAAACAGTATGTATTAAATTTCAGAATAAAGATTGTAATATAAACAAGCTAAATATCTACCTGTTTTAAGAATACAGGTAGTCAATCTGTTCACTTCTCTTCCACAATATTTATGCCATATATATTTTTTAAATACAGAAAAATTGTACCCATTGAACATCTAAATAGCATTTAACATCTATAATAGAAACTTACTGTTGGTGGGGACCTCAGAGATTCTCTGGCCTTACCTCTCAGCCAGTGAAGAAACAAATCTTTGTCTCACTAGCCAGGTGGTCATATGTTTCTATCTGAAACCTCTAAGATTAGAAAGACTTCCTCTTCTACAGTAAGAGCTGATTGTTTCCAATATTAGACTAATTAGATCTAAGATGTGGGGTGGGAGGTGGGAGGGGGGTTCATGTTTGGGAGTTCGTGTAAAAAAATAAATAAATACAAAAAAAAAAAAACAACAACAACAACTCTGAGGATGAGTAATAATTTGTCTCCATTTAACTTCCACCCAGGGATCCCAATAGCTCTGAAACAACAGAACAACTTGACACTACTTTACCACGGTGCTCCTCAAAGAGACAACTGGTAATTCCCTGTTCAGCCAAACATTACTTCCTTGTTCGTTTTTCTTCATCCTGGGTGGTTGTCAAAGCAACCACCACTCTTCTGCCAGTCTGCAAATCTCTTCCTTTTAATTTACCAACTACTTGAATTGTTGAAATATGATTAATAACTGTATTATTATTTTAAACTTAGAAAATATTGAAAAACCTCCCTAATTAATTATATGGAAGATGCATGCATGCGTACACACACACACACACACACACACAGGAATGTTACTCAGTCATAAAAAGAATGAAATAATGCCATTTGCAGCAACATGCATGAACTTAGAAACTATCATACTGTGTGAAATAAACCATACAGAGAAAGGCAAATATCATAT
The DNA here is from genome assembly GCA_006410675.1 of Oreotragus oreotragus. Classification (NCBI taxonomy): domain Eukaryota; kingdom Metazoa; phylum Chordata; class Mammalia; order Artiodactyla; family Bovidae; genus Oreotragus; species Oreotragus oreotragus. Next base: position 285,655 of record SJYX01020630.1, on the reverse strand, counting down.
GATACCATTTATATGTGGAATCTAAAAGAAACGACGCAAATAACTTACTCACAAAACAGAAGCTGACATAGAAAGCAAACTAATGGTTACCAAATGGGAAAGTTTGGAGCGGATAAATTAGGAATTTGGGAGTATCATATACACACTACTATATATATAAATTAAACAAGGACCTACTGTATAGCACAGGGAACTTCACTCAATATTTACTAATAAGTTATATGGGAAAAGAATCTGAAAAAAACTATGTGAGCATGCATACATTATATATATATACACATTATATATATATTATATACATTATATATACATACATTATATATATATATCTGAATCACTTTGTTGTACACCTGAAAACAACACATTAAATCAACTCTACTTCAATAAAAAAAGAAACAAAAAAGTCACCCATTGTATCCTCATGCACATGGCATAAACTTTTCCAATCCTAATCCATGTGATTTTTAACCTAGTGAATTAATATATGTTTAAATATCGGAACTGTATTTAACTTAGTCCTTAAGAATCTAATTATACTTTCTCCAGAAATTCTTCCTATTCTGCTCTTCATAAATACAACACAACATATTAGAGAAATGGTTATAAAGAAGTCTATCTCTTATTTCCAAATAATCTGGCAGAACCCTGAAGGAGAAGGAAGGCTTTGTAAGAAAAATCTTAAAGAGTGACTACGGACATGGAACAACAGACTGGTTCCAAATAGGAAAAGGAGTACATCAAGGCTGTATATTGTCTGCAATATACCCTGCTTATTTAACTTATATGCGGAGTACATCATGAGAAACGCTGGAATGGAAGAAACACAAGCTGGAATCAAGATTGCTGGGAGAAA
>SJYX01020630.1:204869-271867 GCA_006410675.1 Oreotragus oreotragus | reverse complement strand
GCAATCTTGATTCCAGCTTGTGTTTCTCCCATTCCAGCATTTCTCATGATGTACTCTGCATCTAAGTTAAATAAGCAGGGTGACAATACACAGCCTTGACGCACTCCTTTTCCTATTTTGAACCAGTCTGTTGTTGCATGTAGTTCTAACTGTTGCTTCCTAACCTGCATACAGATTTCTCAAGAGGCAGGTCAAGTGGTCTGGTATTCCCATCTCTTTCAAATTTTCCACAGTTTATTGTGATCCACACAGTCAAAGACTTTGGCATAGTCATTAAAGCAGAAATAGATGTTTTTCTGGAACTCTCTTGCTTTTCCCATGATGCAGCAGATGTTGGCAATTTAATCTCTGGTTCCTCTGCCTTTTCTAAAACCAGCTTGAACATCTGGAAGTTCATGGTTCACATATTGTTGAAGCCTGGCTTGGAGAATTTTGAGCATTACTTTACTAGCGTGTGAGATGAGTACAATTGTGTGGTAGTTTGAGCATTCTTTGGCATTGCCTTTCTTTGGGATTGGAATGAAAACTGACCTTTTCCAGCCTGTGGCCAATGCTGAGTTTTCCAAATTTGCTGGCATATTGAGTGCAGCACTTTCATAGCATCATCTTTCAGGATTTGAAACAGCTCCACTGGAATTCCATCACCTCCACTAGCTTTGTTCATGATGATGCTTTCTAAGGCCCACTATGTTAGAAAACATTAATTTGTTTGATAGGTATTATGCTGAAGTACACATGCAGCCTCTTCTAAAGTCTTACAGATTCACCAAAAATGGAATTCTTATGCTTTAGGCATCAAGAGTCGAGCATATATAAGTAAAAGCAATAAAGATGCCCTCTCTTTATACAACGAAACTTGCGTACCAGTCAGCTTAGACCAGCGGTTCTCAAACCTAAATGTTCAGAACCTCTCTGAGGGTTTATTACAACTTAGCCAGCGGTGCCCCATTCACATCCCTATTCATTCAGACAGTCTGAAAGGAGCTTGAGACACTGCATTTCTAACATATTCCCAGGTGATGTAGTAGATATTGCTGGCTCTGGAACCCCGCTTTAAGAACTTATAGGCTGAGACCATTGGTTTTTAACTGGGTCCTCCTGAGGGGACAGTTAGCAGAATCAGGAGGCAGTTCTGTTTGTCACAAATGGAGGTGTGTTTCTGACACCTGGGAGGAAGAGGCCAATGATGCTGGTACACACGCCACAATGACAGGGAACCTCCTCCCACCCAACAAAGAATTATGCAGACTACATGTCAGTGGTTCCAAGGCTGAGAAATTCTGGCTTAGATTAAGTTATACTGTGTTTATAAATGATTTAGAAATGTCAGTGGCTTCCAGTAACAAAGATGCACTGTTGCTCACATTAATGTCCACTCTACGTTGATGGCAGTTCTGATCCAGCTCCCCTTCATACTAAAAGAGTAACTTCCCATAGTCTGGGATATATTGATATGAAAGAGGGAAAAAGAGATGAGAAATACCAGATTCTGCTCAAGAATGGCTCAAGTCTTTTTTCCATTCCTGATTATTGGTCAAACGAATCCACATGGTCCATTCTGATTCAGTGGGGTAAAACATATAATCTTCCTGTAGGAGTGAATTCAGGAAGAGGTGGCTAAGTTCACTGGATTCAGTAAAGAGGGGCTGGTTATTTTGAAGACATAAACCTAATAGAGAAAAGCATCAAAAGGGCATTTGTGTTTGTTTCTTTTTTTAAAGACACTGTCAACAAGGCCTTAAGTTTACCCTGAACAACAGCTGGGAACCTAATTATTGCTTCTCTAAAGGCAGTTATCTCTGCTTGCTTTGGGAGTACATTTAAACTTGGGTGTATTCATATGTATTTATATTAAACTGTTTAAATGTATGTTACACAAGGTGGAAGAGGAAGCCTCAGGGCATAAGAGACAAACATCCCCAATCAATGCTGAAGATGTGAATCACTCTAATTGAGCCAATACCTCACATAAAACATAGCTACTACAATGTTCTGAGAAGGAATGTTTTTGAGCTCTTTAGTAAGCATAATTATAAAGTAACTATTTAAGTAGAAGATCTAAACTGATGTAAAATGACCTGAGCTTTATCATCTTAGTCTTTATAAACGTCCAAGAAAGAGGCAAGATAAATGATCATTTACAAAGATCTTAAATATGAAGTATTTCCCATTATTCAATACAAAGTCTGGAGAGTCGGGAAAAGACACATGTAGCCATTAGTTTATCTCTCTGTTTAATCTAAATTCTTACTTCCTGAGTCCATCCAATGATTTAATTACATTTTTACAAATGACATATTGGCTTTGCTGATTCTGTTTCAGTTTGGCATCTACCATCATTTTTCAGTTGAATATAAATTCTAGATAAGGGGGAAAAAGTGGATTAAATAAATGTGATACACATTGATATATAGCCTTATGCAAAACAAGGGACATGTGTGGATGTATGTACTAAAAAATATCTAAAAACTTTCTCAATGATTCCAGTGAAATGGAAAGTAAAGTCCACTTTACATCTGGCAGAATCTCCTGATACTTGATGAAAGGGATGGTTTCTGAGGCCAAATTCTTTTTTGTCAGTGAAACAGAGAGTAAAACCCAAGCCAAGCAGTAAAATCTAAACTGCTATTTCAGCTGAACTTGTAATATTGTGAGCATGGCATGACTCCTAAAGGATAGGCTGGAAGCAAGAAGCTTACTCACTCTGTGTCACAAATTTCATGAAACACATCACCTGACTGCAATACTTAATAGAAACATCATCATCAACTGGGTGAGTATTACTAGTTTGCTCCCCAAGAACATGAGAAACAATAGGAACTAACTTGAGAGAAATACATAAAGACTTTGGAGGGATATAAGGTTTTCAAACTGTAAAAGTCTTGGGCTTTCTCTAGAAAATGTCATTTTATTGAGTGTCATTCATTTCTGATACTTATATTTATACCTAAATTTAACTAAAATTTTAACTTCTGGGAACATTTAATCATGAAGACACTGTTCTTATAAATTCACATGAGTTATACAACAAGTTCGGAGAAGGCAATGGCATCCCACTCCAGTACTCTTGCCTGGAAACTCCCATGGATGGAGGAGCCTGGTGGGCTGCAGTCCATGGGGTCGCTGAGTCAGACACAACTGAGAGACTTCACTTTCACTTTTCACTTTCATGCATTGGAGAAGGAAATGGCAACCCACTCCAGTGTTCTTGCCTGGAGAATCCCAGGAATGGCGGAGCCCAATGGGCTGCCATCTGTGGGGTTGCACAGTCAGACACGACTGAAGCGACTTAGCAGCAGCAGCATACAACAAGCTGAGCTTCCTAGGTAAAGACTTCACTTTCACTTTTCACTTTCATGCATTGGAGAAGGAAATGGCAACCCACTCCAGTGTTCTTGCCTGGAGAATCCCAGGAATGGCGGAGCCCAATGGGCTGCCATCTGTGGGGTTGCACAGTCAGACACGACTGAAGCGACTTAGCAGCAGCAGCATACAACAAGCTGAGCTTCCTAGGTAACAGTGAATCCCTCTAACAATTCTGCTTTTCAAAATGAACCATTCAGGTTTTCTCCTTAACAATATCAGAGAACTTTACAGGTCATGCATCTCACAGGTCATGCAATAGAGGTGCTTTTAATGTTTGTTTAAGCACAAACGGGGATTTCCTTGGGCAACACAAAATAAAAGTGCAGAGAAGAAGGGAGAGAGAGTTTTTGACATGGCTTGTTCAAGAGCTCAGACACTGAGCTAATTCTCTTCTACTTCAGGTTCTGTTTTCTCTACATTTGTTTCACAGGAGGGTGAAGGTAGCTAACTATCAGTACCTCCAAGCTTTCTTTTGATTCACTTCGGATCTAGTGGAAAATCACAGGTCTCTTTCCTAACAGTCAAGTAAAGTTCTGAGACTGATTCTCACTGGTTCCAATTCAACTGAATTGGGTCACATGTCCACCCCTGAAAGAGTCACTGTGGTCAACAGAATGAGTTGTTCTGAAAGGATCTGCTTGGGTAAATTTCATCTGAACCACATGAACAAAGGTTGATGAGGCTATGGTTGGTTCCCAGAAAGAAAACTGAGGCACTGTTTTTAGAAGATGTGGCAATGTGGTCAGGTAAGACTGTACCAGGACATCAAGGTATGTCCACTATGAAGCCAATGATATTTAAGATACAGAGCTTCTAACTTGATTGAGCCCCTTTCTAAACAATGCAATTTTGAATTTTTAAAATTATTTTCAGGATTTTCCAAATTGTATAGCCTCTAAAAATTCACAAAATCTGATCTTATCCAGCCAAGACTAACTGCATCAGAGGAGTTCTATATTATTTACATGTATGCGGTTCCCACAGTAACATTTAGCGCTAAAGGTTCAACAATAACACTAGCAATGAAACTGTGGGTTAAGAAAATCCCAAATGTGCTCAGTTTTACAACAAGAAATAGAGGAAAATAGTAAGGTAAGTAATTTTTTTTTCAAAATTTTTTCATTGAAGTTGCTTTTTCCTGGAATATTATTTACTGATTTCTTTATCCATTAGAATTCTACTATACACGTGTGACCTTCTTTTAAGCCCTAAATAAGTCTTTACAGCAAAGTTAGTTGTTCCCATAGATCTAGTAATTCGATTATTCATGGTGTTAAAGTTTGTCTCTTATTCCTCTATAGAACTCATGTCTTAGTCATGTTTGTTTTCCTAGTCTTTGGCATGCTTGGCATTTATAAACTACTGATGATGATTACTGAAAAGACGAATAGAATAAAATCCTATCTCATAACAATCCTGTGAGTTTATTAAGCATCATTATAGTCACCTCATAAAACAAAGGGAACCAAGGAACAGTTCAAACAGCTAAATAACAGCAAAGCAAAAGCCAGAATTATTTTTTTCTACGTCCTAGAACATTTACCTTCTCATATCTCACACTGTCTTTGAAGAAATATTCTATGGGCCAGTCTAAGGTATGGCTTAGTGACAAAATCAAGTGTTTGTGTACTTTGTGGTTTCTGCAGCAATAAGAGAAATCAGAAAGAGAAAGAAAGTGGTGGAAGGGATTGAGAAAAGTTGTTGTTTTTTATTATGATTGGAGAGACAGCAGCATCCTGTGGGTTATAGAGTGATTTGGTATAGAGGGAGATATTAAAGAGGTAGAAAACAAACTAATTCAAGTAAAAGTGGAGTAAACAGATATACAAGCTGACCATTGGAAAAGACCCTGATGCTGGGAAAGATCGAAGGCAGGAGGAGAAGGAGACGACAGAGGATGAGATAGCTGGATGGCATCACTGACTCAATGGACATGAGTTTGAGCAAGCTCTGGGAGATAGTGAAGGACAGGGATGCCTGATGTGCTGCAGTCCATGCGGTCACAAAGAGTTGAANCGAAGGCAGGAGGAGAAGGAGACGACAGAGGATGAGATAGCTGGATGGCATCACTGACTCAATGGACATGAGTTTGAGCAAGCTCTGGGAGATAGTGAAGGACAGGGATGCCTGATGTGCTGCAGTCCATGCGGTCACAAAGAGTTGAACACGACTTAGCAACTGAACAACAAACAAGTATAAATGCTGGGCATGGGTAGGTATGGTGGCAGGGGTTTGTGAAATTCTTTTTTCTCTGCTTAAGTGGTATTGGAGATTTGAGAAGCAGAGAAAAGGAATAAAATTGTCATCCAAAACCTTGAGATTGTTCTTAGATGACAAAAAAGAGTAAATGCACCAGAGAAATAAAGAATGATTGCCAGGCAGCATTAATTACTCAGTTGAGGTTGGTGGTCATGAATGTAAAGCAAATCACGTCAACATGTCATGTGTTTTTCTCCAGGTTCATTCATTGCTGGTACAGACTAGGTGGAGATTTGAAAGTCACTAGGTCTATGGTTTCATCCAACGAGTGCAATGAAGTAAGAAAGGGGTAAGGGAGTAAAGAGTACATGCAAAAGTAAAATCATATTCTGTCACTATCAGAATTCATCTAATTAAGGAAGGAAGAAAGGACATGTAGAGTTTGGTGAGGCTAAGTAAAAGGTAGTGAGATCAATGATTTAGACATCTTAGAACCAGTGGTGTTGGCAGAGAATGAAAGGGAGCACACTGAAAAGAAAGGAGGTTGTCATGAGCAAGAGTGGGCTGCATGCAAGTGGGATTATAGAAAAGGTGCAGATTCTGATGGTGCCCAGACCTGGGGTATGAACAGGAGAGTAAGTAGCTCAAGGAGGGATAAGAAGACAAGATCATTAGAAGAAACGCCAGGGTTTGCCATTTCATTGGTCTACTTCCCTATGACTATCATCCTTTCATCACTGCTGTACCAGTATTCTCTCACCTAGATTTAAGTAGGGAAAACCACTACACCATTCACGTATGACCTAAATCAAATCCCTTATGATTATACAGTGGAAGAGAGAAATAGATTTAAGGGACTAGATCTGATAGATAGAGTGCCTGATGAATTATGGATGGAGGCTCGTGACATTGTACAGGAGACAGGGAGCAAGATCACCCCCATGGAAAAGAAATACAAAAAAGCAAAGTGGCTGTCTGGGGAAGCCTTACAAATAGCTGTGAAAAGAAGAGAAGCAAAAAGCAAAGGAGAAAAGGAAAGATATAAGCATCTGAATGCAGAGTTCCAAAGAATAGCAAGGAGAGATAAAAAAAAGCCTTCCTCAGTGATCAATGCAAAGAAATACAGGAAAACAACAGAATGGGAAAGACTAGAGATCACTTGAAGAAAATCAGAGATACCAAGGGAACATTTCATGCAAAGATGGGCTCGATAAAGGACAGAAATGGGATGGACATAACAGAAGATATTAAGAAGAGGTGGCAAGAATACACAGATGAACTGTACCAAAAAGATCTTCAAGACCAAGATAATCACAATGGTGTGATCACTCACCTAGAGCCAAACAACGTGGAATGTGAAGTCAAGTGGGCCTTAGAAAGCATCACTACGAACAAAGCTAGTGGAAGTGATGGAATTCCAGTGGAGCTGTTTCAAATCCTGAAAGATGATGCTGTGAAAGTGCTGCACTCAATATGCCAGCAAATTTGGAAAACTCAGCAGTGGCCACAGGACTGGAAAAGGTCAGTTTTCATTCCAATCCCAAAGAAAGACAATGCCAAAAAATGCTCAAACTACCACACAATTGCACTCATCTCACACGCTAGTAAAGTAATGCTCAAAATTCTCCAAGCCAGGCTTCAGCAATATGTGAACCATGAACTTCCAGATGTTCAAGCTGGTTTTAGAAAAGGCAGAGGAACCAGAGATCAAATTGCCAACATCCGCTGGATCATGGAAAAAGCAAGAGAGTTCCAGAAAAACATCTATTTCTGCTTTATTGACTATGCCAAAGCCTTTGACTGTGTGGATCACAATAAACTGTGGAAAATTCTGAAAGAGATGGGAATACCAGACCACCTGACCTGCCTCTTGAGAAATCTGTATGCAGGTCAGGAAGCAACAGTTAGAACTGGACATGGAACAACAGACTGGTTCCAAATAGGAAAAGGAGTACGTCAAGGCTGTATATTGTCACCCTGCTTATTTAACTTATATGCAGAGTACATCATGAGAAACGCTGGACTGGAAGAAACACAAGCTGGAATCAAGATTGCCGGGAGAAATATCAATAACCTCAGATATGCAGATGACACCACCCTTATGGCAGAAAGTGAAGAGGAGCTAAAAAGCCTCTTGATGAAAGTGAAAGAGGAGAGTGAAAAAGTTGGCTTAAAGCTCAACATTCAGAAAACGAAGATCATGGCATCCGGTCCCATCACTTCATGGGAAATAGATGGGGAAACAGTGGAAACAGTGTCAGACTTTATTTTTTGGGGCTCCAAAATCACTGCAGATGGTGACTGCAGCCATGAAATTAAAAGACGCTTACTCCTTGGAAGAAAAGTTATGACCAACCTGGATAGTATATTCAAAAGCAGAGACATTACTTTGCCGACTAAGGTCCGCCTAGTCAAGGCTATGGTTTTTCCTGTGGTCATGTATGGATGTGAAAGTTGGACTGTGAAGAAAGCTGAGCGCCGAAGAATCGATGCTTTTGAACTGTGGTGTTGGAGAAGACTCTTGAGAGTCCCTTGGACTGCAAGGAGATCCAACCAGTCCATTCTGAAGGAGATCAACCCTGGGATTTCTTTGGAAGGAATGATGCTAAAGCTGAAACTCCAGTACTTTGGCCACCTCATGTGAAGAGTTGACTCATTGGAAAAGCTTCTGATGCTGGGAGGGATTGGGGTAGGAGGAGAAGGGGACGACAGAGGATGAGATGGCTGGATGGCATCAACAACTTGATGGACGTGAGTTTGAGTAAACTCCAGGAGTTGGTGATAGACAAGGAGGCCTGGCATGCTGCAATTCATGGGTCGCAAAGATTCAGACATGACTGAGTGACTTAACTGAACTGAATGATAGCTTACTGAATATAAGGAAATATCTTTTCTTCATGAAATCTCCAGTTTCCATTGACAGAAATTTTCAATATTGCAACCACAGACTCACTTTAAACACATGATCATAAGGCACATCATTTAGGCACTTATTTGCCATTTTCTTTCATTATATTCCTATCTAAATTATTGACTCAAATCTATGATTCTACAACAATAATTATTGTTAAAACTAATATTATACCTTCTAATAAATCCATCAGGCTATTGTATAATGTTAAAGTCTAGTTTATATTTCACTTTCAAATATTTTATTAAAACTAAAACATTAAATGTAAATTTAAAAATTCCATTTTTATTGAGACAGAATGGCATATAGTACTGTATAAGTTTAAGGTGTACAAGGTCTGCAAGCAATAAATGCTGGAGAGGGTGTGGAGAAAAGGGAACCCTTTTACACTGTTGGTGGGAATGCAAACTAGTACAGCCACTATGGAGAACAGTGTGGAGATTCCTTAAGAAATTGCAAATAGAACTGCCTTATGACCCAGCAATCCCACTGCTGGGCATACACACCGAGGAAACCAGAATAGAAAGAGACACATGTACCCCAATGTTCATTGCAGCACTGTTTATAATAGCCAGGACATGGAAACAACCTAGATGTCCATCAGCGGATGAATGGATAAGAAAGCTGTGGTATATATACACAATGGAGTATTACTCAGCCATTAAAAAGAATACATTTGAATCAGTTCTAATAAGATGGATGAAACTGGAACCAATTATACAGAGTGAAGTAAGCCAGAAAGAAAAACACCAATACAGTATACTAACACATATATATGGAATTTAGAAAGATGGTAATGAGGACCCTGTATGCAAGACAGCAAAAGAGATACAGATGTGTAGAGCGGACTTATGGACTCTGAGGGAGAAGGAGAGGGAGAGGGAGAGGGAGGGATGATTTGGGAGAATAGCATTGAAATATGTATACTATCATGTAAGAAATGAATTGCCAGTCTATGTTCAATGCAGGATGCAGGATGCTTGGGGCTGGTGTATGGGGATGATCTGGAGGGAAGATGTGGGGTGGGAGGTGGGAGGGGGGTTCATGTTTGGGAGTTCGTGTAAAAAAATAAATAAATACAAAAAAAAATAGAAAAAAAAAATTCCAGTTTTATTGAGACAGAATGGCATACAGTACTGTATAAGTTTAAGGTGTACAATATAATGATTTGATTTACATAAGTAGAAATATTAGCTGGAAGTAAGAAAAATTGATCCAATGGTCAAAAGAATAAAAAAAAAACTGAAGAAAAAGAAAGAATCAAACATGTTCAGAGATACTAAGTGATATACCAACTTCAGAAAAACCAGTTTCTTCGTAAAATTCACATCAAAATCTGATGTCAAAGTGTAATAAATGCATTTTCTCCTACAGATTTGAGTTCTTGTAATTTTTAGGCTTACTGATACTATTTGAAGGCATTCATGAATAAAGAAATGTGTAAAACATACACATCTCCATACCACACTATATTTAAATAATATATAATCACAACACAGATACATATCATCAATCACCATGGGGTTATCTGGAACTATGGGAAACCAACACCTTCTCCTAGTTACCGAAAAATATCTACAAACTATTCAAGCAATTCCCCCCATAACATCCCCATAGCTATGCCTTGGCATTATCATTTCAGCCCTTACCCTGCACTGACCCATTTTAATTCCCACATGAAAACTCTAAAGCCTAATAATACCATGGATGTTAATTCCAGAAGGAACCCTTAGGATGCTGTGCTGTCATCGTTGTCAATATCCATGGGTGGATACTGAAATAATGGCTAATGCTTGCCAAAGTGTTTAAAGTCTGATGAATGAGGATGTTTCTTAACTTCCATATTGGTGACATGGTTAGGCTCATGAGCTTCAGAGCAGTATTTTGAGTCCTTGGAGTACTAAGGTAATTTAAAAAAATTAAATAGTTCTTTTACTTTTTTCCTTAGAACTAGACAAGGGCTGAGCCAGAGATTTATTGAACTAACAAATATACCTCTATATCTATGCATTCTTAAACTTGGAAACAGGTAAAATGTTCTTCAACCCTCTTCCCCCTTGTTGTTCAGTCGCCCAGTCATGTCTGACTCTTTGCAACACCATGGACTGCAGCATGCCAAGCTTCCCTGTCCCTCACCATCTCCTGGAGTTTGCCCAAGTTCATGTTCATCACATCAGTGATGCCGTCCAGTGATCTCATCCTCTGATTTCTGCCTTCTCCTTCTGCCCTCGATCTTTCCCAGAATCAAGGACTTCTTCTCCTTAGGAGCATTGTATTGTGTTAAGAGCCTACTTAGCTCCTCGTGAATATTGACCTGTATATAATACAGTTATACCAAAAACCTTTGCTATGTGCCTAGGCTTATCCAGATCCTAGGAAAAACAATGCAATAATGCTGTGAATCTGACAAATTGGGTCTGGAATTTGTATATGACATTTTTTTACATTATTTAAATAAAATGAAAAAAATTTCCATAATTAGATTTTTCACAGAATACACATTTAGAGACACTCTGCAGAAATATACAAAATAATACAGAATTGAAGATAAAGTAGGGTTGGATTGGCCATGAAAATTTAACATTCCCACATAATCATTAATATTTTTAAAATCTGCAAATACATCCAAGGACTGCCTTATTAACAACAGAAGTTTCTCCAGATTGTGTCTGAGAGTATTCAACTTGACTGAGGGCAACAATTACTTAAAATCTCAGCCTCTGAGAGCACTAGCCTTCTTTACAGAATTCTTTACAGAACAACAAAGAGATCATTCTAAGCAAAACAGTCAAATACCTAAACATCTCTGAAGCATGAAATGTACACAGTCCATATATGCCTAAGGGAAAACAGTATAGCACAAATATGACTTAATAAAAAAGACTTATGTAGAGAGATTACAAGAATTCTGAGTTTGGCCTATGCATCAATCAGGTCACTTACCAGATATCTCCTCTAGGCACTGCTTAGCCGTCTTATTGTATGATAAATCCATCTTAGTAGGGCTGGTGCAGGAGTCGGCAGATGGTAAAGAGGTCCCTTCATTTTCTGGATGAGCTCTGAAATGAACCAAGAGGACAGAAATGCAGATTGCTGTCATCAGTGACTCATCAAAGTTCTCTAATACAGAGAGAAATCACTGTATTAAAAGTTTTCTATTAAGGTGAATGAGCATTTCTTTATGTCTGAGAAATTTCTTTATTTTTCACATAAAACTGAGATACACTGGTTGTAGTGAGATATTAAATCAGATTTCCTTATTTTTCACATACAAGTTTTAATGAGATGTTAAATCAGATTTCTTAGACTTTTCTAAGTTTGAAAGCTTGTGATTACCAATGTATTCTTTTTTGACCAAAGGTTTCAAAAGATTTTTTTTTCTTTTTGCTGTTTTAGAGAAAGTCTGGCTAAATTGTGTTTTTCTGAGAATAATAAAGGCATTGAAAATAACCCAAATATTCTTTCCCTGCAAATTCTATAAAACATATCCTAAAATACAAAGTAAATACTGACTCTACTATGGGCTAGAAATGTCACTATGATGTTTTCATTTCAGAAAAAAGTCAAAAATAAATTCTCATTCTGAAAACCCCCTTTTTATATTGTTTTTTTTTGTCTATATATGTACATGGATATGTATTTGTGTGTGATTAATACGCAAAGATTGGGTCTAATTAAATAAAAGGCTCTCCACAGGAGGACTGCACATGTTTTGATAGCCCAGTCTTCATGCAATGCTTCTTCCTTTTACGCACAAACGTTTTAAGAGGCTCTCTCTCTCTTTATGCAGTTTCAAAATCTACATATATTTGGTCAGTAATACCACATATTTAGAAAGTCCACACCATGAAGTACAAGAGAAAGAAGGAGACAAGACAATATAGCATTGTACACTGGACTTTATTCTTCATAGTTACCTCATTTGTTTGGGGTCCCATTCCTACAGGGTTTGGACCATGGAAAGTAATCACTAAATATTTCTTACTTTAAAAAAAATCTAAAAAGAATATTTATATGTGAAAGAAAAATTCAGTATATCTTTAATAAATTTTTACCTAATATCTTACTTTTATTTTAAATCCTGGTTTTGTTTAAGAGAAAATAAAGTGTAGTCACTGATGTTAGAAATATTTTTTCTTATTTATTGGACATGTCTAAAAAGTCTGAAAAATTCATTAGGATCTTAATAAATCATGGAAAATTAAATGCTGTGTGTATGTATACAGGAATTGATTTAATAAAAGAAAGACAGAGGCATGTAAGAGTTCATAGAAAGCTGCGCCTTGACCTCCAGTGATTTCTAGCAGACATTCCTAATTTTCAGGCAAAGTCCAAAATTACAAATAGTTATTTTTCTCCTTTTTTGACAGCACTTCATACTCTCACAATGTGACATTTGTGTAATTATTTGATAAATGTTCATCTCCAAAGTAGAGTCCATTCTCTGTATTTGAGCTCACCATTATACCCCAATGCCTAGCCCCACATCTAACATATATATGAATGAGTAAATTTTATCATAGTGATTATAAAAATAGTCTTCTTGGTGGGTAAAATATATGGAAGCAAGTATGGGATCACGATGCATGCTTTGGGTCTGGTTGGAAACTTGGCTCTCTAAGCAGTTATTAACTCATGTGACCTTGCTAAGTTACTTGGTTCCTCTGAACCTCAATTTGCTTATGTGCAAAAGTAAAGAAAAATATGTTCTTCACAAAATAACTGTGAGCCCAAGTACTATAATTACTAAAGGTCTGGAGGCTTGTGGGACTCTGGCCAATGTTAAAATGTGGGGAGTATATCTGGCTCTCTGTGCCACTTACTTTCTTCTGTAAGGATCTCCTAGTTCCCCTATCTATCGCCCATGCCCACTCCCTTCCAAAGTTCATTTTCATCTATTCCTCTACTTGGGCTCTTTACTTGTGAGCCATTGCACCTCCTTGGCCTACTCTTTAGCCTGGTGTCTATGAATGAGGGGGGGAAATATTCCTCTGACATTTTCTAAGGATGGTTATTACTTGCAGAAGAAGTTTAAATTGATAGTATATAGTGAAATAGGAGACCCCAAGAGAGCGTACTGGCTGCCTGCCAAGGAGTGTCTGAGAGGCATGGGCGGTTAGAACTGGCTGGGAGCCAGGGTGGTCTACAGTGACACAGGTCAGAATTCACAGCCTGGCCTGTCAGACGCTGAGTCATGGAGAGCAGTTCTCTAAGATGGTTGTCTAATGCCCAACGCCAACTGGGTCTTCCTAGAACAAAACCTGAGCTATCTCAGGAATCAGAATACTTGTAGCCATGTTAGTTATAAAGATGCAGAGCATCTCCCTCTAGGAAACTCTCTACAGAGCAAAAGAATATGTAGAACGTATTTTGAGAGTAGAGTTTTTCTTTGCTGCAAATAAACACAACTTAAAAAGAACTTTTCAGTGTATGGCTTTCTTCCTCAGTATATGAAACCTGGTATGAATTCCACTGTCTAAGTCCCCACCCTTAGATAAAAATATTCAAACTTCAGTCTTAGAAACCTTTGTTTTATTTTTTAATGTGACAGTGAACATTTCTGGCTGATTTGTTCTTTAACTTTTTTTTTCCCATTTGTTGTTTTTAATTTAGGTCACAAGAGATAATTTTATTTATACCATATTTTCACATTCTTTGGTGTATGTGTCACTATATTCCCTATCTGAGCTACCTACAATAGCAATGATGGAGCAACAGATTAAGGGAAGGAACACAGATAAGTTAAACCTCAAATAACTATAAAAAGACCCCGATAAATCATCTTTGGTTTGTATTCACATGTATATGGTTCTAGACCTCCTGCTCTACGTATGTTACAAGCCATCCATTTCTCCGTGATTTGCACCTCATTATTTGTTAAAGTGGAGTCAGATTTTAACTCTAGTCTCTAGAGGGACAATCAACACTAACTGGTAAAGATTTAACTTTTATATAAATGATCAAAGAAGTTCAGTTTAAACTCTGAATTCTCTCAGCATGTCCTCTATTTTTGCACATGCTTCATTCCAGTAAAATAAAAAGCTCCAGGGATGATTCATAAAATAACTCACGAAGACTTAAGAATCAATAGTGTTCTCTAATCAAAAGGTACAGTCACAGTGGCATCATTCACAGCTTCCATGTAGAATGATACTGAACTCTCCTCATATTGACTGGGAAAAGGAAAGAAAATGGGTATCGTGAGGTTCCTTCAAACTATTCAGAAGACATTATCTTGTGCAGACCATCTGACTTGTGCATTTACAACAAGGTCAACACGTAAAAAGCACTTATTGAAACTGTAAGATACAGCATGGCAAAAACACCACTTATTTAGAGTTCTAATATTAATATGTTAGTGCTAGCATCTGCTACTAAGAGTCTTTGTAGGTAAAGTAGATTTCACCAATGATTAACGTAAGATTTATTTCCCCATTTAAGTGCACTCACTATGTGCCAAGTGCTATGCCTAGTGTTTTATCTAGGGCATATCAAACTCCACAACAATACTGGCACTATTTTCTCAGTGTCTGGTTGCTTCCAAAATTCATGTGTTGAAACCAATGGGATGATACTAGGAGGCAGAGCCTTTGGGAGGTGATAGGATCATGAGGATGGAGCCCTTCTGTATGGGATTAGTGACATTATAAAAGAGATCTTGGAGAGGCCTCTCACCCCTGCTACCATGTGAGGACAGAATGAGAAGACGGTCATCAAAAACCAGGAACCACGCTCTCACCAGATTCGGAATCTGCTGGCATGCTGATCTCAAGACTTCTTAGCCTCCAGAACTATGAGAAATAAATGTTAGTTGTTTCAGCCACCTAGTCTATAGTACTCTCGTTAGAGTAGCCAGAACAGACTAAGACACTGGCAATGTAGGTGCTGTGGATAAATGAAGGGTTATAGAGGTGTAACAGTTTGCCCTGTATAACAAGCTGGTAGATACTTAAGCTGTATTTAAACCTGGCATCTTATAAATATTGTTCTATGAACCACTACCCTACAGTTTAACTCCATCCAAGTGTCTCTGGACACTGAGCATGTGAATGTATATGACGTCTCCCCAGATAACAGATAGCTTAGCCACTAAGTTATTAACTAAGAGTTAATAATGTAACAGTACTCAATGGTCTAACCTTAATTTTACTCTTTACTACTTTAAATTTTTACTTTTAAGAAAAGGAAGCTATTATCCATGCCATCTAAAGGAATTCAGCAATACATCTAGATATTATCAGTGTTCAGATTTTCAATTTCACAAATAGAGGTGTTGCACATTGGTTTATATAAAAAAAATCTATCCATATGAACTTATCTTTATATGGATATACCAGTCACAAATGTGGACACAAGCAAAATTGGTTTGAATCAGCAACATTAATAAATGGTCTTATAGTTCCTGCCTTATAAATTCAATAGAAAAGAAAGAAAAATCAAGTATCTTTCTAAAAGCCGTTATTTCCTTATTGGTGGGCGGCAGTCGGGTGACAGCTGGGTGAAGGCCAGCAATCTGTCAGGATGAAGAGCAGGCCAGGATGGATGGGATATTTGTTAGATCTGTGTGTTGCGGGAGGGTGCTGAGCAAATAAGAAAGCTAACTGAGGACAGCAGGAGCCAGGCTTCTCAGGTGACAAAAGAAGGAGCAAGCATGGAAAGGGGAAAGCAAGACAAAACTCTGCATGTTGATTTGGAATTGGAGGTATTGTGAATTCTCTTAACAGATACCTCACGGATACTGAGACAAATGCGTATGTGTTATGTATATACCTATTTGTTCCACCATTTAGGAAACCTAGGGGCAGTGAGATCAGGCTTCTAAATATTATTCTTCACAAAATAACTGAAGGCACCATAGGTAAAAGCTCAAGTCAAGGCAGTGAGAGTACATGATGAGTCTAGATCACTTGAGCCAAAATGAAACAAAGTTAGGAAAGAATAACAGAGTGAGCGGAAATCAGAGTGAAGTGGATCCCAGTAGCCCGATTTGAGAAAAGTTAAACATCACAATAAAGAGTCATTATCGATAGATTATAATCCGTTGAAGACAAGAGGAGTCCATCAGTCCATAAAATTTAAAGCGAAGGAGAGGGATAGAGTATAGGAGAAGGAAAAGGAAGAGGGGAAAGAGGAGAAAAATAATAAGGGACATCATTTTCTAAAAGTTGAATGGCAAGGCATACATACAGATGGAATTAGAAATCACATGACATCAATTGGAGTAAATGATTAATTTCAAGAAATCTCAATGCGTGCTAAAATCCTATGGGTGAAAGTGGATCAAGGAATAGAATTTTTATAGAGTCTCCAAATAGCTTCCTATAAAGATATCTGTGAAATAGAAACGGGGCAAAATAACTATAGAGTAGAAAACTAGCAAACAATATCTCAAACAAGTGATCAAATTCAACATCACTAAAATGGGAAATATTAGTATTATTGATACTTGAAAGGAAGGAAACAGAAAAAAAAATCCAGCATCATTTCTGTGCCATTCTACACAAAAAGTATATTTGTGGGTCTAATCATGAGAAACTATCAAACAACCCTACACTAAGAAATAGTCTATAAAATGCTTGCCTGGACTTCCCTGGTAGTTCAGGGGTTGAGACTTCGTGCTGCAAATGAAAGAGGCTCCAGTTCAATCCCTGGTTGGGGGAAATAAGACCTTACATGCTGTGAAGTAAAAAAAAAAATTGTTTTTTCAAAGAAAAGATGAAATAATAAGAAAAAGAAACAGTAGTGGTTTGGTTGGGCAATCTGGCACTGAAGCTTGTAAGCTAAATATAGAAAGGGCAGTTTACCAAGCTTCTCTCTGAAGAAATGCCAACTCATGGCCATCTTCAACACAACAGACCCTCTTCTAGCATCAGCTCTCTTTTCCTGCTTAAAATACTGCTGTGTGAGGGAGGTTAAACTGCTACCCTCTACCCTAGGCAGATATATATATATATATATATATATATATATATATATATAAAATTTAGCAGAGACAAGTTTGCAAGGCAAGCTTTCAATAAGCTTTACTTTGTGCTGATGACCAATTATGCCCAATTCACATAAAACCACAAGTGCAGTGTACGTAATCTGTAATAATAGCTGCAGGGCTTACAAAAGTTTTATCTGCAAGATGGTTAAATGCTTCACATCAATCTTTGTAAATTCACAACCTCCTACTCAATATACTGGTTCAACAAACAAGTTAAACTTAAAACCATATAAGTAAGCATTTTTAAAACCAAGGTTTTGCATTCTTTGCCTTTCAGAACATCATATATATTCAGGTGCCAATTTTCTGTGTCACTTTCTAGGCAAATCTGAGATCTCCAAAATCTTGTTACAACCTAAACCTTTCCCCAAAAACCCTAATGTTGTTGTTCAAGACACATTATATCAAACAAAAGGAAACCTCTAAATTCAGACCTTCTTAACCTGATTTTATAAACCAAGGGTGTGTAGAAGGTTTCTGTTTATATTTAATAGTTAATCAATGGGTTTAAGAAGCACATTGATTCTTCTCTCAGTTTGACAATGTTTTGCCTTATCTAAAGGTTGAGTTCTTTTTTTTTTTTTCCTTTGTGAAATGTTCCCCCATGAGTCTCTCTCTTTGCCTTTAGATGTTTACTCTATGTCCAAAACACTCTTTTCTTGACATTTATCACAAATGGTCAGAAAATAACAAAAAGCACATAGATCTCAAACTCATAAGTTATGAATCTGGTTAATAGCTACTTTGAAATTTATTGGGTGCTGTTAAAAATACTGCTGCTGCTGCTAAGTCACTTCAGTCGTGTCCGACTCTGTGTGACCCCATAGACGGCAGCCCACCAGGCTCCCCCATCCCTGGGATTCTCCAGGCAAGAATACTGGAGTGGGTTGCCATTTCCTTCTCCAATGCATGAAAGAGAAAAGTGAAAGTGAAGTCACTCAGTCTGTCTGACTGTTAGCGACCCCATGGACTGCAGCCCACCAGGCTACTCCGTCCATTGGATTTTCCAGGCAAGAGTACTGGGGTGGGGTGCCATTGATACTGAGGTTTAGAGAAAATGTACAGGTCTTTCATGCCTCCTTGACTAACTTCACTATTCATGTATCTTTATAAGCACAAAAAGTATAGCTGTGAAGTAATGAAAGTAAAAGAAATAGAAGAAAAAATGACACATGGAAAGAGGGGAGGCAATTTTGAAGGTCCCAAGGAGCTAAGGTAACAATTTTTGGACTCCAGGCAAGGAAAACAAATTTGAAGAGTCTAACATAGAGGGTAGATGCCAAGAAAGAAGAGGAACATGGAAAAGTAAGCTTTTCTTCTTATGTATGTTCTTACTCTTTATCTTTCTTTTCCTCCTATAATCAGTACCTCTAATTCAAGTTTAACAAGGCTGACTCTGAAAGTCAGTAAATGTCTTCTTCATCCAGCCACTGAACCTGGTATATCCTCCCTGCCCTCTCCCACTAACAATTTACTTACAAAGAAGACAAAGTACATTTTCAGATTGTGCCGCACACCCATCCTCTCAAGTGCTAGACTACACACTCACACAAAGTCTAAAGTTTTTGACATTCAAGAGTTTCTACTACAATCAAGCTGCAATCAGTCTTTGTTTTCCAGGAAAACTGATCTTGCCAACAACCTACATATCTTGTGTTGATCTTGTATATTTGGCTCCTTTAGTCTTACATTTCCTTTTCTGTCCCTCTCATCTCTAAATGTCCAACTCTCACTTCTCTTTCAGAATCCAGCTTACGTGCTACTTTCTGATTCCAACAACTAGCAGTAATTTTCCATTTTTTGAAATCTCAGTTGCCAAATCTGGTTCACTACTGTGTTTTTTTTTTTTTTTTAACATTTCTTGCTTCATTCTGTGGTTATGTTTGAGTCAGTCTCTCTTCTACTACACTGTGGACCATAGAAAGAAAATAAATAACATATAGGATGTGCGACGTTTCACTCTGACCCTGATATCTTAATAAAGTNATCTCAGTTGCCAAATCTGGTTCACTACTGTGTTTTTTTTTTTTTTTTAACATTTCTTGCTTCATTCTGTGGTTATGTTTGAGTCAGTCTCTCTTCTACTACACTGTGGACCATAGAAAGAAAATAAATAACATATAGGATGTGCGACGTTTCACTCTGACCCTGATATCTTAATAAAGTAAAGCTATTTAGCAGGGAATCAGAAGCAGGGGGGATACATGAATGAATGTCCTGAAGAGCAGATACGGTTTCACTCCGTAAACATTTTAAAGTTGTTTATATTTCAACTAAACTTTAACATGTATAGGAATAAAAGACTTCTGACTTTTTCTTATTCCATTGTACATTTTTGGCAGTGTTTCTATTCTTCTATAGTGGGTGAGTCTAAGCCATGATGATGGTGTTTCACTCAGTTTTTATTTGGTTCCTATTGTGGGAGGCTTGCCCTGGGCAATTATGCTATCAAGTAAAAATAGACAAGACTCTTGTTTTTCAACGAGTTTATGTTATAGTTGGAGGTGGCTGAATTCACACTTGTTAATAAGTAAACCAACGACAAAAAAAAAAAAAAGAGTGGATGGTGATAAACTATGAACACAACACAAGAGGACAATATAGCATACAATTCTGGCAAGAGGCATTGTGAGTGTTCCCTCAGATTAGATAGCTGAAGATAGACTGTGTTAATAAGCATCACGTGAGTAGAGCTCTGATGAAAAGGAGCCTGCTCTGATCCAGGAGAAACTCCTTACATGCAGAGAGAATATCTATGACAAAGTCTCCAAAGCAGAACAAGTGAGTTTGCTGAGAACAGAAGGAACACAGGGGTGCAGGGACTGTGGTTGAAGGGCTAGATAGAGGCGAGGTAGAGGCCAGATTGTGTAGGAACTTGTAGCGCTTGGTAAGAAGCTTGGGTTTTACTACATGTAATGGAAAGCCAACAGACGGTATATGAATGTAAATGACATAGAATTTATTCTTTTAGAAGATTAGAGTCCCTGTTGTGTGAAGGATATTACTGGAAAGAGCCAACAGGAGACGCTAGAAGACTCACTGGAAACTAGGTGAAAACTGGTGATACCATGTCTTGCCCCAAGGGAAGTAGGGTGGGAATAGAAAGAAATGTACAACTAAGGGATGTTTTAGAGAAAGAGACAATAGGATTAGCTGCAAATAAGACGTGTTGGGAGGGAATGATTGAAAGAGAATGAAGTATGGATTCATTTTAAATTTTCTTCCTAGTTTCCCAATGAAGTAATCATGGATTCTAACCTCTAGTTTCTAGCAGTTTTGGTTACTAGCATTTACATATTACTTAGCAATTTGCCTGTTATTTTTTCCATCATGCTTTGATTGTAAAAATGTCAGGTATGGATGATGCCATAACATTTTTCCTTCCACCTGACAAATTCTAACTCATCTTTTAGGTCTTATCTGTTCTTTCACCTTTTCTTTAACGCATACTTTGACTCCACCCTCACACAAGAGTCAGGAAAACTCTTCTACATTATTTGTTGCATATATTTCCATGAGAACAATGATTTTTTTTAAGTTCTTGATTAAATTCTTATCATTATCACCAATATACTGAACCCCCACAAAGCAGACTTTTTTACATTTTGTAACTCTTATAACACAGTATTTTCAGAATGAGTACATAAAAGAAAAAAAAAAAANCTAACATAGAGGGTAGATGCCAAGAAAGAAGAGGAACATGGAAAAGTAAGCTTTTCTTCTTATGTATGTTCTTACTCTTTATCTTTCTTTTCCTCCTATAATCAGTACCTCTAATTCAAGTTTAACAAGGCTGACTCTGAAAGTCAGTAAATGTCTTCTTCATCCAGCCACTGAACCTGGTATATCCTCCCTGCCCTCTCCCACTAACAATTTACTTACAAAGAAGACAAAGTACATTTTCAGATTGTGCCGCACACCCATCCTCTCAAGTGCTAGACTACACACTCACACAAAGTCTAAAGTTTTTGACATTCAAGAGTTTCTACTACAATCAAGCTGCAATCAGTCTTTGTTTTCCAGGAAAACTGATCTTGCCAACAACCTACATATCTTGTGTTGATCTTGTATATTTGGCTCCTTTAGTCTTACATTTCCTTTTCTGTCCCTCTCATCTCTAAATGTCCAACTCTCACTTCTCTTTCAGAATCCAGCTTACGTGCTACTTTCTGATTCCAACAACTAGCAGTAATTTTCCATTTTTTGAAATCTCAGTTGCCAAATCTGGTTCACTACTGTTTTTTTTTTTTTTTTTAACATTTCTTGCTTCATTCTGTGGTTATGTTTGAGTCAGTCTCTCTTCTACTACACTGTGGACCATAGAAAGAAAATAAATAACATATAGGATGTGCGACGTTTCACTCTGACCCTGATATCTTAATAAAGTAAAGCTATTTAGCAGGGAATCAGAAGCAGGGGGGATACATGAATGAATGTCCTGAAGAGCAGATACGGTTTCACTCCGTAAACATTTTAAAGTTGTTTATATTTCAACTAAACTTTAACATGTATAGGAATAAAAGACTTCTGACTTTTTCTTATTCCATTGTACATTTTTGGCAGTGTTTCTATTCTTCTATAGTGGGTGAGTCTAAGCCATGATGATGGTGTTTCACTCAGTTTTTATTTGGTTCCTATTGTGGGAGGCTTGCCCTGGGCAATTATGCTATCAAGTAAAAATAGACAAGACTCTTGTTTTTCAACGAGTTTATGTTATAGTTGGAGGTGGCTGAATTCACACTTGTTAATAAGTAAACCAACGACAAAAAAAAAAAAAAGAGTGGATGGTGATAAACTATGAACACAACACAAGAGGACAATATAGCATACAATTCTGGCAAGAGGCATTGTGAGTGTTCCCTCAGATTAGATAGCTGAAGATAGACTGTGTTAATAAGCATCACGTGAGTAGAGCTCTGATGAAAAGGAGCCTGCTCTGATCCAGGAGAAACTCCTTACATGCAGAGAGAATATCTATGACAAAGTCTCCAAAGCAGAACAAGTGAGTTTGCTGAGAACAGAAGGAACACAGGGGTGCAGGGACTGTGGTTGAAGGGCTAGATAGAGGCGAGGTAGAGGCCAGATTGTGTAGGAACTTGTAGCGCTTGGTAAGAAGCTTGGGTTTTACTACATGTAATGGAAAGCCAACAGACGGTATATGAATGTAAATGACATAGAATTTATTCTTTTAGAAGATTAGAGTCCCTGTTGTGTGAAGGATATTACTGGAAAGAGCCAACAGGAGACGCTAGAAGACTCACTGGAAACTAGGTGAAAACTGGTGATACCATGTCTTGCCCCAAGGGAAGTAGGGTGGGAATAGAAAGAAATGTACAACTAAGGGATGTTTTAGAGAAAGAGACAATAGGATTAGCTGCAAATAAGACGTGTTGGGAGGGAATGATTGAAAGAGAATGAAGTATGGATTCATTTTAAATTTTCTTCCTAGTTTCCCAATGAAGTAATCATGGATTCTAACCTCTAGTTTCTAGCAGTTTTGGTTACTAGCATTTACATATTACTTAGCAATTTGCCTGTTATTTTTTCCATCATGCTTTGATTGTAAAAATGTCAGGTATGGATGATGCCATAACATTTTTCCTTCCACCTGACAAATTCTAACTCATCTTTTAGGTCTTATCTGTTCTTTCACCTTTTCTTTAACGCATACTTTGACTCCACCCTCACACAAGAGTCAGGAAAACTCTTCTACATTATTTGTTGCATATATTTCCATGAGAACAATGATTTTTTTTAAGTTCTTGATTAAATTCTTATCATTATCACCAATATACTGAACCCCCACAAAGCAGACTTTTTTACATTTTGTAACTCTTATAACACAGTATTTTCAGAATGAGTACATAAAAGAAAAAAAAAAAACTTTGGTGATTTTCTTTTACTTAAACTATGGAAACTGGTCAGTGTATCACTTAAGAATCTTCAGTAGTCACATTAACACTTAAAAAGACAGTTTAATCCATTCATACAGGTCTAAATATTGGAAACTTCTTACAGTGAATTAAAATCTTTTTCGTTTTCATCTTGATTTTAGTGCTATCCACACATTAAAAGGATAAGGTATGCCAAATTCAGAACTACTTTCATCACAAGGTAGTGATAAATGAGCTACAGGAAGTTAATATAGAATATCCTTGCACTATACAGGAGTACGTCTAATATAAAATTCATTAACTTCTAAAACTCAACATTATATTTATAGGACATTGAACATTCAATTTGCAGTAAAGAATATTATGAAGCAAATATAAAGTCCCCAAAGGGATAATTCATAACCAACATGACCCAGAAGTAGGTTGAGAACAAGGAAACACATACAAGACCCATCAATCTTCTCATTATACAAAGGCTATTTAATTTTCCTTAAAGATCAAATATATGCATGTTTGTACATATATAGATACACACACATAAATATGTGTTTAAAAGCAGTAAAGTATTTCCCATTATAAATCAATTCTGATGGAGATATATGCAAATCTGCTATTGACATTTTCCCAGCCAGAATTTCCCTAGTAACAATATCTCCTATTTCTACACATACAGAAAGAACTGCGAAGCAAAGGAGAGCACACTAGAGATTCAGGTGTATATGGGTTCAAAGGCAAACTCCCGATAGCCCTGTGACTTTAAGGGATATTCTGCTTTGAAATTGCTGCTTCTTCATCCCTGTAAAATGCTGTTATATCCCTTTGTCATGGGTTTATGACACAGTTTAAATGAAAAAAAAAGAATATAAATTTTGTAATAGAGACTTGCATTAAGTAAGCACTCAACAAACACCATTATAAAATAGTACATTATTACTATTATCTTATCAAATGATTAGCAATGCTAGGAAAGTCTGTCAGGAAAATTTCCTGACAGAAAATTTTCCAAGAAAATTTGTAAATGGTGTTGGAGTAGTCAGAGTTGAAAAGACATTGGGGTCACAAAAGGCGTATGATGTGACTCTATAACTTTCACTGACCGTTATGAAGCTTGAATACTGTCTACTCTAAGATGATTTATATTATCATTAATAAAACTATTCTGAATTTATAAAACACTTCAAGCAACCTTTGCCTCATATGTAGACTATGATATGACATTTCTGATTCGATGGTTTTATTTTCAATTACTTTGAAGTATTGAAAATAAAGCACGGAATTAATGACATTTATAAGCAATTTATTCTGAATCTGGCTCTGTGCTTAAGTCTAAACACAAGATTGTCCTAATCTAATCTTTAAAACAACCAAATGAGGTAGATATTCGACCACACTTTACAGTTTCCACCGGTTAGAAACTGAAGTCTAGGGAAGGTCATTTACAATGTGGTAGGTACTGTTCTTAGCCCTGTATAAGTATCAACTCATTTAACCTTCAAATTGCCTTATGAGGAAGCTTCTATTATTACTACCTCCATTTTACAGATTATAAAAACTGAGGTCCAGAGTCTTTAAATGTATTACACAAAGTCACATGATCAATAAATAATGTCATCAAGATTTCAACCCAGGGAACCTGGCTCTTGGGGCCAATGTCTCAACAATACAAGGTGCTATTTCTGAACCATGGTAAAACACACAGACTTGACAGCCTGAAATCCTAGCTACTTGGCTATATTACCTCAGGTTTATAGTCTTCATTTTGGAGTGCAAACAGAAACTGAAAGAGGCTGGAGAATTTGGCAAAGTCACACAGCTGATTCACACTTTAACCTCTAAACTATGCTGCTTCCGCTTTTAAATAGCAAAGGCTATACTTCCAAATGGAAATCACTAAATCCGTGCCCACTGGATATGTTATTGCAAACAACCCAAAACATCTGCTGCTACTTACAGAAAGAAGCTTGCTAAATTGGTGGGTATGTCCTTTTTGCTTAGATTTATACTTCGTTGTTGAAATTCATCTGTGGTGATTTGAAATGAGGGACATTTTTTACGGAATATACTTGAGAGCCACAAGTGTGCTGAGTGTGGCATATTTTAAACTTTATAATTTCTTATGTCGTTGAAATGTGGATTGTGATTCTGACATAAATTTTGTTGTGCGTGTGTGAGTCAGGTAGGGGCTCTGGAGTTAAAAGGATCTGCTGACTCCCGCTGTAATGAGGGTGAGGCAGGCCTGAGCTAGAGAGGTCCCGCTCAGCCACCGTCCGCAGCGCAGTGTGCCCCTCCCCCAAGCGAGTGGCCGTCAGAGCAACTGTCAGGGAGCAACCGTTACTCATCCCGTCCACACATTGGCTGCCGCTGCGTGGGCCCCTCCCCCCGCCCCCTATAAAAAGAGTCTGAATGCCGACTGAGGGAAGATGGTTTCTGAGACACTAGGCTGCCATGTTGGTCTGCTGCTACTGCTAAGTCACGTCAGTCGTGTCCGACTCTGTGGGACCCCATAGACGGCAGCCCATCAGGCTCCCCGTCCCTGGGATTCTCCAGGCAAGAACACTGGAATGGGTTGCCATTTCCTTCTCCAGTGCATGAAAGCTAGCTTTCTGATTAAACTCATTATTCCTTGACCCAGCCACCCGTCTCTGGATTTACTGCCCTGCCTTGCAGGGAACAGAGTGAGCTTGGGCTCCATGACACCATGCGATCTGAATACATCAGTTTTAAATGGATCATTGTTATTAGACGGAAGAGCAGATTTAAAAAAGGTAAGCTAAGATCTGAAATTCGGTAACTAAACATTTGTTTGGATGAGTACATAAAGCCCTGGTGGAGGGGTGGAGGGGGTGGGGATCACTTAAAGCACTTAGGTTTTTCAGGGAGGGAAAACAAAGCATTATAATTATTTTTTTTACTTAAAAACTCATATATGCAATAAATTTAACAAAATTGGAAACAATATAATCTTGATCATTTCTTATTTCTAGTAAATGCTACAGCCTATTTTTCCTGTAGATAAACCATACAGCTG
The DNA here is from genome assembly GCA_006410675.1 of Oreotragus oreotragus. Lineage (NCBI taxonomy): Eukaryota > Metazoa > Chordata > Mammalia > Artiodactyla > Bovidae > Oreotragus > Oreotragus oreotragus. The sequence continues at coordinate 245,480 of SJYX01020630.1, read as the reverse complement.
CCAAAATCATAGGCATTATTCCACTCCAGGAACCTCTTAACCGAAAAGACAGGGAATGAAAATGGTGATACAGCAGCACTGACATTTCCAACTGATTAAAACTTACCACAAAACAATAGGCAAAACGTATTCTTTTTAGAGCTGCATAGGAGGATGTATATTTGGAAATATAGCATGTGCTATATATTTTAATACATGAAAACTAAAATATAAACAAAAAGTTAATGAAGTATAAATATAATAATTACATAGATCATTATTTGTACCTAGAAACACAGGCCTAGCTGTGGAAAGTTAATATACATTTTATGTTGGGAAAACAATGCCTTATAAACAACATATCACAAAACATGTACAAGGTGCCAGAATATATAATAAGCATCTTATATGCATTATGCCTGCTATTCTTCCCAACTCAGCAAGTTAGATACTATTTGTCTTTGACACTTGAAAATAATGAGATTAAGGATATTAAATTCATTGTCCAAAGGCATATAGCTGCTAAGTGGCAGACCTGGCTATCAAATCTACATATGCCTGATTCTAGAACCTGCACCCTTAACCATTAGGGTCTACTTTCTCCCATGGGTGAAATATCCCTAAACTCCATAAAAACAAGAATTATTTTAAAAACTAATAAAATTATTTTGAATGACTAATAGTAAGAGGACCAAGAAAAATGTCATGGCACCTGGGTTCTATTTTGCCTTGGACAACGAGTAGGTTCACTTTCAAAGGCCTCCATTTCTTGAGTAGAGAGAGGAAGAAAAGGGGGAGAGGGGAAGGACGAGAGGACTAGCAGACTGGATACGGGAGCTTTTCTCTTAAAATGCGTCACTCTGGGCCTCTAACTTCAGAATGAACCATTGTTCCACAACGACTATGTGAAACAGGACTCTGCAACCTTCCTCAGGACACTCTGAATACGCAGACCTGTCATTGTTTAAAGCTGTGGAGAAGAGAGGCCACCTTACCTATAGATGAATGGAGCCACAGTGGCGGTATTTGGGTGGCTGTGTTGCTGCTGCTGAGGGAGTTGGACAGCACCGTTTCCCATGCTCTGCCCACTGCCTTGCACCACTAAACAAACAGAGGAACCCGCCAGAGAAGCATGGCTGGTTTCCCTTCCTTCCAAGGGAGCGGGGCAACTGGATGTGCTTGCTTTCTCAGTGATCATGGGCTTAGGAAAGGACTGGGAAGGGCTTCCCTTGGGAGTCCTGAATTTTTCAGACTCTTTGCTTGCTGAGTTGCCAGGTGAAACAGTTTGCTTTGCTGTTGGCACCTTTGAGCCCGGCTTTGGAATTCCACTGGAAGAGGGGATTAAGCTTTCCTTCTTGGCTGCTGTCGTCTTGCTGCCCTTTGGGATTAAGCTTGCAATTTTAGAGGTCTTTTTTGGAGCCGTCTCCATCATCTGATCTTTCTCGTCCTTGACCAGCTTTTCAGTCCAAACTTTACTTTTGTCCCTGTTCTTTTCCTCTTTTTCCTTTGGCTGTAGCAAAGACTTTTTATTGCTGAGATTTTTGCTTCCAGCTTTTGGAGGGGCTAATTTCGGTGACACTTTGGGGCTGCTGTTTGTTGAGCCACCGCTATTGAGACCACTGTTCAGACCTTCCATTTCACCAGATTCAGAAAAGGCATCGTCTTCCTTCACGCCCTCACTGGGTCCTGAACTGGCCGACTGCGGGGGCCGTAAAGCAGTCCGGGCATTGACCAGCTTGAATTTCTCAAGCATGGATTTCTGTCCTGAGGGAGCTGTTTTGACCCCTTCTGAGGCAGGGGGCTTCAGTCTGTCTGCAGACGGTGTGGGAGAGGTGGCTGGGCTCGCCTGCTTCACGGTGAGCATGGTGGAGGTGGCGCTGTGCTTGGCATTCATGGACTTGCTGCGCCATGGCTTGCTGGTGCTCGGGGAAGGGATGGCTGAGGCAGGGGGCTGCCCCGCAGTTCCGGGAGGCTGCGTGTTACCATTTACCCCTGAAGATGGTTGAGGTCCTTTGGAGGAATCTGGACATGGTTAAGAACAAACATTTTTAAAAGGCTGATTAGTTTTTGATCATTTATATCCAGCTACTTTTTGAGGGCTATAAGAAAATAAGGCCTATTGTCATATAAGTACTTACAGTGCACCAGTGTTAACTTACTTTCCACTCAGCAATCTCATTATGATATGAATTTTTATATGACTATTAGAACACTGATGAATGCTAGGTTAAAAGTCTTAAAAAACTAAACCAAAAAAAAAGATTTTATAATATCAGATAGAAGAAAAAAAATGAGTTTGGAGTTAAGAGATCTCAGCATAAATTTGAGAACTATATAGCATTTGAGAACCATATAATTCTGGTCATTTTATTTACCTGAAGTTTCATCTACCATAAATACCTCCCTCTTCCATCCTCTTTTTCTGAGAAATGGAGTGATAAAAAATTAAATTATCTATTTATGTAAAAAAGGCAACAATGATACTGTTAACATACTAGATATTGTCAAATTAATGCAAAGTTGTCTTGATGAAATGTCCAAAGGAAATAGTTTACTAAAGAATCTTTTAATAATATTCCAGGATTGGAGTCCATTAAACCAATTAAATATTAATAAATATAAAACTACAATGCTTTCACTTTCAAATGTTTTCTTCAAGGGTATCAAAATGCATGATAAAAAACATGTAATTAAGTCAATTGGTATAGAATACTTGTCTTACCTATTTTTCAGAAGAAAAATTTACATAAAAAGTTAATAAAGAAGTTAGAGACATGAAAAGAGGTTAAATTGCTTATTGAATTTTTGTATGAGTTAGGTTTCCTTTTTTAATAAATGTGCCTAAAATAATACAGTAGGTTTGTGAAGTTTATATTAATAAAAACAACTGTATAGACAAATGTGGGCTTCACTGGTGGCTCAGCAATAAGAATCCACCTGCAATATAGGAGATGCAGCAGGAGCCACAGGTTTGATCCCTGGGTTGGGAAGATCCCCTGGAGAAGGAATCAGCAATCCACTCCAGTATCCTTGCCTGGAAAAACCCATGGATGTAGGAGCCTGGCAGGCTATAGTCCATGGGGTTACAAGAGTCGGATATGATTTAGTTTCTAAAACAACAACAACAAATAGACAACTATTTTATATTGAATTAGTACACCAACATTGACTTCTAATTCTCACTATGTTTCTGACAATTCCGCATTTTAACTATAAAAATCGGTGTAATTCTGTGTTTAGAAATGCTTCACTAAAATGTAGTAGTTCACTGATAACCCAATATGCTTACATGGTATATTTAAATTTGAGAGCATAGGACAATACATTGATTTTTTTACAGTATTTAAAGTCTGTAATTGTGTCCATTTCTAAAATATTTGTAAGGCTCCATTCGGTTCATTCGCAAACAGTAAGATATTCTTAAATAGTAGAAGTATCTGACTAATTTCAGACAAACAAATCCAAACAAGATTCAAATGTCCAATGTCTCAAAATACTCTCAGTCTCTGTGAAGGGATTTCAATTCTTTACTTGTACCTGTCTTAAATATTGGTTATTCCATATTTACTTCACTTACAGATTCCTTTCAGAAACCGTTAACATTTCATTGTAATCTGAATCATTCTCAGTAGTAGATAGAGTACACTGATTACCTACAGTTAGAAATGCCTATCAAACATTTCTTCAGAATAGCTCCTACTCATTGGTCAGGTCTCACTTTCACCTCACTTCCTCTGCAAAAAAAAAAAAAAAAGTCATTTCCACTCTCACCTCTGCTCGCCCTAGCATCAAGTCTGGGTTATGTGACAACTCTTGTGTACTAACTCAATCATATCCAACTATTTGCCACCCCATGGACTGAAGCCCGCCAGGCTCCTTTATCCATGGAATTTTCCAGGCAAGAATGGAGTGGGTTGCCATTCTTACACAAGGGGATCTTCCCAACCCAGGTATCGAACCTGCACCTCTTGAGTCTCCTGCTTTGGTAGGTATTTTCTTTACCACTACGTCACCTGGAAAGCCCCTACCATAGTTTTTTATTTCTCTTATTATAGCTATTATAACTTCACTGTAATTGTCTGTTTCTTCTACTACATCTACATATATGGTCCATGAAAGCAAAGACCATATATTATAGTCTATATTATGCATAGTTCTATACTATGTACATAGTACCTTCTATGTGTAGGACACTAAGTATCTGACATTCATTAATTCAATCTTTCTAACAACTGCATGAAATTTTCATCATTACCCTCATTTCCCATGTGAAGAAACTGAAGCACAATGAGGTTAAATAACTTGGCCAACACTACAAAATTTGTAAGTGACAAGTTTGAGAAATGAATTTAGCTTGGGGTTCTAAGTTCATTCTGTCAACGACTATGTCATAATATTTTCAAATGTATATAGTGCTAAATACAATTTTACAGTTTCTGAAAGTGATAAGGAATAGCACTGTTCCTGGACTCTGGAAACACAGAAGATAGTCAATGTCAAACTAACGCCTTGAATAGAATTGCCAAATGAACTTTATTTCTTGATTACCTGGGTTCAACTGGAAACTAAGAATACACCCAAGCAAGATGAATTTTCTCAGTTCAGTGACTTGTGTACATGCCTGTGAATTTCACAGAGTGAACTTACTATTTCAGTGATTTTTGTCAGCATCTATGTATGGCTCTATTTTGACTATCTCCAGAAATATTAATCAGTGCTATTTAGTTCCTACGATCTCTAGGACATGAATCTAGGCACAACAGCTGTTAAAGTTAACTGAGTAGCTATATTGTGCAAAGTCCTAGATGCCCCAAGACACAATCTGGTCAGAGGAAAGAAATTGGATTCACAAAGGATGAATGGCATATACTAAGTGTTCAATGAGTGGCAAGTGGGAAAGAAATCGGAAGAGTTCAGAAGTGCACCAAGGGCTATACAATATTAAATAAGATCAAGACAAATGAGCTAAGGGAGACACAAGACATTCATGGTGGGAGGCATATAGGATTTTTCCAGGAAACTATGTGAAAATTCATTCTGCGTATTTACTTATAAATAATATGCACATATTCACATTGGGATTCAGAGTTGGAGAGAAACAAAGTACCCCCAAAATGAAAGCATAGTCTGCTGTATTATTGTTTATAGGAACATAATGGCCTCATACTGAATTTATCTTCACTTTCTTACATTGATCCCAAAACTTATTTGCAATATTTCTTATTCTAGAATGAAAATATTTTTAACGATTATTACAAACATAATAATGCCTACCAGCTACTAACATTTTATTGAAGGTTCTTTATATTTTCTCACATTAGCATTCACAACAACGTGATGAGATGAGAAGCGTTCCTATCTGTTTTTTCGGGCTTTTTTTAATGTACAATTTTATAATTACTTTGCCTATCTTTTTTGGGGGGGGAATCGCTTCTATTTCTAATACACACTTGTGTAAGCCAAGGGTTTGAGGTTCTAAACAACTCATTCAGTGGTACACAGCTAGTGAGTAATTATTGTATGGCTAGAATTGATCCTACATGTGTGATTCCAGTTCCAGGTAGTGCTCGTGGTAAAGAACCCACCTGCCAGTGCAGGAGATATGAGACATGGGTTTGATTCCTGTGTTAGGAAGACCTCCCCAGGAGAAGAGAATGGCAACCCACTCCAGTATTCTTGCCTGGAGAATCCGACGGACGGAGGAGCCTGGCGGGCTACAGTCCATGGCGTCACAAAGAGTCGGACAACACTGAAGCAACTTAGTGTGTGTGATTCTAGAGCCCAAGCTCTGTTGTTGTCTTACAATGTGTGACATTCTAAGTGTGTAATGTAAGGGTCCCAGACTTCAGTGTGTGCTTCAGTCACTGGGGAGCCTACTGAATGCCCATCGCTTGTGCTCTAGCAGATCTGCAGGAGGCCTTGAGGTCCTGCGTTTCTAACAAGCTACCACGTGATGCCAATGCTGCTGGTACAGACCATGCTTTGAGTAATAGAGTTTGAACAGATTGGGAAATCAGGGCAACTGCTGAAATTATCAGCTTTAAAAGAATTGTTTCTTATGATAGTGTCCAAATTAGCTAAATTCATTAAACTTTCCACACCTATGCAGCATTAATATTGTTTACTCTGTGAACTTCTGGAATCTTGGCAAGTTCAGCCTTCCCCCAGATGCCTGGCAGTTTGTGGTAAGGGACCACTAAAAGCAAAAGAAGCCTATCGGGTTTTCCTAATGTCTTTTATTTCATCATTTTAGCACATACTTAGTGTGTATCTTCTGTTTCTGCAATCAGGTTAAGAAGTCAGGGGATTCCTCTGCTGCCTGCCTGGGATCTTTGGTGAAGATGAGAGGAGAGGGTCAAAAAAGGACCAGTCAGGGTGCTCTTTAAGCATGCTAATGTTAGCTAGATAGACTGCTATCACCGTTCAAGTAGAGGGGAAATTCATCATCATCACAGTCGAAAGTGAGACAGGAGGGCCTCCAAATTATGACATCTATATCCAGCCCACAGCCTCAGCCATACAGCAGCTGTACCACTGCCCTCAGATGAGCACACACAGAGAAGACACTTCTCTGACCTCAACTCTCAGTCTGCCCCCAACTTGACCCAGTCGCAATGAGGTGCTTCAGGTTTCATGAAGGGCACAATTCACAGGTCACTGTGCATCCGGGCAACATTAGAATAATGAGTGTCTCTGGGCTTCTCACAAGAAAGGCTGCAGAACAATAGCCACTGAAATGACAGCCTTTCAGCTCTGACAGAGTAGGGGCCGCCACACATTCTGCTCTCTGTTCCATTTACATCTTCGGTAGTAAGCAGCCTGGTCTCACAGATACGTTTCTGAGTGTTGTTAACTCAGCTTCTATGAATGGTGAGCTGGGTATGGGGAAAAGCACAGCTATGTACAGCACACATCTAAAGCCATTCCTGCAACAAACCTGTAGCCTGTGTTTGCAGGGGCTCCTCCCTGCCTATACCTGTTCCTTGTCTCTGATCTTCAAAGAGAAAGGTGCTTGCACTCCTGTTCTTTTCCTCACCCTTCTTCTCCACCACCAATTCCATCACAACCAATAACCGATTATTTACTAACGGCTTACTTTCCCCAGATACTTTGATATATGGTATCACTCTGAGAGCTCTAACGACATGCCTCGTTTAAATTCATAATAACCTACGATATAATTATGATCTCTACTATTATATATGTGAAAACTGAAGCTCAGAGAAAGCAACTTGCTTCAAATCAAACATAGAGTAAAATTTAGAAAAGAGACTCAAAATTGGAAAGGAGGGGTATGTGACTCCAAAATTTGGAAGATTTTGATACTCTCTTCTTTCCATATGTTCGTGCCCCACCCAGAAAATCTGCCAGTACGGTTCTCCAGAAAGTCACGCTTGTCACAACAGTGAAGGCAATTGGATAACTCCCTGAAGTGTGGGTTCCTTCTTCCTCAACAAATAGAGGAGAATATACATGGGGAGGATATCATACAAGTTACTATTCAGCTAGCCATATACTATCTCCTGGGACATCCTACTGACACCATCCTTCTGAGCTGATGTTAAAGAAGATTTTAATTATTGATCAGGAAACAGCTAAATCCACAGAGTTAATTTTTAGTTAGTTCATACTGAAAGAAAAAATAATAACTTTGATGACCTGGGAAAAATGCCAATCTGTTCTAAAATTACTACACGGAGGTAAATGTGGCAGTCACAACAGGCATATGGGAAGTTTAGATGAAGACGGTTCTCTGGGGAAATTTGGCGGGTCAGCTTCAGAGCTCAGAGGCATGCTGCCAACAGTGCTGCTAGCCGAGAAATGGACCAGGGAGCACCCTCGGTTATTTCTCTCTTCTTCCTCACTCAGCACCATGCTGCTGCTGCTGCTGCTGCTGCTAAGTCACTTCAGTCGTGTCCGACTCTGTGTGACCCCACAGACGGCAGCCCACCAGGCTCCCCCATCCCTGGGATTCTCCAGGCAAGAATACTGGAGTGGGTTGCCATTTCCTTCTCCAATGCATGAAAGAGAAAAGTGAAAGTGAAGTTGCACAGTCTGTCCGACTGTTAGCAACCCCATGGACTGCAGCCCACCAGGCTACTCCATCCATTGGATTTTCCAGGCAAGAGTACTGGGGTGGGGTGCCATTGCTTTCCCCTGCTCAGATGCAAACAAACCAGTTTCAGGTTACAAAGTAAGGCCAAAGCGCGTGTGCACTCAGTCACTCAGTCGTGTCCGACTCTCTGCGACCCCATGGACTGTAGCCCCCTCCTCTGTCCATGGGAATTTTCAGGCAAGAATCCTGAAGTGGGTTGCCATTTCCTCCTCCAGGAGATCTTCCCAACCCAGGGATCAAACCCACATACCCTGCATTGGCAGGTGGGCACTTTACCACTGGGTCACCTTGGAAGCCCAATGCCAAAGTAACAACCACCAAAAATAACAAAAGCACCTCCCTTTTTAGAGTATTCACTGTCTTGCCGGCACTGTGGTCAGTGACATGTATGGTCCCTACTAAATATTCAGATCCCTGTGGAAGGGAGGAAATGAGTGATCAATGTAGTCATGATAATTAGCTTGGTAAATAATTAGATTCTCATTTTATAATAATATACCTAAATACTTTGAACATTTTGCAAGTTAAAAAAAAGAGCATTCGGATTTACATATGGCTTGTTATCAGCTGGCCCTGGTTTACCTCACCACACTGGCTCCCATAAATGATAGTTTTCAAAATCATCAGTTTGATGATGACTCAACAGAAACATGAAATGCTGTTACAGGGAGTGTAGAGGCTCTGTCCATTCTGCACGTGTAGATTCTGTACCATATTTAAGGTGAGAGTGGTGCTTTGTGGACTACTACAAGATTTAGGGAAGCTTCAGTTCACCAGCCAGATTCTTGAAACATACCTAATTTATGTATAAGGACGTGTAATATGTGTACATCTCAATATGTGAGCATGTATACATAGAAAACAACATATTTAATTGTCTATTTAATTGTATCACTTGATCTATGTACTTAATTACATTACCTCATAAAAATCCCCAAGAGTAACCTGAAGTTATCATGTCATTATAGGTTTATATTATAATTAAGGAAATAAAGCAAAAAGTCCTGGCAGAATACATAAATCACCAGTAAAGGGACATAATAAGTAAAATATATTTGCATTAATTGAAAAGAAAATAAAAGTTCATTTTTTGTCTTAATAGTAATTTCAGAGTAATTTAAAAAAATACTTAAGAACTAGATAATGGTGTTTTAAAAAACCATGAGTAATACAACATTTACATTAAACCTATAGTTTAAAAAAATCAATTTTGCTAAATTCTCTGTATCAAGTCTACCAAATCTATATTGAATGTAAGTGAAAGAAAACACCTCCACACCAGAAGCTACTTCATTAGAATCTAGGAAAACAGAAAACAAATCTCTTTTGGGGATGTGCAGGTACCATGTAAGAATCACATGGGAGAAATATAAAGAGACAGGAGCATGCCCTATGCTGCTCTGGATAATATGTGTACATCTCAATATGTGAGCATGTATACATAGAAAACAACATATTTAATTGTCTATTTAATTGTATCACTTGATCTATGTACTTAATTACATTACCTCATAAAAATCCCCAAGAGTAACCTGAAGTTATCATGTCATTATAGGTTTATATTATAATTAAGGAAATAAAGCAAAAAGTCCTGGCAGAATACATAAATCACCAGTAAAGGGACATAATAAGTAAAATATATTTGCATTAATTGAAAAGAAAATAAAAGTTCATTTTTTGTCTTATAGTAATTTCAGAGTAATTTTTAAAAAATACTTAAGAACTAGATAATGGTGTTTTAAAAAACCATGAGTAATACAACATTTACATTAAACCTATAGTTTAAAAAAATCAATTTTGCTAAATTCTCTGTATCAAGTCTACCAAATCTATATTGAATGTAAGTGAAAGAAAACACCTCCACACCAGAAGCTACTTCATTAGAATCTAGGAAAACAGAAAACAAATCTCTTTTGGGGATGTGCAGGTACCATGTAAGAATCACATGGGAGAAATATAAAGAGACAGGAGCATGCCCTATGCTGCTCTGGCATGTTTCTTAGCAACACAGAAAAACATATCTCTGCTAAGAAACTCTGTCAAGTAATATGTGTTCATGGATCATAATTCAGAAAGTGAATTCCAAACAGAGCCAGGAATATTTACATTCATGATAACACTAAACTGTTAAGCTGTTTTCATATTTATCATGTCAACTTTATAAAACAACTATTAAGATAAACTACTTCAGTCATAAAAAATACGTCCAAATGAACCACGGCATTTTTTCCCATAGGATCCCTGATTTCCACTGAATAGGTATTTGATTTTTCTTTAAAGCATACATTTGTCTAGAGTAATTTTATAGGCTCCACAAGCAAACTGCTAAATGCTAGTGTCAGAATATATTATTCATTGTCAGTTTCTGAATGGCAGGTCATCAAGGGAAGAAACTTGGACTCCCCAAAGAAATGCTTCTCTACAAACAATGCTGTCTTCATTTCACTGTTTGTTCTGTGAAATTTGTCCCTACTACATTCCATTTCAACAGAATGGTGGATGGCATTGCTTTCTATTTTAACATTTCTATTTCGCCTTCTCTGCAAGTGATAATTAATCTATGGCCATGTTCACTGATATTTTAATCCATTTGGTGAAAGGAGCACACTATTTTTTGGTTTGTATTATTATTAAGATGATATTAGATGTATCATTTGAAGTGCGGTTTGTGATTCTTTACAGATTTTCCTTTATTAGATAAGTCACAAAATTCCAAATAAGCTATTTTTACCATCCCAAACATGTGAGAAGCTACTATGCTTTCAAAATTATGTTTTTAAATAAGAAGTGAAATTGTTTTAATTGTGAATAAGTCTTTACTAGCTACTACAAATTGTAGAGATTCCTCAATTGATTCATATAACTCATCATTTAAGACTTAAGGAAAGTAGAAAGTACATTTTTCATTTAGAAGCATTCAGGGAGCACATTACAGATAGTATGATTATTTTTTCTAGCAAAATATTTATTAAACATAAATGTTATACTTTCTAATAACTAAAAAGAAAAGGCAATTAGAATACTCAAGTCAGTACTTTCTGAATTCTGTCACTGTAACACTGTAATCTTTGGAAAATCTTGTTTAACTTTCACCTTGTTTGGACATGCCCAGGATATGTGTGCAAACCAGTTGGTCACAGAGATCAACTTATTATATGATAGAATATTTTTAGATGTTATCCTACCACAAAACATCTCCATGTCAAAAAGCTTAAATAATTCTTATCCAAAAAGACGCACCACAGGAACAGTCTAAAGGATAAATTATGAACTGTTTTATATGTGATGTTTATATTTGCTTTGTTTGCTCTATAGTTTAAGATAATATTTTGGCCATTTGGCTTCCCAGGTGGCACTGGTGTTAAAGAACCTGCCTGCCAATGCAAGAGACCTAAGAGACACAGGTTCAGTCCCTGGATTAGGAAGATTCCTTGGAGGAAGACACGGCAACCCACTCCAGTACTCTTGCCTCGAGAATCCCATCTCTTGCCTGGCAAAACTCCTGGTGGGCTACAGTCCACAGGGTGGCACGGAGTTGGGCACAACTGAAATGACAGCACGCATGCACATTTGGCAATATAAAATAGCAGTGATTAATTTAAAAATGATATTGGAATTATTGACATGAAGTTGCATTCTCCATGTTAATATAAAATGTCACATAACATATAAAACAAATTCTCCAGGCCAGAATACTGGAGTGGGTTGCCATCCCTCCTCCAGGGGATCTTCCCAACCTAGGGATCAAACCCAAGTCTCCCACATTGCAGATGGATTCTTTACCAGCTGAGCCACAAGTGAAGCCCAAGAATACTGGAGTGGATAGCCTATGCCTTCTCCAGTGGATCATTCTAATCCAGGAATCGAACCAGGGTCTCCTGCATTGCAGGTGGATTCTCTACCAACTGAGCTATGAAGAAAGCCCTGTATTATATAATGAAATTTAAGCTTTATTATTGACAGTTTCAGACCATTTAATGCCTACATTTAATATATTATAAATATTTGTGAGTGTGATATCATCCAGTTTAAAGGTTTTAGTATTTTACTTCGTTGGAGTTAAAAGTAATAGCTATAATTCACCAGGAAAACTTGCTCTTGAGACCGACGTAAGGAAATCTGCTTATGGTCAAAAATCACATAATGTATGTCATCTGTCTCCACCTTGCGGTTATTGTAAATACTGCTACTTTTTAGAGAGGCTGAAGAGTATTTGGCTATCTTTGGATTTTTAACTTTTAGATACCAGAAATTTAAAAAGTATTTCACTTTTAAATGACAGAAAAATACATTGTTATATCAAAGTGTTAGGTCATCTAAAGCATTTCTAGTTTTCTTTGCCAATGTTACTAGTCATTTCTTACAAAAATATTATGTAACTGTAGTATCATGTAGCTAAATTGGACACCTGAGCATTCCACGCAGCATATGTGGTCTAAACCTTTTTACTTTCCCTTAGAATTTCACAGCACATTAAGGCCATTGACACTTTCTAGAAAAGTCACAAAATAAGGGCGATATTTTTGTGATAAGAAATTGTTGTCCAGGAGAAGTATAAGTCTTCAGAAATACTTCTTAGGTTCTCAAATCAAAGATTTTATTGTTTATTTTAAAGACAAAATCCTAACTTCCAAATATATATTATTTTCTTCTTTTTCCATTTAACACAAGAACTGGGGATATTACACTGCTCTGTTTATAGGGGTTTAGAGTCTGCCCAGTTGTGTTTTAGTGGGTAAGAAAATTTCACTAAAGTGTATAGATCATCCCTATCAATTCACCCATAGATCACCCATAGATGATCACCTATAAAGTGTATACACCTATAAAGTGTATAGATCACCCCTATCAATTCACCTATGGATCACCCATAGATTACCCTTGTCAATTCTGAGTAAAAGAAGTCTCATCAGATCATCCATATGAAGCAATTGGAAATGTTCTAATCAGAGCCAAAACCTTTTGACCTGGTTGAATTAGTCAAACTAAACTTGCCAGCTGTTCTACCACTAAGCATATTTGTTACTATTGAATTTCCTGCTGCATGGAGAGTTATATACTACAAAGAGAAGTTTTATTGATTAGAAAACACTACCTCAAAATCTTGCCACATGCCCTCGTCCCTCACAGGGCCACACTGCTCCCAACAGCAGAGGTTCTTGGTTTTCTTATGGTTTAGGTGTAAATTACACATTCTCCCACTTGGATGCATGTTCCAAAGGGATATGCATCAAGCCAGAGCCTCTTTATATACACTCTGCTCACACTACAGAGAACTGTGTATCATATAGTTAATATATAATCTGCCTTTAACACACTTCCAACTGTATCCTGTCTTCCTTATCAGTATGTGGTTGGATATTTCTATCATATACCCTTTCAAGAAAGTAAAACAAACCTAAATAATTTGTCTCTTAAAGGAAAAATTAAGGTCATAATATTTATCTGTCCTGCTGCTTCCAAAGACTAAATATCCTTCATAATTATGTCTTAAATTCTGATTGCTTCACACTCAACTTCCCCAAACACTTAGGGCACTTAATTAATTTAGTTAACTAAAACTAAGGGTTCAGAGACATTTTATACAGGTTTATGACTTCAGAATAAACATCCACAAAACATGAGAAGACAAAAGAAAATGTTATTTACATGCATCCAAGAGGAAATCTTTGAGAAAGAGATTTTTGAACATGGGGATATACTAACTGCTTTAATGTAAATGACTACATTTCCTTAAAATATTCTCCAGATAAGAAAAGTCCTGAAGAAAGCTGGAATTCAAGAGGATGCACTTAGAAAACATAAGAGAGTCCACTGATAACAATTCCACTCCAAATGCTGTAACGTTGCTTACACGCTAGATTTAGCATGTAATTTACGAGGCTCATAGGTTACACTTGTGCCTTTATGATGTAGGGGGAGAACACCTACCTTTTTCATTTCCATTTGCATAATTTGGAGGCTTGTTTTTATCAATGCTGTTAAAGCTCTGACTTCTCCTATTTAAATTGGAGGCTCCCTGGACCTTGCTGCTGTTGCCTGCAGCTGGCACCCTAGAGGGACCTGGAAGCCTGAAATAGTACAAGAAAAATTACATCATTATTTTACATTACAAAAAGATAGAGAACAGGAGGTTCTGAGTTGGGAAGGGTTAATGGGAAAATAATAATTTATGGAGTTCAGCAAAAATTGTTGGTTTAAGTGACAAATTGTTAAATACAACATTTGAGAATCACCAGAAAAGTCTTGTTTCATATGATGTAATCTGCCTCCAAAGTATATTAATAATTCTCAACAATTAGAAATAAAGTAATTCTAACTAAAAAAACTCATGCTTATCACATGCCTGATGAATACAGCTTTGCTTAAAGGGGCTGTAACAATTATATGAAAAGCAAGGGAAATAATAATATTATGTTCTCAGGATATTAAGCAGCTGCCTGCAATTATTGTTAAGTTTTTTCAATGTATGGGACATTTGTTTTTATCTTAGGTGGCTGTATCTTAAATGAACTTATACATTAATAACAAGAAGAGTAACGTTACATAATAAACTGCAGAGAGCAAAGACTTACCGAATATCTGAGCCAGTTAATTGCTCTAAAACATGGTGTGGAGACCAGGGCCATGAGTTTGTTCATACTGGACCCACCTGTCTCACATAAAAACTTTCACTCGCTTGCCAGAAGTGAAGACCTGGACTTTACCTGGTTAGCCCACAAGTGTGGCTAGTAATCACACAGGCCATGTGACAAAAAAAGGTGCAAGTCTCATAAGAAAAAAAAAAACCTGTTAGTAGAATGATAATTTACAAGGCACATGAAGTGACAGTTGCTTCCGCTCTTTTTATAGGAAGGACAAGACATGAGGAAATACATGTAGACTATCTTCAAATTAGGGAAAGCTTGACAAGTTAATGTACTTAAGCTGTTTTACTTCAACTATAATTAAACATCAGTTTGGATCATTTATTTCACTGTTTAAACAGTTTCCATATTAAAATTTCAAGTATTCAGTTATTTCAAGGATGGTGCCTAACATATGCAATTACAATATTTTGTTTAGTGTATACTGCATATTTATAATAAACAATCCACATAAAGTAAAACTGGAAATTAAGAACTAGTATTGGTATTCTAGACATATTTAAAAACATGACATTAAGCAGTGCCAGCACCTTTGCTAGGCCTAAAATATGCAATTACAATATTTTATTTAGTGTACACTGCATACTTATAATAAACAATCCCCATACAGTAAAACTGGAAATTAAGAACTAGTAATACGTTTCTGAGTGTTGTTAACTCAGCTTCTATGAATGGTGAGCTGGGTATGGGGAAAAGCACAGCTATGTACAGCACACATCTAAAGCCATTCCTGCAACAAACCTGTAGCCTGTGTTTGCAGGGGCTCCTCCCTGCCTATACCTGTTCCTTGTCTCTGATCTTCAAAGAGAAAGGTGCTTGCACTCCTGTTCTTTTCCTCACCCTTCTTCTCCACCACCAATTCCATCACAACCAATAACCGATTATTTACTAACGGCTTACTTTCCCCAGATACTTTGATATATGGTATCACTCTGAGAGCTCTAACGACATGCCTCGTTTAAATTCATAATAACCTACGATATAATTATGATCTCTACTATTATATATGTGAAAACTGAAGCTCAGAGAAAGCAACTTGCTTCAAATCAAACATAGAGTAAAATTTAGAAAAGAGACTCAAAATTGGAAAGGAGGGGTATGTGACTCCAAAATTTGGAAGATTTTGATACTCTCTTCTTTCCATATGTTCGTGCCCCACCCAGAAAATCTGCCAGTACGGTTCTCCAGAAAGTCACGCTTGTCACAACAGTGAAGGCAATTGGATAACTCCCTGAAGTGTGGGTTCCTTCTTCCTCAACAAATAGAGGAGAATATACATGGGGAGGATATCATACAAGTTACTATTCAGCTAGCCATATACTATCTCCTGGGACATCCTACTGACACCATCCTTCTGAGCTGATGTTAAAGAAGATTTTAATTATTGCTCAGGAAACAGCTAAATCCACAGAGTTAATTTTTAGTTAGTTCATACTGAAAGAAAAAATAATAACTTTGATGACCTGGGAAAAATGCCAATCTGTTCTAAAATTACTACACGGAGGTAAATGTGGCAGTCACAACAGGCATATGGGAAGTTTAGATGAAGACGGTTCTCTGGGGAAATTTGGCGGGTCAGCTTCAGAGCTCAGAGGCATGCTGCCAACAGTGCTGCTAGCCGAGAAATGGACCAGGGAGCACCCTCGGTTATTTCTCTCTTCTTCCTCACTCAGCACCATGCTGCTGCTGCTGCTGCTGCTGCTAAGTCACTTCAGTCGTGTCCGACTCTGTGTGACCCCACAGACGGCAGCCCACCAGGCTCCCCCATCCCTGGGATTCTCCAGGCAAGAATACTGGAGTGGGTTGCCATTTCCTTCTCCAATGCATGAAAGAGAAAAGTGAAAGTGAAGTTGCACAGTCTGTCCGACTGTTAGCAACCCCATGGACTGCAGCCCACCAGGCTACTCCATCCATTGGATTTTCCAGGCAAGAGTACTGGGGTGGGGTGCCATTGCTTTCCCCTGCTCAGATGCAAAAAAACCAGTTTCAGGTTACAAAGTAAGGCCAAAGCGCGTGTGCACTCAGTCACTCAGTCGTGTCCGACTCTCTGCGACCCCATGGACTGTAGCCCCCTCCTCTGTCCATGGGAATTTTCAGGCAAGAATCCTGAAGTGGGTTGCCATTTCCTCCTCCAGGAGATCTTCCCAACCCAGGGATCAAACCCACATACCCTGCATTGGCAGGTGGGCACTTTACCACTGGGTCACCTTGGAAGCCCAATGCCAAAGTAACAACCACCAAAAATAACAAAAGCACCTCCCTTTTTAGAGTATTCACTGTCTTGCCGGCACTGTGGTCAGTGACATGTATGGTCCCTACTAAATATTCAGATCCCTGTGGAAGGGAGGAAATGAGTGATCAATGTAGTCATGGTAATTAGCTTGGTAAATAATTAGATTCTCATTTTATAATAATATACCTAAATACTTTGAACATTTTGCAAGTTAAAAAAAAGAGCATTCGGATTTACATATGGCTTGTTATCAGCTGGCCCTGGTTTACCTCACCACACTGGCTCCCATAAATGATAGTTTTCAAAATCATCAGTTTGATGATGACTCAACAGAAACATGAAATGCTGTTACAGGGAGTGTAGAGGCTCTGTCCATTCTGCACGTGTAGATACTGTACCATATTTAAGGTGAGAGTGCTGCTCTGTGGACTACTGCAAGATTTAGGGAAGCTTCAGTTCACCAGCCAGATTCTTGAAACATACCTAATTTATGTATAAGGACGTATAATATGTGTACATCTCAATATGTGAGCATGTATACATAGAAAACAACATATTTAATTGTCTATTTAATTGTATCACTTGATCTATGTACTTAATTACATTACCTCATAAAAATCCCCAAGAGTAACCTGAAGTTATCATGTCATTATAGGTTTATATTATAATTAAGGAAATAAAGCAAAAAGTCCTGGCAGAATACATAAATCACCAGTAAAGGGACATAATAAGTAAAATATATTTGCATTAATTGAAAAGAAAATAAAAGTTCATTTTTTGTCTTATAGTAATTTCAGAGTAATTTTTAAAAAATACTTAAGAACTAGATAATGGTGTTTTAAAAAACCATGAGTAATACAACATTTACATTAAACCTATAGTTTAAAAAAATCAATTTTGCTAAATTCTCTGTATCAAGTCTACCAAATCTATATTGAATGTAAGTGAAAGAAAACACCTCCACACCAGAAGCTACTTCATTAGAATCTAGGAAAACAGAAAACAAATCTCTTTTGGGGATGTGCAGGTACCATGTAAGAATCACATGGGAGAAATATAAAGAGACAGGAGCATGCCCTATGCTGCTCTGGCATGTTTCTTAGCAACACAGAAAAACATATCTCTGCTAAGAAACTCTGTCAAGTTATATGTGTTCATGGATCATAATTCAGAAAGTGAATTCCAAACAGAGCCAGGAATATTTACATTCATGATAACACTAAACTGTTAAGCTGTTTTCATATTTATCATGTCAACTTTATAAAACAACTATTAAGATAAACTACTTCAGTCATAAAAAATACGTCCAAATGAACCACGGCATTTTTTCCCATAGGATCCCTGATTTCCACTGAATAGGTATTTGATTTTTCTTTAAAGCATACATTTGTCTAGAGTAATTTTATAGGCTCCACAAGCAAACTGCTAAATGCTAGTGTCAGAATATATTATTCATTGTCAGTTTCTGAATGGCAGGTCATCAAGGGAAGAAACTTGGACTCCCCAAAGAAATGCTTCTCTACAAACAATGCTGTCTTCATTTCACTGTTTGTTCTGTGAAATTTGTCCCTACTACATTCCATTTCAACAGAATGGTGGATGGCATTGCTTTCTATTTTAACATTTCTATTTCGCCTTCTCTGCAAGTGATAATTAATCTATGGCCATGTTCACTGATATTTTAATCCATTTGGTGAAAGGAGCACACTATTTTTTGGTTTGTATTATTATTAAGATGATATTAGATGTATCATTTGAAGTGCGGTTTGTGATTCTTTACAGATTTTCCTTTATTAGATAAGTCACAAAATTCCAAATAAGCTATTTTTACCATCCCAAACATGTGAGAAGCTACTATGCTTTCAAAATTATGTTTTTAAATAAGAAGTGAAATTGTTTTAATTGTGAATAAGTCTTTACTAGCTACTACAAATTGTAGAGATTCCTCAATTGATTCATATAACTCATCATTTAAGACTTAAGGAAAGTAGAAAGTACATTTTTCATTTAGAAGCATTCAGGGAGCACATTACAGATAGTATGATTATTTTTTCTAGCAAAATATTTATTAAACATAAATGTTATACTTTCTAATAACTAAAAAGAAAAGGCAATTAGAATACTCAAGTCAGTACTTTCTGAATTCTGTCACTGTAACACTGTAATCTTTGGAAAATCTTGTTTAACTTTCACCTTGTTTGGACATGCCCAGGATATGTGTGCAAACCAGTTGGTCACAGAGATCAACTTATTATATGATAGAATATTTTTAGATGTTATCCTACCACAAAACATCTCCATGTCAAAAAGCTTAAATAATTCTTATCCAAAAAGACGCACCACAGGAACAGTCTAAAGGATAAATTATGAACTGTTTTATATGTGATGTTTATATTTGCTTTGTTTGCTCTATAGTTTAAGATAATATTTTGGCCATTTGGCTTCCCAGGTGGCACTGGTGTTAAAGAACCTGCCTGCCAATGCAAGAGACCTAAGAGACACAGGTTCAGTCCCTGGATTAGGAAGATTCCTTGGAGGAAGACACGGCAACCCACTCCAGTACTCTTGCCTCGAGAATCCCATCTCTTGCCTGGCAAAACTCCTGGTGGGCTACAGTCCACAGGGTGGCACGGAGTTGGGCACAACTGAAATGACAGCACGCATGCACATTTGGCAATATAAAATAGCAGTGATTAATTTAAAAATGATATTGGAATTATTGACATGAAGTTGCATTCTCCATGTTAATATAAAATGTCACATAACATATAAAACAAATTCTCCAGGCCAGAATACTGGAGTGGGTTGCCATCCCTCCTCCAGGGGATCTTCCCAACCTAGGGATCAAACCCAAGTCTCCCACATTGCAGATGGATTCTTTACCAGCTGAGCCACAAGTGAAGCCCAAGAATACTGGAGTGGATAGCCTATGCCTTCTCCAGTGGATCATTCTAATCCAGGAATCGAACCAGGGTCTCCTGCATTGCAGGTGGATTCTCTACCAACTGAGCTATGAAGAAAGCCCTGTATTATATAATGAAATTTAAGCTTTATTATTGACAGTTTCAGACCATTTAATGCCTACATTTAATATATTATAAATATTTGTGAGTGTGATATCATCCAGTTTAAAGGTTTTAGTATTTTACTTCGTTGGAGTTAAAAGTAATAGCTATAATTCACCAGGAAAACTTGCTCTTGAGACCGACGTAAGGAAATCTGCTTATGGTCAAAAATCACATAATGTATGTCATCTGTCTCCACCTTGCGGTTATTGTAAATACTGCTACTTTTTAGAGAGGCTGAAGAGTATTTGGCTATCTTTGGATTTTTAACTTTTAGATACCAGAAATTTAAAAAGTATTTCACTTTTAAATGACAGAAAAATACATTGTTATATCAAAGTGTTAGGTCATCTAAAGCATTTCTAGTTTTCTTTGCCAATGTTACTAGTCATTTCTTACAAAAATATTATGTAACTGTAGTATCATGTAGCTAAATTGGACACCTGAGCATTCCACGCAGCATATGTGGTCTAAACCTTTTTACTTTCCCTTAGAATTTCACAGCACATTAAGGCCATTGACACTTTCTAGAAAAGTCACAAAATAAGGGCGATATTTTTGTGATAAGAAATTGTTGTCCAGGAGAAGTATAAGTCTTCAGAAATACTTCTTAGGTTCTCAAATCAAAGATTTTATTGTTTATTTTAAAGACAAAATCCTAACTTCCAAATATATATTATTTTCTTCTTTTTCCATTTAACACAAGAACTGGGGATATTACACTGCTCTGTTTATAGGGGTTTAGAGTCTGCCCAGTTGTGTTTTAGTGGGTAAGAAAATTTCACTAAAGTGTATAGATCATCCCTATCAATTCACCCATAGATCACCCATAGATGATCACCTATAAAGTGTATACACCTATAAAGTGTATAGATCACCCCTATCAATTCACCTATGGATCACCCATAGATTACCCTTGTCAATTCTGAGTAAAAGAAGTCTCATCAGATCATCCATATGAAGCAATTGGAAATGTTCTAATCAGAGCCAAAACCTTTTGACCTGGTTGAATTAGTCAAACTAAACTTGCCAGCTGTTCTACCACTAAGCATATTTGTTACTATTGAATTTCCTGCTGCATGGAGAGTTATATACTACAAAGAGAAGTTTTATTGATTAGAAAACACTACCTCAAAATCTTGCCACATGCCCTCGTCCCTCACAGGGCCACACTGCTCCCAACAGCAGAGGTTCTTGGTTTTCTTATGGTTTAGGTGTAAATTACACATTCTCCCACTTGGATGCATGTTCCAAAGGGATATGCATCAAGCCAGAGCCTCTTTATATACACTCTGCTCACACTACAGAGAACTGTGTATCATATAGTTAATATATAATCTGCCTTTAACACACTTCCAACTGTATCCTGTCTTCCTTATCAGTATGTGGTTGGATATTTCTATCATATACCCTTTCAAGAAAGTAAAACAAACCTAAATAATTTGTCTCTTAAAGGAAAAATTAAGGTCATAATATTTATCTGTCCTGCTGCTTCCAAAGACTAAATATCCTTCATAATTATGTCTTAAATTCTGATTGCTTCACACTCAACTTCCCCAAACACTTAGGGCACTTAATTAATTTAGTTAACTAAAACTAAGGGTTCAGAGACATTTTATACAGGTTTATGACTTCAGAATAAACATCCACAAAACATGAGAAGACAAAAGAAAATGTTATTTACATGCATCCAAGAGGAAATCTTTGAGAAAGAGATTTTTGAACATGGGGATATACTAACTGCTTTAATGTAAATGACTACATTTCCTTAAAATATTCTCCAGATAAGAAAAGTCCTGAAGAAAGCTGGAATTCAAGAGGATGCACTTAGAAAACATAAGAGAGTCCACTGATAACAATTCCACTCCAAATGCTGTAACGTTGCTTACACGCTAGATTTAGCATGTAATTTACGAGGCTCATAGGTTACACTTGTGCCTTTATGATGTAGGGGGAGAACACCTACCTTTTTCATTTCCATTTGCATAATTTGGAGGCTTGTTTTTATCAATGCTGTTAAAGCTCTGACTTCTCCTATTTAAATTGGAGGCTCCCTGGACCTTGCTGCTGTTGCCTGCAGCTGGCACCCTAGAGGGACCTGGAAGCCTGAAATAGTACAAGAAAAATTACATCATTATTTTACATTACAAAAAGATAGAGAACAGGAGGTTCTGAGTTGGGAAGGGTTAATGGGAAAATAATAATTTATGGAGTTCAGCAAAAATTGTTGGTTTAAGTGACAAATTGTTAAATACAACATTTGAGAATCACCAGAAAAGTCTTGTTTCATATGATGTAATCTGCCTCCAAAGTATATTAATAATTCTCAACAATTAGAAATAAAGTAATTCTAACTAAAAAAACTCATGCTTATCACATGCCTGATGAATACAGCTTTGCTTAAAGGGGCTGTAACAATTATATGAAAAGCAAGGGAAATAATAATATTATGTTCTCAGGATATTAAGCAGCTGCCTGCAATTATTGTTAAGTTTTTTCAATGTATGGGACATTTGTTTTTATCTTAGGTGGCTGTATCTTAAATGAACTTATACATTAATAACAAGAAGAGTAACGTTACATAATAAACTGCAGAGAGCAAAGACTTACCGAATATCTGAGCCAGTTAATTGCTCTAAAACATGGTGTGGAGACCAGGGCCATGAGTTTGTTCATACTGGACCCACCTGTCTCACATAAAAACTTTCACTCGCTTGCCAGAAGTGAAGACCTGGACTTTACCTGGTTAGCCCACAAGTGTGGCTAGTAATCACACAGGCCATGTGACAAAAAAAGGTGCAAGTCTCATAAGAAAAAAAAAAACCTGTTAGTAGAATGATAATTTACAAGGCACATGAAGTGACAGTTGCTTCCGCTCTTTTTATAGGAAGGACAAGACATGAGGAAATACATGTAGACTATCTTCAAATTAGGGAAAGCTTGACAAGTTAATGTACTTAAGCTGTTTTACTTCAACTATAATTAAACATCAGTTTGGATCATTTATTTCACTGTTTAAACAGTTTCCATATTAAAATTTCAAGTATTCAGTTATTTCAAGGATGGTGCCTAACATATGCAATTACAATATTTTGTTTAGTGTATACTGCATATTTATAATAAACAATCCACATAAAGTAAAACTGGAAATTAAGAACTAGTATTGGTATTCTAGACATATTTAAAAACATGACATTAAGCAGTGCCAGCACCTTTGCTAGGCCTAAAATATGCAATTACAATATTTTATTTAGTGTACACTGCATACTTATAATAAACAATCCCCATACAGTAAAACTGGAAATTAAGAACTAGTATTGGTATTCTAGACATATTTAAAAACATGGTATTAAGCACTGCTAGCATCTTTGCTAGGCCTAAAATATGCAATTACAATATTTTATTTAGTGTACACTGCATATTTATAATAATCCCCATACAGTAAAACTGGAAATTAAGAACTAGTACTGGTATTCTGGACACATTTAAAGACATGACATTAAGCACTGCCAGCATCTTTGCTAGCTTTTGCTGCCACCATGTGAACGTCACTGTGTACTGCTCTAATAAATTCTATTTTAAAAGAAAAGTAACAAAAATAATCTAGAACTTAAAAAGGTAGCAATTTTTTTTTTTTTACTGATATCCTTTAGAAAACGTTTAAAAGAATGTTTATATCTGTTATACTGGACCCAATATATTACAATTTCACAATCATTTGCTACCATATTCAAAATTTAACTCGCCTTGTTACACTATCTGACATACAATCTCCATAGATCCTTGGGAAATCAAACTCTTAAATGTGTACTATAAATATTTTACAATAGTAACAGGTATAGCCAAAAGGAATGTACATCAGGAAAACACACACACCAGCCTGAAAACAGAAATGTTGATATCTTGGAATAGCTCATAGCTTCAAAATGTTGACTGTATTTTGGAGTTTAAATACATATGGCTGTTAATAGTTCCTTCAGCTATTTTGCTAATTAGAGGTTGTGTCATAAACAAGATTAGAATCTTTCCCAAATGACTCCAGCATTTAACTTTTGCTCAAATGGATCTACAGGGTTTGTAAGTCTAGCACAATACCACAGACACCAGGAATTTTGGAGACCAGTGATTGCACTATGTAGAATTCAATTAATTAATTTGGCTAAATGTCCCAATCATAATAAAAATAATAACTAGTCCTGTAGAGTCAGCTACAGACTTAGAAAGTTCAGTCCAAACTCACATTTATAAACAGATTTTGTTACAAAATTTGCCCTGATTGCAATGAAAGGTGATGTGTTTCTAGAAAGCAATTAAATTGCATTTTAATCATGACTGTGACCCGTGGAGCCAAGTGATCTTTAGTTCTCAGAAGAACAAATTAAAACAAATTTAAAAATCCATTTGCTCTTCTCATTACCCTAATTTGACAGTCAGCCAGAGCTCTAGATCATTCATCAAAGTAATAAAAAGAGAAATGAGATTGAAGCCAAAAAAAAAAAAAGAGATGTTCTATTAAATTGAAGAAGTACTTAAAATACATTTTACATTCATAAGTCTCAGAAGTAGTAATAAAAAATGCTCACTGAACATGGAAGGTCATTGTTCTTTCCACATCCTAGTTTATCTCATTTCTTCTGATTTTTCATTAACTATCCTCTCAATTTGCCTATCCAGAATCAGTTTAATTACTATGGAAATGAGCATAAGTTAGAAAACCAAGACAAGGGGAAAATATTTCAAGTCAAGGCACCATCAGCAGTCCTTGTGGTCAAACACTGCATAATATGACTCATTATTAGAGTAGTGACTAGCTAACCACCACTGAGACACTCTCCCAGTGAGTGAGATAGCACAAATAACTACATCATAATCGGGGGGGCAAAACACATTTGCTGTGGCCTCACTTAGCTGTACCATCATTAACATTAAAAAAGGATCAATTTTCACACATTTTATATACTATTGATTTTCCAAACAGTACATAATGCACTCTCATTTATTATACTACACTGACTTTAAAATACATATTCCATAAAGAAGAAAAATTTTTAAATGTTAAAGATAAAAGAATGACCCAGATTGACTCTGGTGCTAACTACCCCACAAAAATCTGCCAATGTGTCTCAGTGCTGTTTCAAAATGTGCAATAATCAATGCAAGGCCATTTCAAAAGGCAATTATAATCTTGTTTTACTTCCAGAATTTGTGACCTGGAAAGAAGAGGGTCTTCAAAATAATTTTTTCTTAATTTTCTCTAAAGCCTAGAACCTAGACTTTAGCCCAGTCATAGCACTATGTGTAACAAAACTAATTAGAAGAACTCAAGATCCATTTCATAATTTAACACAACAGGCTCATCCTCAAGAAGTCATGTGGAAATCTATTTGGAAAAATTCAGTACTCTAACCTTTTCATCCAGGAGTATGTCATTTTTTGAAAAAAAAAAAAAAAAAAATGATAGGACAAAATATCACTGGGCATTTACTTTATTATCACTAATAAACAATAAATTAGAGATATTAACTGACCTAGTAGGCTTTTTTTGACTGGTTGCAATTCCACTGTGATTAGACTGAGTTGCATATCTGGCTGCCAGACTGTATGAGGAGAAACAGAGAAATTGAATTAAAGAGATTCCTTGAACATGGAAAGAAAGCACAAACTTACAAGAAAACGATGAGTTAATGAAATGCAATTGGAACATGTATAAACGTGCATAAAGAATAAATTAATGAGAAAATTATGATAATGTAACATATACACCGTGACCATTGATTATGAACATACTATGAAGTAATGCTGTGTACCCCTTAATAAGTGTGTTGTCAATGACTGTAAAAAATGGCTGTGTGACACTATTAGTGCCTTCTTAAGTAGTAGTAGTCCAACTTATAAAGAATTCAACCTTTGTAAACGACAGTGAAAACTTCAGGAAAGCTAAAATTTGACTTATACCATAGCATAGCAAGATCTCTTTCTCAAAGAAAGATTCAAATAAAAAAAAGTACGAGATGAGAGTCATTATTTTATGAACTCTAATTAGAATAATTTAACCTAAATACTATTTTGAATACCAAACGTTAAAATATCTGGTTTCTGTCTAATAAGTTATTGCTGATCTCCAGTCCTGGATACAACATTTTAAGGAAGTGGTTAATAAAAGATACCTTTCCGGAGAAAGAGCTATACAAAAATTGAGATTAAAATGGAGTCAAATTCTTCAAAAACAGACCGAACAACTACTTAGGACAATTTCTGGGCATTCTTAAATGACAATTCTTAATGATTTTTTAAATCACAATCTTTGGTCAAAAATACACCAAAGAGCATCATGGAAACTAAGCTTTGAAGAGCAGTGGCTACTTTATAAACAAAATCAACATCTGTGCTTCAGTTTGAACTAGTTTCTGAATTACCTAATGGCTCTGAAACTAGAGTTTGAGTAAGACCCAGTGGACCCAAACATTTTCACAAGTGCGTGATGGCCATGGGTTGCTGTGTGAGTAGAGAATCACTGTGCTGGTGAATGACGCCTTTACATGAAGCCAGTTGTACACCCACAGTTTTCAAGGCCTCCAAGGAGACAGGAACCACATGTGAGTGTTGGAATCAGGGTAGAAGGATTGTGTAGAGCCCTGCTGTTCAGCCAATTGCTTTGCTGCCAAGCAGAGGGTATGTAATCAAAACGGTGATTAATGGTGTCCTTAAAATGGTGACATGTTTCCTAAGCAAACTCTGACGCCACAGAGGCAGCCTGTGGTGGGAGCATGTAGGTCCTTAGAACTGCCTGGCTAGAGAGGAATAAATACATCTTCATATCGGCTTTTCAGAGCACTTGCTTTCAAGAGGATACATGATATATTCTCATTTGCAGAGAGCACATTCTGTATTCCAACAGCACTGGACACTAAGACAGCTGGCCACAATGGCCAAACTACACCTCAACTACCACAACATCAGAGGACAGCTTAAAAAACAGAAACAACAGAGTGTCACAGTGGAATGGGACATTCAGTCAAAATTTAAATGGAAAAGTACCTGCAGTGAAAAAAAGAATCTTCTGTGAATGTGTCAACTGAGAAAAACAGAACTAACTAAAGGTTTACCCTGATGTCTTCTGTCCTGTACCTTCCAAATTGAAGACAAATATTAGGAGAAGAGATGCCCCCCCAAAAATGCACATTCCCTAAGGGAGCTGAGGCCACCTCAATGATACTTTCCTCCATGATTTATAAAGTATCATAATTTCTACTATAGAAGCGGAAACCAACAGCAAAATCGAGAGAAGTTAATTGACCAAAATCCATTTGATTTTATTGCCCATGTGTGTTTTCTAAGTATCAGAGAATATAGGGTTTCTTAGGTGGCTTAAAAGTAAAGAATCCACCTGCGAAAGAAGGAAACACGGGAGACGCAGGTTTGGTCCATGGATCAGGAAGATCCCACGGAGGTGGAAATGGCAACCCATTCCCGTATAGTTGCCTGGGAAACCCCATGGATAGAGGAGCTGGCGGGCTGCAGTCCACTGGGCCACAAAGGGTCGGACATTACTGAGCACACGCACATCAGGGAATACTCTAAAAGTTGCCTATATTTTTGTACCCTATTCCCATTCTTTAAAACTGGGGTTCTGCTCTATTCTCTCCTTGCAATTGTGAAACTGTTATTTGAAGAACACAAGAGTTTGATTCAGTTCTTAACATATTCTAATGTCTTTGACCATATTGTTCCCTCTGCCTTTCTGACTCTCTTTCATAGACTGTCATACTAAATAAACTCAACTGATCTGCCCACCATCATTCTTGATCATTTTCTCTTTTCTTCACCTCTTCCATTATCCATCTCTTAAAGACATGCTTTTTCATATGCTATCTTTCCTCAAGCACTTGTATGCATTCTTTCATTTGAGTCTTACACACAATTTCAGGTAAAATCAACTAGAAGGTGAAAGTGTTAGTTGCTCAGTCATGTCCGACTCTTTGCAACCCCATGGAATGTAGCTCGCTAGGCTCCTCAGTCCATGGAATTCTCCAGGCAAGAATACTAGAGTGGGCAGTCATACTCTTGGGCTTTCCTGGTGGCTCAGCGGTAAAGACTCTGCCAGCAATGCAAGAGACCCAGGTTCTATCCCTGGGTCGGGAAGATCTCCTGGAGTAGGGCATGGCAATCCACTCTGGTACTCTTGCCTAGAGAATCCCATGGACAGAGGAGCCTGGCAGGCCATAATGTCACACAAAGTCAGACATGACCGAAGCTACTAAGCAGCAGCAACCATACCCTTACTCAGGGGATCTTCACCACCCGGGGACTGAACCCCGGTTCCTGCGGGGGTTAATAATCGAAGGCTGCAGTTAATATCTGCATCACATTACCAGTGATTGACATCAAATGAATAAAAGACACCCATTTCCATGACCTTCAAAATCAACTTCCACCCCAAACTCACCATTTTCTTTTTTAACTCCCAAGTTCTATTATTAATAGATCCTTTCTTTCATGTCACAATTTCTGTTCACAAGATCACCATTTTATTTCACCCTCTGGGCTTGAAACCTCAGTAGTCAACTCTTCCCTTTTTCCTTCCTTTTAATTACTGTAGAAGTGCAATCAATATCCTGACATGCTGATTCGACCTCTACATATTTATTTGTATCTATGTTCTGCCTCAATTTTCATGTTTCCCATGCTAACTCAAGCCTCAACACTTCCCACAGCGACTCTAGTTCCCTTCATTTTTCTTAATTCTTTTTAACCTGGCTCTGACTCCCTGTGCAGCAGAAACGTATTTTTTCCCACAATGCTTCTAATACCATTTCCCTAGTTTCATATTTACAAACTTGCTAGTAACAAAGTAGGTGAGTGGATACAGTTAAAACAATTTATTAATGAAATAGATACACGGGACATGTAGACACAGCTATGAGGCAAGTGGGGATAGATAAAATGAGTTAGAGCATCAGTCAACTAAGGATTTGCAGACATCTGGATGGAAGGTTGTGTCTTCTTTTCCAGAAATGTTATCAAAGGAAACTCCTTCTAGTTAGTAATTTGGGTGGCAAAATGTATCAGAAACAAAAGAAGAACAACAAAAAAATGTTTAGAGACTCACTGTGGGTCCTATACTAAAGAAGCATCTTCTCTTCTATCTAATGAGGTAGAATATCAAGGGAATGCTTTTTATTTCCTCTGACATGGAAGGGAAGAGGAGGAGTTTCCAGATAGCCAATTAAACAAAGGATGAAATTCATCTGGTATTCAAAACACAGAAGGATCCCAACTGCCAGAACTATCTAAAACAGCTTCAGCACAAATCTCCACGTGGAATTACAATATCCACTTATTTATAAAGAAAGAATGCTTCTCAAAGTAACCAGATCCTGAATTTTGATTATCTATGTTTATTAACCACCAGAGTCTCACTACTCAAAGTGTTGTCCATAGATGAACAGAACTGGCATGACATGGACCTTCTTAGAGGCTTCCTTGGTGGCTCATTTGATAAAGAATCTGGCTGCAATGTGGGAAACCAGGGTTCCATCCCTGGATTGGGAAGATCCCTTGGAGAAGGTAATAACCCACTCCAGTATTCTAGCCTGGAGAATTCCATGTACTGTATAGTCCATGGGGTNATGACATGGACCTTCTTAGAGGCTTCCTTGGTGGCTCATTTGATAAAGAATCTGGCTGCAATGTGGGAAACCAGGGTTCCATCCCTGGATTGGGAAGATCCCTTGGAGAAGGTAATAACCCACTCCAGTATTCTAGCCTGGAGAATTCCATGTACTGTATAGTCCATGGGGTCACAAAGAGTCAGATGGATCTTCTTAAAATACTGGTCTGTTTCCAAATCAACTGACTCAGAATCTGCATTTTAACAGGATTCCTATACATAATTGGGCTTCCCAGGTGGCACTAGTGATAAGGAACCTGCCTGAATGCAGGTTCATCAATGCAGAAGACATAGCCTGTAGCCTGCCTCAGTCCATGGGAGATGGGTTCCATCCCTGGGTCAGGAAGATCCCCTGGAGGAGGGCATGGCAACCTACTCCAGTATTCTTGCCTGGAGAACCCCATGGTCAGAGGAGTCTGGTGGGCTACAGCCCATAAGGTCGCAGAGAGCTGGACATGGGTGCAGGAACTAAGCACGCATCATCTCCCTTAGCTTTCTCAACACAACGCTGTCTACTGAGCTGCTCCTCTTCCTTCCCAGACTCAGGGTCACTCACCATGCTCATCTTCTAAATTCTGTACTATGACTATGAATATTTTCAAAGTCATAATCTAGGCATCAGCTAATCTATTCCTCCATTATATAAAATCTCTATTTCATAATCCAATCTCAATTCTAAACAGCCTCTTTTCTAAAATATCTCATTATCTCCTAGATAATCTGCCTGAATCTATCAGCTACTAATAGATTTCTCCCAGATAGTCCCCAAATGTTCAAACCTCAACTCATTCGTCTTCTTCCAAATCATCCTCTTTCTCTTTGCTGTTGCTATTTAAATTTAGTGTCAAATACACGTATATTTTTCCATTGAACAAAGAACTTCATCTTGATCATGACCCACTCCATTCTTCCCTCTTTGTCGTCCTTCTCATGGATTCTAATAATGACTCAGGTGACCAGTCTCTTTGTTATCAGTCTTTTTTTTCACAGCTAGTCAAATTCATTCTTTTCAGAGTCAACAGAACTAACTTTCCCAAGAAAGAACAGATGTCAACATTTTTCTCTGAACTTGCTGTTGACTTCCCAGTGTCTGCAGGGCCAAGTCCAGACTCGGTGATCTGGTTTACAGAGTGCTTCTGTGTGTCTCCAGACTTTCCTACAACTCCCTCTCCTCGGCACATCCTCCACCCCATCTTCTCTACTATCACCATGCTTCACCCATGGCCTCTTCCCCCAGCTCCCTGCGTTTCCTCAGGAGGTTTCCTTCAACCTAAAACACCGTTACTTCTCTTCCGTACATTATGATATCTTACTTCTACTTTAAGATCCTACTCAAATGTCACCTCCTTGTTGAGGCATTTCTCAAGTACTGTAGAGTTAGTTTTGCCCTCCATGAGTCCCCAAGTCTTTACTCATCTCTAAGTGTTTGTTAATATGGAAATTTATCAGGGTAAATATCTGTCTCCTGAAAAGATGGCATTGTTCACTAGGACAAGGGTTATGGTATGTTCATTCACTTCTGCCTTCTCAGTTCCTATCATGGGTTTGAAGTGATGTAAAGTGAGGTCACTCAGTCGTGTCTGACTCTTTGCAACCTTGTGGACTAGAGCCTACCAGGCTCCTCCGTCCACAGGATTCTCCAGGCGAGAATACTGGAGTGGGTTGCCCTTTCCTTCTCCAGGGGATCTTCCTGACCCAGGGATCAAACCAAGGTCTCCCACATTTCAGGCAGATGCTTTACCTTCTGAGCCACCAGGCAAGCCCATCATGGGTTGGCATGTGTTTAATACTAAATAACTGATTGCTATTTACTGGCTGCTGTTGCTGCTAAGTCACTTCAGTTGTGTCCAACTCTGTGCAACCCCATAGACGGCAGTCTACCGGGCTCCCCCATCCCTGGAATTCTCCAGGTAAGGACACCAGAGTGGGTTGCCATTTCCTTCTCCAATGCATGAAAGTGAAGTCACTCAGTCGTGTCTGACTCTTAGCAACCCCATGGACCGCACCCTACCAGGCTCCTCTGTCCATGGAATTTTCCAGGCAAGAGTACTGGAGTAGTATCATTCAACAATGGCCTTCCCAGGTGGCTCTAGTGGTAGAGAACATGCCTGCCAAATGTGGGAGAATAAGAGACATGTGTTCAATCCCTGGGTCAGGAAGATCCCCTGGAGGAGGGCATGGAAACCCACTCCAGTATCCAACAATGGTAATTATATCACCATTTTATAACCAAGTGAAATTGTTTTAAGAATGGAATTATCAAAATTATGCTAAAGGAGGGAAAACAACACATGTTGTTTTCATTGTGTCCTTATTAAGTGTGTGTCCTTATTAAGTGACGTTAGCCTTTATCATTTATTATTCACAATAGTCCTGCAAAGTTAATTCTCTATTCCTCATTGAAAAATATGAAATTGATACCTTTAAACATTAACTCACTTTTACAATTTATGCATCTTATAAATGATAGTACTGAAATTTAAATGTTTGTCTGTTGAATTCTATAAACTATACTGTGTTCTACTATGACATATTATTTACTTGCAAATTATAACTGGCAATATTTTAATGCTTATTTTTCTATGAATTCATTGCCCTTTGGATTTGTGAATAACTCCTTCAGGGTATCATCTTTTCCAGTGTCAAATACATCTACTTTCAATAGATACTCTTCAGCATTCAGAGAGAGAATATTAGATTGTTTCATTCAACAGGTTACCTTATGCAGAAATATTAAATAAGCAGTTAAAGAAACTTTAAATTGTAAGGTATTTTTAGTATCCAGGCAGCTCTCCTCAAAAATCCCCCAATTAAGCACCATATTTAAAATTTTTAAGCCACGTTTTAGTAAGAACTAGAAAATAAGTCATACTATTTATAACTTGCCACTCTTATGTTCATTACACATATAATTAAGCAGTCAATCACAGAACTTTTGAACTTTTTCTGCTGAGCACTATGGTAACCTCAAAATCTCTGGCCAGGATTCCATGAACTCATATTAATTAAAAGGCTTGGAATGAGTGTAAAAACTTCCTTGATTCCCTTTTATGCTTTCATCAAAATATAAAGAAGATTTTTGAGTGGTTCGGTGCAGGACTTTTTAGAAGATTCTATTTCTGTTGTAATTATTCTAACAGTGGACTTTCACACAGCAGTAAAAATTATATAATCTTATTAATTAGCTTTTATCTTCAAAAATCAAAATGCACCCAGATATAAGCTTCTGAATATCTCATTTGTTCAGTCACTCAGTCATGTCCGACTCTTTGTGACCCCATGAACTGCAGCACTCCAGGCATCCTCATCCTTCACTATCTTCTGGAGTTTGGTCAAATTCATGTCCATTGAGTCGATGATGCCATCCAATCATCTTATCCTTTGTCATCCCGCCCTCCTCCTGCCCTTTATTTTTCCCAGCATCAGGTTTTTTCCAGTCAGCTTTTTCGCATTAGTTGGCCAAAGTCCTGGAACTTCAGCTTCAGCTTCAGTCTTTCCAATGAATACTCAGGGTTGATTTCCTTTAGGATGGACTGGTTTGATCTCCTTGCAGTCCAAGGGACTCTCAGGAGTCTTCTCCAGCACCACAATCTGAGAGCATCAATTCTTTGGTGCTCAGCCCAACATTATGGCCCAACTTTCACATCCATACATGACTACTGGAAAAACCATATCTTTGACTATACAGACCTTTGTTGGCAAAGTAATGTCTCTGCTTTTTAATATGTTGTCTAGGTTTGTCTTAGCTTTTCTTCCAAGGAGCAAATATCTTTTAATTTCATGGCTTCAGTCACTGTCCGCAGTGATTTTGGAGACAAAGAAAATAGTCTGTCACTCTTTCCATTTTTCCCCATCTATTTGCCATGAAATAATGGGAACAGATGTCATGATATTCCTTTTTTGAATGCTGAGTTTTAAGCCAGCTTTTTCCCTCTCCTCTTTCACTTTCATCAAGAGACTCTTTAGTTTCTCTTTCCTTTCTGCCGTTAGGGTGGTGTCATCTGCATATCTGAGGTTATTGATATTTCTCCTGGCAAGCTTAATTCCAGCTTGTAATTCATCCAGCCTGGCATTTCTCCTGATGTACTCTGCATGGAATTTGAATAAGTAGGGTGACAATATATAGCCGTGACATACACTTTTCTCAATCTGGAACGAGTCTGTTGTTCCATGTCTGATTCTCCCTATTGCTTCTTGACATGCATACAGGTTTCTCAGGAGGTAGGTAAGGTGGTCTGGTATTCCCATCTCCTTAAGAACTTTCCACAGTTGTTGTGATCCACACAGTCAAAGGCTTTAGCATAGTCAATGAAGCAGAAGCAGATGTTTTTCTGGAATTCTGTTGCTTTTTCTATGATGGAACAGATATTGGCAATTTGATTTCTGGTTCCTCTGCCTTGTATAAATCTCATTTGAGACAGTTAATATTTTAATTGTCTTAATTGGTGCTTAATTAGTATGATAATTCAATACTCAGATAGGAACCTGGAGAGGCACATCAACTTACTAACAAATTGAGACTTTGTACCGAATATAGCATAGAATACCAAAAAGTTTAAATTGTAGAATAAATAATAAATATCCACATTAGTGAGATCCTTTTCTTCAATATGTAATGAAAAAATTGGGGGACAAAAGAGGTTGGGATGTATAGTAAGCTTGGAACCAGACTGCATAAGAAATCACTGCTCCTGCTCAGGAAAGATTTGATGAGGGCCTAAATGGAGGCAGAGGCACAGGAAATAAGAAAAAAATGATTAATGAGATAAGTTATAATCATGGACGTAGGAACTGAAGGAGAAAGTCTAAGACAGCTCCTGGACCTTGGCTTGAGCTGGGTAGTACAGTTATATAAGAGCAGAGAAAAGAGATGTAACATCCTTGATACAGTGTAAAAAGAAGAAGAAAAAGACTCCACTTGTAACTTATGTCACTAGTCAAAGGATGAATAAATAACAGGAAATACTAGAAAGATGGATATTGACAGGTGGATAAATCCACTTTCACAGCAGAGAAAAAGATCACTTCATGATCTTATTATAATAGCTCTCTTATAAAGCACACAAGACTTTTGGATACTGAGTGAATCAATAAATAAAAAAGACACTGACTTCATACCCCTATGGTATTTAAAGTGGCAGATGCACACAGATATTGAAAAATTTGATTGAGTTTTGTGTTCCGCTTATTCTAATAAGCATACGCTGCTGCTGCTGCTGCTGCTGCTAAGTCACTTCAGTCGTGTCCGACTCTGTGTGACCCCATAGACGGTAGCCCACCAGGCTCCCCTGCCCCTGGGATTCTCCAGGCAAGAACACTGGAGTGGGTTGCCATTTCCTTCTCCAATGCATGAAAGTGAAAAGTGAAAGTGAAGTCGCTCAGTCGTGTCTGACTCTTAGCGACCCCATGGACTGCAGCCTACCAGGCTCCTCCATCCATGGGATTTTCCAGGCCAGCGTACTGGAGTGGGGTGCCATATTGATTGATATTATCTGCCAATTAATAAACCATTAAAAATGCTATTATTGACCACTGACAAAGTATCAGCATTGTTCTGACCACAAAATTTCAATATGGAAAATTAGGTTTAGGCATGTGGGGATCACCACTTCACTCAGAGAAGTATAACCCTAAAGACCATGTATTTTAATTCAAAACCCTTCCTAAAAACATAACTTGATATTTAACAGAAACTGAATTGACTTCAAGCTTGGAAGGAGAAACCCAACAATATTAGGCAAGTGTGACAATATTAGGCGAAAATTGACACATTCAAATATTTATTCTCTGTGAATTATTAAAATGAAATGCCAGTAGTAAAGATCTATCATAATATATTGGTTAATAGCACAGTCTCTAGAATGCTCTACCTGAATCCTAGCTTAGCTGTTCTCTGTGCCTGTGTCCTTGTAGGTTAAATAAAGATGACAGTGTTACCTACCTCATGGTTTTCATAAGGATTAAATTGTAAATCACTTAGAAGGGTGGCCAGTAGAAATAAGTGTTGGAACAGTTGAAAAGACAACTCAATGGAATTCAGACGAATGTTTGGAAGGCCCTGGATTCACTAAGCCCCCATGTGAGGTTCTATAAATAGTCTGGTGAATTCAGTACAACATAACTTCCTACGTTCTTATAATTACCCTGCCCTCCTGTGCTTGGTATTATTCTCAACACCACATTCTTTGGTCCCACCTATCACTTTCAGTGTTACTACATTCTTACTCTAAAACCAACAAGCATGGATTCCTCAGGGCAGTATGTGAGCTTTAACTCTGGCTCTCAGTCTCTTGGTTTATAATTACTTTGAGACCATGGTTTCTTGTAAGCAAATACAGTTGTCTTAATCCCCTTCAAACCTCCGTGGATACCACTCACTCTTTTTGTTTCAGAAACTCAACAGTAGCCAGCCCTATAGGTCCTAATATTATAAAGAATCATCAGAAATTGTCCCAGTAGGGCACCCATGAACCACCATTCCCATCACAACAGGCAGAGGATAAGCCTTCCAGAATCTATAATTCTCAGCACTGTATACAATCCTCAAAGTATCTCAAATACATAAATTTCATAAATGTTTTATTTTGTGATATGTCATTAGATGAAAATACAGTTTTGATATGTTTAATGCTACGTTTGCTTTAATATTCAACCACAATTTTGTGTTGGATCTGTACTCAAAATTTCACAACTAATTAGAAAGACAAATATAACATGCCTCAGAAACAACGACAAAAATAGTTTGCCTTTAAGAAGGTAGCTAATGGGCCCTCACAATTTAAATACTTTGCAAAACAAACAAAAGGAACAATCTCTGGTTTGCTTACTTGACCAATAAACCTTTGCTGTCTCCAGAGTTTGTTCTGAGACCTCATTTTCTTTACAGAAATGGAAGAGCATGATCCTCTCTTTCTGAGTAATCTCTTCCATTTCTATTTTTTCAACCAACAAACCACTGCTAAGTCAATGTTCCCAGGTCTGTAGAGCTGGCCCTGACCTTTCCCCTGGGCTCCAGAGCCTCATACTTGATAGCACCATCTACAAGTCCCAGTGAAATATCAAATTCATAAAGGCCAAAGCTAAACTTCCTTCTCTACATCTCCTTCTCATGTGTTTCTACCACAGCATTATTATTATTTTTTCCTTATTAAAAGACAGCACCACCAATGAGCCAGCAAAATTAGAAACATGATGATTTTTTGGCCCTTATCTCCAAACAGCCCAAATTCATTTTCTTCAAGCTACCCTCATGCCTACTAGCATTAAACTGTTCAAACTCCTCTCCTCAAAGAATATCTTTCTCTACATTGCCATCAAGGTCAAGTTCTGAATTTATAAATAGCATCATCTTTCCTCTGTTATAAAATTCCCAAAGCAACTCCCTTTACCTTGAAGAAAGAACAGTCAGCTCCTAGACAAAGCATCCAGAGACCCATAAGTTGACCTCTGCCTCATTCTCTATCCTGTCATCAAACCCTGTGACAATTTAAACCCAGAGCTATAATTAATTGCTTGGTATTCCTATCATTAAGAAGTGGGTCTTGGGCTCCTCAGGATTCACCATGAGGGGTGGCAGCATCTTCTGGATTGCACTTTTGGGAGCCCTCATTCACGTTTGGAGGCCAGAAATCGCTGAGGGCTGTGTCATTTCTTGTTTGTTGATATGGCTGGAGATGGTTTCATTTCACACAGCAACCATACCTACCAACTATATTTACTGCAGGTAGCCTTAAAAGCCTTGTCTCTCCTGACTTCAGTCTTCACCCAGGCTCTACTGTGAAATTTGGGGAGGTGAAATATCAGAAAATTAGAAAAGGCAAGCATTGAGGTCCTGCTACTGGCTGTTGGCCCCACTGCCCCTGATAAAGTTTGAGACATTGGTTGTCATTTAAACAACAAACAAAACAAAAATACAAGCCCAGTTATCAGCAGACAGGATTACCATCTCACTCAGCCTTGCCCATCAGAGAGGGGGGGAAAAAAAAAAAACTGAGCACAAATCTCACCCTATACAAAGCTTACACAAACCCTGAACCAACCTTAGGAGGGCAGAAACCAAAAGGAAGAAAGAATTCAACCTTGAAGACTGGGAAAAGGAGACCTCAAACACAATAAGTTAAAAAAAATAATGAACAGGTAGAGAAATGCTACACAAAAGAAGGCACAAACTAGAAACACAGAAGTCCAAATAAATGAAGAGGAAATAGGCAAACTACATGAAAAAGAATTCAGAATAATGATAGTAAAGATGATCAAAAACCTTGACAACAAAATGGAGAAAATGCAAGAATCAATTAACAAAGTGTAGAATAAACATACAGAGACAAAAAACACAATTACTGAAATTAAAAACACTCTAGTAGGAATCAGTAGCAGAATATCTGAAGCAGAAGAACGAACCTGTGAGCTGGAAGAGAAGATGATGGAAATGACATCTGAAGAGCAGAATAAAGTAGAAAGAATGAAAAGAACTGAGGATAGTCTCAGAGACCTCTGGGGCAATATCAAACATACCAAAATTTGAATTATATGGGTCACAGAAGAAGAAGAGCAAAAGAAAGGGTATGAGACAATTTTTGAAGAAATTATAGTTGAAAATTTCCCCAACATGGAAAAGAAAATAGTCAATCAAGTTCAAGAGGCATAAAGCATCCCATACAGGATAAACCCAAGGAGAAACATGCCAAGACACATACTAATCAAACTAGCAAAGATTAAACACAAAGAATAAATATTAAAAGCAGCAAGAGGGAAGCAACAAGCAACATACAAGGGAAATCCTATAGACTAAACAGCTGATCTTTCAGCAGAAATTCTGCAGGCCAGCAGAGAATGGCAGGATATATTTAAAGTACTGAAAGGGGAAAATCTACAACCAAGATTACTGTACCAGGCAAGGATATCATACAAAATTGATGGAGAAATAAAAAGCTTTTCAGACAAGCAAAAGTTAAGAGAATTCAGTACCACCAACTAGCTATACAATAAGTGGTAAAGGGACTTATATAGTCAAGAAATACAAAAGATCTACAGAAGAAAAAAGATCTACAAAATCACTCCCAAACAATTAAGAAAATGGCAAGAAAAACGTATATATCAACAATTACTTTAAATGTAAATGAATTAAATGCTCCAACCAAAAGACACAGACTGGCTGAATGGATACAAAAACAAGACCCATATATATGCTGTCTACAAGAAAGCCACTTCAGACCTCAAGATGCACATAGACCTGTCTCTTATACACATCTAGATGTGTATAAGAGACAGGTGTCTGGCTTTTCTACGGAGTGAAAATGTATGTCAACATATATAGCATAGGTTGCTGCCAACCATGGTAAAGCTGACCAACTTCTTGCCTTCTGTAGTGAGCCACCTCTATGGATTTGGACTGATGGATGCAGAAGCCATGGTGATGGAGGCGGAGAAGTGGACCACTGTTCCCCAGCAGCACGTGTGTGTGGAGAGCACAGACCGACAAATCAAGTAATGTTTGCTGCAAGCAGACAGCATGACCATTCCCTAAAAGAGAGCTGGCCCGTGCAGATGTCTCGAGACAGCCCTGTGTTGCACATGAAAACTAGTAGTTTGTGTAGTTTTTTTCTAATATGATTATAAAATCTTAATAGAATGTCTAAGACCCTAAACTGTTAAATCCAACCCAGTATAACCTGCCATGCCCTACTCCAGAGGATCTTTTCAACATAAGGATAGAACCCAGGTCTCCCACATTGCAGGTAGATTTTTCACCATCTCAGCCACCAGGAAAGCC
This sequence comes from Oreotragus oreotragus, assembly GCA_006410675.1. Lineage (NCBI taxonomy): Eukaryota > Metazoa > Chordata > Mammalia > Artiodactyla > Bovidae > Oreotragus > Oreotragus oreotragus. The sequence goes on along the minus strand of SJYX01020630.1, from coordinate 205,998 downwards.
TGCTAGTACAAGCCAAGGATCCTTAAAAGAAAAGCATATTTTATAAGGGGATGGGAGAACCCTTACAGGTGGATATTCTTCAAGTTTCTACTCTGTAAGTATTTCTGTTTGATGTTAGAAGTATTTCCCATAAGTTGGTATACACCCAAAACTAAACCTTATGATCTGGAAACTTAGCTATTTACCATGTAGTTCTCTGAGAGTGATGCAGGATGCACAGTAAGTGAGACAGCACTTTACTCAGATTCCAGGGCCTAGTGTCCTGTTTCAGTCACACAAACCTGGAGCCTGTGCAACAGGATTTACCAACTGATAGTGAGGTCTCTCCTAGGCACTGAATTTGAATAATTAGGATTTATTATAGTGATTTTATTAGTATGTTGCTTTTGGCTTTCTTTTTCTAGTTAGCTGAGAAAAATACTTATGAATTTTTGTTTGTAATAAGAACAGAGCCATTATAATTCTTGATGAAATTGTTAGGAAGCAGAAACAAATGGACTAAATTTTTTTCTCATTCTACCCACTTGTGGCAAAGAATATGAAAAAAAATAAACAAAGGAGTAAAAAGTTAACCAGTATTTATTGAGTTCTTACAATAGGGCAAGCCCTAGCAACTTAATGTGATTTTCTCCTTAAAACTTGATAATAACGTGGGTTTTATTCCCTTTTGACAAATGAAGAAATGAGATCAAATGGAATAATTATTTATTTCTACACAAATTTCATTTACCAATTCAGCATCTATCTTTCTTTCATTTATTGGATAGCAAGAATGGGGCTAGTGGCACATGCAGCTGGGAGGAGTCCAGATCTCCTCCTCCTGTGCTGCATCTCTGTGCCTTTTCTGCCAGATACCCAGGACCCTCAGAGCCCAGTGAAGCAGCTCAGACCCAGCTGACCAGAGGCACCCAGAACCATGTCAGAACTTTGAGCAAGACCAGGTGACAGGGACCAGCTGTCACCCACCAGTCTTCCCAGCCTGACTTCAAGATGCTGAGCCTGAAGCTTCTGAGGCTGTTCAGCATGGAACATATGCTCCAGAGATCAAGCCCTGAGCCTTTGGAATAGGAGCACTGACTCCAAGACTAGGGAGTATCAAATAGTGAGAACTCATACAAAGGAAACCACT
>SJYX01020630.1:126397-188688 GCA_006410675.1 Oreotragus oreotragus | reverse complement strand
CGGGGGGCGGGGCGGGGCGGGGCGAGGGGTGGGCCCGGGTCGCTGACCCCGCCCCTCAGGCTTGGCCCGGTGTCCCCGCCTTCTACAGACGCGCGCACGCCCTGTCTGGAGCCCGACACGATGCACGGGCGCTTGCGCCTTTCTGCTGACCTCCTGACGGTACGCTGCGGCCTTCTCGGACGCCTGGGACCCACTGCCGCGCTGCGTTTCGACGCGCTGTGGCAGGTGCTGGGCCGGGACTGCTTCGCCGCCGGCCGCCACTACTGGGAAGTGGATGTGCAGGAGGCGGGCGTCGGCTGGTGGGTGGGCGCGGCCTACGGCTCCCTGCGACGCCACGGGGCCTCGGAAGCCGCCCGCCTGGGCTGCAACCGCCAGTCCTGGTGCCTCAAACGCTATGACCTCGAGTACTGGGCCTTCCACGACTGCCAGCGCAGCCGCCTGCGGCCCCGCCACGACCCTGACCGGCTCGGTGTCTTCCTGGATTACGAGGCCGGCGTCCTGGCCTTCTACGATGTGGCGGACGGCATGAGCCACCTGCACACCTTCCGGGCCGCCTTCCAGGAGCCGCTTTACCCGGCCCTGCGGCTCTGGGAAGGGGCCATCAGCATCTCCCGGCTGCCCTAGTGGCCGAGACCCTAGTGACCGCCTTAGGCTCTCCACGGCTCTACTCTGCCACATCCAGACGGAGCTGGTCTACGACCTCCTCTGTAAGCATTCCCATCGTCTCCCCGACCAGTCCTGCCCTGTGGTTTGTATAGTTAGTTCCTCTCCTAGTAGGCGAGTTCCAAACGAGCCCTAAACCTGCAGGTCCTCTCCTGCTGCTCTCTCGTGCGGCCCCGCCACCGGCACCAGGACACTCATACTACACTGCCTTTTAGTTCAGGTTCCTGAAAGCACACACCCATAGGTGAGCCTTAAGCACCCTGACTGTGTCAGTGAACATCATCCCCAGCAACAGCTCACATAGCACCCAGAACTGCCTGGCACATAGTAGGCGCAAGATAAATATGTGAATGAGTGAGAGTCGCTAGGACTCTTCTATCCCTTAATGTCCCTTGGATCTGCTTCCTCCTCTTCACTCTACTTCAGCTTGTCCATGTCACCTCCCTTAAGAGCAGCTGCAAGAGGTTCTTGGCCTGTCACCTCCTGGCCTGAACACTTTCCCAAGCTCATTTTCTACCTTACAGCCAGAGTGATCTGCCTGTAACCTCACTTAATTTCTTAGAACTATCAAAAGCTTCCCAAGGACTACAGTGGGGAGGGGGGCGGGGGAATCACTTTACCCTAGCATTCAAGGCTTTTCTAGTCTGCCCCAAAGTACATACCCTCATCTAGCTCCTACTGCTCTTTTCAGAGACCCTTCAATCAGAACTGGGTCACATAGTTCCACCTGTATACCCTTGCCTTTGCCGTTTCCCATACACACACATTTATACAGGAAAGCCCTTTCTTCTTTTTGCCTGTCTGTCTGTCTTCCCCAGGAAGTCTCCCCAGACCACAAGAAATCCAGAGTCTGGGACCTGTCTTTCCAATTAGATTGGAAGATTTCTAAGGGCAGCCATGTCCTATGCCCTTCTCACCCTGAAAAATTCAAAAAGTCTCTTCCCTCTAAGGCAGTGAGTCAACCACTAGCTGACTTCTAGTGAATCAGAACAGCTGAGTTGGGAGAGCACAGATCACCCAGCCTGACCTCGTTGTACATTTGGGGACAATAAGGTCGTGAAAGAAAGTTGCCTCAAGTCACCCACTGAGATTAAGAACTGGGCCACCCCGCAGCACCCAGCCATGTGTCTCTGGCCCAGACCTTCCAGACCAGCTTTCAGCCTGGAAGATTTTACTGCTTATTCATTTCTTAGGGGATGTTGGGAAGAAATCAGCAGATGACTGTTGCTAAGCAACCACAGGCAGTTTTCCCAACTGTCTTGGAATCAAAAGGAGAAGAACTTACCATGAGTGGGGTTTGGGCAGCTCAGGCATCCGTTTTCCTCAGGTCCAAAATGTTGCCAAGGAAATGCAGAGAGCCCCTGCTTTCCAGGAAGTAGTGATGTTGTCAATAGAGAAGGTTAAATCAGCAGGACTTCCCGGAAAGTCAGCTCCTCCAGGAGGGAGGGAAAGGCCTCTTTCTAGGGTCTGTGCCTCGGTTCTGAACGTTCAGCATTCTGTTTGTCAAATTCCTTATGTGGTTTTGAAGTTATACTGTTTTAAGTTATCTTCTTAGGTGCTTGGCAGGAGGGCAGTGGTAGGATGAGGAAAATGCAAGGCTGAATCTCCCTCGTGGTTTAAACAGACTCTCAGTGCATTAATTAGTTTGAACCATATAAAACTGCCCATATCCAGTGTTTTGTTTTGTTTTTTTTTTACCTAAAAACAGTAATTTCATATGAGGCAGTGTAATACAAGTAGAATACAAGGCAGAAGGAACTTCAAAAGTGGCTTTAGTCCTAATCAATTCATTTAAAACTCTAGCTTGGCTAGATGTTTTAAACACTACACTCCAGGAAAAGGGAAATGAATTCTACCGGGGGTGGCCCAGAGCTGAATTCTGATAGGCAGAGGGCATTCCCAACAGAGGGAGATGGGTACGCTTGACCCCATATCTCTGTTCATCTCTGCATGACTTATTCCCAGACTCACAGCCACAGGGTCCAAGTAAAAATCCTTGCTATTTTGCCGGGCACTGTTCTAATGCTTTACAGCTATTAACTCATTTGATCCTTACATCACCCCTAGGAGAAAGATGGTTTGACAGTTGTACACACGGCAAAACTTAAGAGAATGAATAACATGCCCAGTATCTCACAGCTAGTGGTGGGGCTGGGATCTGTGCTCTTCCACCGTGTTTAGGTGAATGCAGCCAGTCTAGCCAGTGCCTACTTGCTCTGGGCCCTCTCTTATGAGGCCTGTGATGCCTTGCTTTTGCCTGGTTACTCTGTGGGATTGAGTCTACATTTGGATTACCTTCGTTGGCTCTGAGAGGAAGTCTTACACCCCGAGGGAGATTTGAGGTTTTGGGATTCATGTATTGTAGCAAGAGTCAGAGCTGAACTATTAAGGACAAAAACTGCAGTTTTTGTCCACAATCATTTGTGACCTCAGGCTAGTCGCTGTACCTGATGGGAGATCATCTGTAAAGTGGGATTAATGACCCCACCTAGCAGTGCTGTGAGGCTCAAGTGAGCCCAGAGGATGTGAACTATCCTGAAAACTACAGTGCTGTGCCATGCCAGGACCTGTTGGCATGCCAGTGGGTTCCTGTTGGGCATGGCAGTGCTAAAACAGCCGATACTCCTAGCTGCCATCTGACAGGAGCAGGCGCCTCCGGCAGCATTCAACACAGGACTGAGCTTTCTTGGGGTCCAGGTCTGAAAATGGTACCCATCATTTACTCTCTTTGCAGACTTGAATTTGCAGAAATTTTTTTATTGATAAGAGCAAATGGCTTGCAGATGTGGTTTGTTTTAATAAAACACGAATACCATCCTTTTTAACCATGTTCTTCATTGGCAGTTTGTGTTGCTTCAGGTACCCAGCACCTAGGCCTGGACGGGGCCTTTCTCATCTCCTACCCCCTCCACAAATTCCTTGTCGCAGTCGTTGGTCCCTGATGGAGTACCTCTAATAGCAGGAGGAGGTCACTATTTCTAAAGCTAGTTCACTGAGTTCTCGCTCATGTGGAAATAAATCCTGCCTTCCAGCTGTTCCTATCCAAGATAATATTTGTAATTTTTGATTGACACTGAAGCCATCTGTGGTCACTTACTAATATTTAGAGATTTCAGGGACCCTCCCTCATCTTCTGTTACTGCAGTTCTTCTTTGTCAGGGAGAAGGAGACAGTGATGATAGCCTGTGGGAGGCAGCCTAGCAGAGGGCACAGCCAGGCCTGGTGGACAGGAGCCCATAGCACAAGGAGGAGACCGCCTGCTCAAGAAGCCAAGCTGCATACGAGGTGGGGTGGATAAGCATTAAGAGTGAGTTCCTCATGTCCTGCTCTGATGCCTTCCATGGCTTCCCATTGCTTATAGAATGCAGTTCAAAGTCAGCAGGCTTTAAGCCCTTGCTTGCTTCCTGACCACCTTCCAAATCTTTTCCTTCCTCTCCATGTGGCCATCCCTGCCCAACTATCACCTGGACCACCCACAGCCCCTCCCATGCCTCAAATCCCACAGTTCCTCCCTCAGTCAGTTCTGAACCTGCAAGACTGATCTAAGAATGCCACAAACTCCAGGAGAGCTTCCCTGGCCAACGCCTCGTCTCCTAGGCCCACTCATAGCTCCCATGACTTGGAACACATTTCAGCAGTTCACACATGCAGGGCCTGCTTGTGGAAGTACCAGCAGACAGGGACTCTGCTGCCACATTGTACGCCCAGCACTGAATCCTCCCACCTGGCAGGAACTTGGGGACATGCAAATGGACCAGAGCTGTGCCCAGATATCCATCCTCCTGACCTCAGGGCCTGGCACAGCGTGAGGTGGCCAGCCCTCCTGGCAGAGTGTGCAGGCAGCCCCATACTTTACCCACACACATCATACACAGGCTATCATTTTCTCTATGTGCCAGTGGGAAGCATGTTCTAGGTAATGGCCCTCCTCCTCTCCAGCATGTTACCCAAAGACCTGTGCCCTCCGTTGCTCTTCCAACTGTAAGGCTCCCTGGCTTCTGCCCTCTGAGATCTGCAGAGCAGCCTGGGAGCTAACATTCCAGTCTGACAGGACCTGGAGGTAGCCGCCCAGAGACCGCCTGCTGCACATTCTCAGCTGGAGCCCCAGCGAGGCTCTTCCCTCCTGTCCTTCAGACCCATATCCTGTTCCCAGGCCCTGGAACACATCCGTCTGCTGTCATACCAAGTCTCTTACTAGGAAATCTCAGATATTTAGTTTAATGTCATCTCTACTCTTGTAGAAAAAAAGGTTATGGAATCAGAAAAATTTGATTTTCTACTCATGATAGTTTATAGGGAGAAGTGAAGGGAGTAAACAGCAGCCAGAAATGGATCCTGTCACACTGTAGCTCTTAGCATGTCAATTTATGGATTCTAGTATGACCCCAGAGTCCCCCCCCCCCCCCCACATATACAAACGCAGGTAGGTGCCTTTCCAGAAACTGTTTCGGGACCCACAGGAGAGGGAGGCCCTATCTTCACAAGTAAAGAATCTTCAGAAGGCAAATTCACACATTTGAAGAGAGACTCCAAGACACACTCTGAAACACGAGTTACAGTAACCAGGTCAAATGAATACGAACAAAGATTAAGAATCTGAAAATAATCTCAGTATTGGTTCAAAATAACAAAGAGGAATATGATACAGAATGCCTGTGAAAGGTTCATGCTGTAGTTTGAGGAAGTCTGGCAGTGAGGCTATTTTGTTAGCTGGGTGTAATTTCACTGCAGAGCATGAGAAGGCTGATTTAGCATCCCTGGCATACGTACAAGTCACCAGAAGCTGCAAACATGCCAAGCCCCACGCTTCCCATCTTCCTCACACGCCTCACTGCACATGTCACCTTCTAACACACTGGTTTACTTCCCGTGCTCCTGGTTTATGAGGCATTCATCCCCATCAGAACGGAAGTCCTACATCCTCAAGCCACAGAACAGGGCCTGGCACGTGGCAAGCCCTCCACACTTCTTGAAAGAAGGAATAAATGCCGTTCCCTCTCTTTGCTAATTTCTCTGCCTGTAAGACACTGACCAACCAAATCCCCTCTTCTCTAATGCCAGGTGATCACTATACAGCTAATTGGATTCAACCCTGGGGCAGGCAAGAGATAAGGGGAGACAGCCAGAAGGAAGGGACATTTGGGGTCATTAGGGTTGGCTTTGCAGGCCGGAAGAAGGCAGGCTGAAAGGAAGGGCCCATACAGCTAGCGTCCACCCCTCTGCACTGCAATGGGCAATGATGAGAAGCTTAGCCCACTGTCCCTTCTGGGCCAGCCAACCTGAGGTTGCTGCTGCTGCTGCTGCTGTCGCTTCAGTCGTGTCCGACTCTGTGCGACCCCATAGACGGCAGCCCACCAGGCTCCCCCGTCCCTGGGATTCTTCAGGCAAGAACACTGGAGTGGGTCGGCATTTCCTTCTCCAGTGCGTGAAAGTGAAAAGGGAAAGTGAAGTCGCTCAATCATGTCTGACTCTTAGCGACCCCATGGACTGCAGGCTACCAGGCTCCCCTGTCCATGGGATTTTCCAGGCAAGAGTACTGGAGTCGGGTGCCATTGCCTTCTCCAACCTGAGGCAGAGGCTGCCTGTATTTGCTCTTTGTATCCCTCCAACGGGCTTGACCCCAGGCCTAGCCCCAAAATGTCTGGTGTCTGGGGATCCCCAGAGACCAGCAGTCCTGCCCCACCTCACCCAAATGCACCTGATGGTACCAGCAAGGCAATTCAGAATTCAGAGAATGGCACTTTATTTTAAGATCTGATTTTTTTCCCATGATTCTCTACCGATTCTTCCATGATGGTGTCGTCTTCTTCCACAGTGACCAGGACCTTCTTGCCCACCAGGCTAAAGATGTCTTCAGGAGGGTAACCTTTGGGCTCACCCACCTTCACAGTGAGCATGTCCAGTGTCAGAATGCTGCCTTCTGGAATTCTCACTTTGGCCACCACAGACTTGCCCAGCTGTGGATAAAATTTAAGATTCAGTGCCAGCCACACAAATAACTAGCGCATGTTGTTTTATCCCCAGGGTCCCTGATCAGTTTTCTCACACAAGGTACTGGGAAAGCAGGGAGTCTGTTTTCCCCTTCGGTGCCTAGAACAATAGCAGGGTCTTGGCCAGTGCGGGGTGGACTCAGACTCAGAGGGGTGGCCTTTACAATAAAAGACTCAGGTTATGTAGCCAAAGAGAGCAAGACCCGAATCCCAGGCAGCTGGGGACAAGGCATGGCTGAGAGTCTCTGTAAAATGGGAAATATCAGTGCCTCTATCCTGTGGGACGACTGTAAGGATTAGTGATGATAATGCCAGTAATCTACCTGGAACACAGACCTGGTAAATAAAAATGGTGATTACTTTTGTCATCATCCAGCTCAGTATCACATTTTAAACACATGGAAACGGAGGTGTACAGAGGGCGGGCAAGCTAGCCAAGGTCACAAGGAGCCAGGAGAACCTGGGATCCCTGACTCCTGGCCCGTGGCTCTACAGACACAAACCTTACGGCCTCCTCGTTCAATACAACAGGAATACGGAGGGCTCACAAGCATGGAAGGGGCAGGCAGGTTGGGCAACGAGGGGAATGAAGGAGACCTGGAGCTCAGAACCAGCATTTCTAAGGTCTGGTCTATAAATGCTGTTCCACAAAGTATCTAACTCTGCATCTTCCAGGTGAGGGCCAAGGAATCCATTCTGGAATTTATGTCAGGACAAAAGGTCTTGTTAGCAGATGATTATCAGATGTTGCGTCTTGTGGTGTCTCACTGTCTACCCACAGAGCCAGGATGCTCAGAACCAAATTCAGCACTCAGCTGCTGAAACTCTTATTCCAGTTTCTGAGCCAGCTTTCTCCTCTCTTCTATACGGCAGTTAGTTTCTTTTTACTGTTGTTTTAATTTTCCAGTGTATATACATCTTTGAGAGCAGCAAGTAGGCCCCACTGGAATAAAAGACAACCCTCCTGGAGCAGGCCTGGTGTGGCATCTTGGCTTCGGCCCAAACAGCCTGCAGCATCAGAGGAGTGAGTGCCTGCTCCCCTGGCAGCCCCAACACAGAGGCTGAGCCAGGTCTAGGCCATGGCTTCCAGGAAGGCCCGATGGCCCCTGTGCCAGGCACAATTTGCTGGCCTCCCCCGTCCACTCTGTCTGAAGGTTAATGCTGCACGGCTAGCTCAAAGGGCTCCCAAGGGAATGTATGCATCATCCCTCAGCAAGCCCGTGAGAACCCTTGCCCCATGCTTCCAGTGTCTCCCCGTGCTTAGGGATTCCTGACTTATCACAGCCCTCTTCCCTCTGCCTCAAGGAACCCCTCCACCTGAACATGCCTCTCGGATTACCTACAACATGGGACCCCAGACTCTACCTCTCCACATGCCTCATGAGGCCCCAGACACCACCAGGGTCTTCAGCGCTGGGGCCACAGGCTTCAGAGACTTAATGGAAAACCATAATATGATGCCAGGGAACCAGAGGAACAGCTAAAGTTTCTTCAATAAGTTCCTCCCGCTGCTAACATAAACTCCAAAAACCTCAGGGGCTCACAGCAACATCCCTGCATCACCCCTCCGTTCTGGGCTCAAGTAGGGCTAGTTCCCACTACCTCTCAGGTAAGCCCACATGGCTCCTCTCAACACTGGCACCCGGCAGGCCAAGAGAACCCACCTTCTCGTTGCAGGCCATCTCACAGGGCAGCAGCTGCTTGGTCGGGGAGCCCAGTGCCCTCTCCACGAGGCGCACGGACCGCACCAGCTCGGCCAGCTCTCCAGGCTCCAGCGAAGCCGAGTGGTCACTCCCTTTCCAAGTCTTGTCCAAAGTTACGTGACGCTCCAAGACCTTGGCCCCCAGAGCCACTGCAGCCACAGATATAGCTATGCCAGTTTCATGCCCAGAATACCCTATGGGGATGTCAGGAAAGAGCTTCTGGTATTCCTTTAAAATAGAAAAAGGAAAAGAAAGTTAAATAGCATAGTGCTTTCCACATACAATGCAGAGTCAGGCTGATGGATCTGAGGCCCCATTCAGCCGCTCACTATCTGTGAAGCTCCAGGAAGTCTCCGAGGTTCTTGGACCCTCTCCTTCTGGGGATGACAGTAGCTGGTGGGAGCTGCTGTGAGCATGTGGAGGGCACTCAGCACACTGTGAAGGCTCAAAACTAATGGCTGCTCTTATCAGGAACATGTCTGAAGAATGTGTCACACCGCAAACCACCAGGAATAACACCAGAATTATAACCGAATGCCTAAACTCACTCAGAAAGCATCTGTCATATTTAATCAGGCAGAGCTACTGAAAGCAAACGTGCTATATGCACAAAGATCACCATCAATAATACAAACAGCCCAATCTCAATCTTTTGGTGGAAATGTTAAATAATTAATTAATTGGTTATCTATAATTCACTGGATGCAACAAAAGACACGCTAAGTAGAGTGAGCCTTGTCAGGGAGGGCGACCAGAAGGCTTAAGTACAGCAGAAAGACCCAGATGGGAGCTAATAAAAGATTAGGACAGCTGAGTGGCAAAGGCCTCAGAAACCAGGCTTAAGGGTGTGTGACGGACAAGGCAGTGCAGGTTGTAGGTCAGAGTACTCACCCTGCCGCTGGGCTGGTAGGGGTCGGGGGCAGGCCGGCAGTTCAACTCTGATCATGGCCTGCTCTCAGGATAAAGGTGAGGGGGGGCAACGGTGGAAGGGAAACAGGACCACACTTCACAAAGGAAGAAAACTAGGAAAACATTTGGCATCATACACACTAAACTGTCAATTATGGTCATCTCTGTGGGATGGGATTGTAGACGATGTTCACTTTCTATGTTATATACGTCAGGGCTGAGTTTTTTTTCTTAAATCATGTTTTAATTTTAAAAATAATATGATTTAGAGATGAGCGAGCAATGGAGGAAAGACTACAAAACTGGGAGGGACTAAAACTTTCGTTAAAAAGACAGCCATGTCATTTCGAAAAAAGATTACTTTTTAAAAAGTTAAATAGGAAAGACTCTAGAAAAATGTATAAGAGCTTACATAATCAGGGGGAGAAAACCTCAGAATGTCAAATACTGTACTGAAAAAATCAGAGAGCTGGTAAATAACAGAACAGGAAAAACCAGAAGTTTCAAGAAGGTCTCCTACAATTCAATATGAAGAAAAATGAATATTTGCTCACCAACATTCATATCAGCATTATTCACAATAGCCAAAAGGTGGAACCATCCCAGATGCCCCTCAACAGATGAACAGAAAAACCACAAGTAGTATACACATACAATGAAATATTCAGCCTTAAAAAGGAATGAGATGCTAATACATGCTACAACATGGATGAGCCTTGATGACGTTATGCTAAGTGAAAGCAGATGGACACAGAAGGACAAATACTGTATGATTCCATTTATTTGAGAAACCTAGAGTAGTTATGTTCATAGAGACACAAAATAAAATGACAGCCGCCAGGGGCTGGCAGGCTGTGGGGATGGCACTCAGTATTAAAGAGTATCGAGTATGATACGACTCTGAGATGAGAAACAGTTCTTCAGATGGACATAGCAATGGTAGCATAACAATGTGAACATACTTAGTGCCCCTGAACTAGACACCAAAAAATGGCTAAGATGGCAAATTTTATGCATATTTTACAAAAACAAATCCATAACTCATTAAGAAAAGATAAAAGCCAGCAATTCACAGAAAAGGACCCCTAATGGCCAATACACACAGGTAAAGAAAATGTATATGGCCAATTACAAAGACTCCACCTTAAAACGACAAAAAACAAATTAAAAAAAAAACCTGAAAGACTCCACCTTAAATTTTATTAGAGAAATTAAGATTGCTGTTAAGAAAATTTAATTTATAATTTTTAGAATGTATCTGACTGCTTAACTCCATAGTTGGTTCTAATTTGATTCTGGAACAGCAAGACTATCAAGTGAAAGGGTAAGTCGCTCAGTCATGTCCAACTCTTTGCGACCCCATGGACTACACAATCCATGGAATTCTCCAGGCCAGAACACTGGAAGGATGTCCCAATTACAAAGCATGTCAAGGCTGGTTAAAATTTTGGCTGCATCTTTCCCACAGCCAATGACCCAGTCAGACAAGGGCCCTCTCTTGTGCTCACCGAGATGACACGCAGGTTGACGTCCTCAGGCTGGAGCGGGTAGGCACTGGTGCACTGGAGGAAGCAGAAGTTGGGGTTGAGGGGCTTCACAATCTGATAGACTTGCTTCATGGTATCCATGGACTGCATCCCACTAGAGATCACCATTGGGCGGCCTGAAGGACCCAACACCAGTACCATCATCACTTTATTTTCAGGGGTTCTAACTCTCCCTTAAATGATGTTGGTCTCATCATTCAGACAACTCTTACACAGTGGGGGAACACAGGTGAGGCTGGTGGGTTTCTGTCCTCAACCACAGGAAACATAGACTCCCTTAACCCCACAACATTACTGTGCAGCAAAGTGAACCAAATTAAGAGAAACCTGACACTCTTTAGAGAAAGATGAGCATCTCATTGTATTAAGAGGTTGCATAGCATAGTAGGGTGAGCATGCCCCAGATTCAAGAGGGTGAGGCCTTGAGCTGCCAAGTCCTACCTGTGTGGTCTCAGATTCTTGGCTATGAGGTAAGTAGAAAGCATCAGCATCATATGACCTGCTTCAGTCCAGTACTGACATGAGGACCATATGAGATCACTCATGTTGTAGAACAACTGTACAAGCTCTGATGTGCAGAGGTTGGACGTTCTAATACACCTAGAGAGTACTTCTCAAAAGTCAGAGCTGCCTCTAAGGAGTTTTATTTATACTGTCATATCCTTCGTTTTATATAAGTATTTTATTAGAAATTAAAAATAATTTTCATTTTAAAATTCTTATGAGGCCTTCCCTAGTGGTCCAGGGCTTAAGATTTTGTCTTCCTATGCAGGGGGTATGGGTTCGATTCCTGGTCAGGGAGGTAAGATCCCACCTGCCTCATGGCCCAAAAACTGAAAGATAAAAAAGAAACAATATTGCAACAAATTGAATAAAGTTTTTTTTTTTTAATGGTCCACATCAAAAAAAGAAATCTTAAAAAATTCTTATAAAAACTGTATATCTTTAATTTCTTTCAACTCAGCACATGAAAAAGTGGGAGTATATGCTGATTGGAAAATCTGTCTTCAGGAGACTCCTTTAGTGGGTTATTACCAATGGTGTAAAAACACAAAACTCTGGACTCAGATTGTATGATGAAAATTAAACACTCACCTTTTTTGGCTGTCTTTTCCAGATACGGGAAATTGTTAGTGTCCCCAGATCCAACTTTGAAAAAGGGAACATTCAGTTCATGCAGAAACTCAACTGCCATCTACAAAAATCAAAGGGGGAGCTCACATTGACCATGGTTCAAAATCACCATCCTCAAAACAGGTGAGGAGCCACCTACAATTAGAAACACCCCTTCTCTCGCCCAGCAACTTGGAAGCAGACACAGATTCCTTATCAATCATTTCATTCAAATTCAGACATTCCTTCACTTATGGCCACCCATCCACTCATCCAACAAAGACTGTGCCCTGGGGCACACTATCTATGAGAGTCTGGGAAAGAATCAGACCCCTGGCCAGACCTTCCTTCCTTGGGGGCCTGGGGGCCAGTGAACAAGAAAGGGTCATGACCTAATCTTGACTCAGACAAGTAGGCACTGAGAAAGTGAGTGTCCCTCAAAGGCCTTATCCTTGCCTCAGGACCAAACAGCCAGGAAAAGAGGCCATTTCAATCCTTGCCAAAAGTAGAAGAAATGAAGTGTTTCATGGCCCAGTCCTGACACATTGATCCACAGCTGGCAGGGCTCATCAAACCCAAGCCCTTTCAGAACTCAAATTATGCTGCCCACAGGAAAAAACCAATCTGACTGTTTGAGGCTCCCTCTCTAGGGCTCTTCACCACCCTTATCTGGGATTCATCAATAACCCTCAAGAAACTGGCAAATGTCAGCAAATGCCTGCTGAAGGAATTAGTGGACCACAAATTTTAAAAGTAAAATCTCAATTTGCTGTACAATTACCAAAACTTCCCAAATTACTTTTCATTACAATTTTTTTTTTAATTGAAGTTGAAAATCAGAAGTAGGGCGAGTCAATGCCTTGGAATATTTCCCAGTATCTAAGTTCCATCTGGGGAAGGCAATGGCACCCCACCCCAGTACTCTTGCCTGGAAAATCCAATGGACGGAGTAGCCTGGTGGGCTGCAGTCCATGGGGTCGCTAACAGTCGGACAGATTGAGCGACTTCACTTTCACTTTTCTCTTTCATACACTGGAGAAGGAAATGGCAACCCACTCCAGTATTCTTGCCTGGAGAATCCCAGGGATGGGGGAGCCTGGTGGGCTGCCGTCTATGGGGTCACACAGAGTCGGACACGACTGAAGTGACTTAGCAGCAGCAAGTTCCATCTATCTTAAAATGCTGGCCAAGTCTCAGAAGTAAGTTTGGAAGTTAGCTAGGTCGGTGCTTCTCACACTTTAATACAGGCACACGAACCCACCATGGATCTTGGACAAATGAAATACAAGTTCTGATTCTACTGATCTAGAGTGGGGCCTAAGAGTCTACATTTCTTGTAAGCTCCTCAGTAATACTAATGTTACTGCTCTATGAAACATATTTAGATTAGCAAGGAGCAAGGTTACTGGCATGGAAATCCAAAGGGTTCAGGGGTGGTTAGGAACAGTATGAGGTCATTCTGCCAGCAGGTTCTTTATTTTTTTACTTCTTTTCTTTTTTTGGCCTTACAATGCAGCACGTGGGATCTTAGTTCCCAAGCAAGGGATTGAATCAAACTGGTGCTCCCTACATCGGAAGTGGTGAGTCTTAACCACTGGACCACCAGGGAAGTTCTTGCCAGCAGATTCTTTGAATCAAACCAGTACTGCCTGAGCTTTCTCCCATCTTCCCAGCAGATGATGAGCTACTCTGATCACTGGCCTCACTCAGAGAATCACTTTCCTCTAGTAAGTAGGGGTTAGAGCTGCTGGCAATGGCAACCCACCCAGTACTCTTGCCTGGGAAATCCCATGGACGGAGGAGCCCAGTAGGCTGCAGTCCATGGGGTCACAGAGAGTTGGACACGACTGAGCAACTTCACTTTCACTTTTCACTTTCATGCATTGGAGAAGGAAATGGAAACCCACTCCAGTATTCTTGCCTGGAGAATCCCAGGGACGGGGGAGCCTGGTGGGCTGCCGTCTATGGAGTCACACAGAGTTGGACACGACTGAAGTGACTTAGCAACAGCAGAGCTGCTGGAGAGACATACAGTGACTAACCAGCCAGTGAACAGGCCAAAGGCAGATGGCACTCTCCTCAATCTAGGAGACACCTTTCAGGATGGCCAAAGCACCACTCACCTCCAAGGTGCTAAGCTGCCGCCTCCTCCTCCCCTCTGCTATATGTCTTGTCTCTCTCTTCCCTTCCACAGTTTTCTATGTCATTCTCTCCTGTGTATGTGTCTCTCATACTATTAACCAGCCCTAAGATGAAACTGAAAAGCATTTGTTTTAAACATATTTATTGAATAAAGTCTAGTGTCCCCACCCTCCCCACTCTATCTGGCAGATGAAGAGAGTGTTTTCTATTTTAAGAGGGAAAATCCTATGCAGAATTTCATCTCTAATGCTTCACTTTGTGAGAGCATGGGTCATGATCAGAGTCCCCAGGGGCATAAAGAGATGGATGAGCCCAATCAGGAGAGGCGCAGGGCACGTAGGGGCAAGGAGGGGCCAAATGTAGGAAAAATGCTTTGCAAAAGCTTACCTATGCTGATTGTAAAATCTCCATAAAGTGAAGTCACTCAGTTGTGTCCGACTCTGCGACCCCGTGGGCTGTAGCAAAAAAAAAATCCCCATGGGATTTTCCAGGCAAAAATACTGGAGTGGGTTGCCATTTCCTTCTCCAGGAAAATATGCATGGAGCTCTATAATTTTGAAGCGAGCAAAGGGGTGAATTCCTGTTGGCAGAGAAAGGTGCAGCTGGTTTCTTGCAACCTTCCTAGGGAGCCGGCTCCACCTAGTGGCCCCTTAGGAAACTGCCATTTTGGATTAATTTCTGCAAAGAATGCCAGTTTCAGCAGTTATCTGGAAGATGCTCGCCTTCCATCCTGAGGCAGTATTACTGGGCCCAGGCCCCGTCAGGCTGGGTCAGCGCCAGTGGCTGCCTTTCTCTCTGGGATTTCCTGACTTCCTCCGTCTATGCTGCTTTCAGTCCCCCTTCCATCTACGGGATATCGAAACAACGCAGCCAGGCAGCCTCATAACTTCTCTCCTCTGCCCCACATCACAAAGGCTTTCTGAGCCTGTCTGAAAGGAACTGAATCGAGTATGGTCCTCCCTAGGCATCCAGGGGTTACACACAGAGCAAAGGGTCCTACCAGCAAACTGGTTTGGGTGAAACACTGCACTGTAAGACCTCACATTGGAGGGTCCTAGTGAATACACTCCTCTAGCTATTTTACTCCTAGTGTTTCCCACACGTATTCAGCACAGAACCCTTGTTTATTTGGGGAAGGGACTTTGACTCTAAATTAATGAATTAATGAGGAACCCCCTTTCCACAATGTATCCCATGAGAAATTTGGGAGCCTGCTGATCTAAGGGGTAACAGAAAAGACAGGAGTGGAGATGGGGTTTTTCTAAAGCTGCTTCCACTCCCCTTGATTTCCGGATCTATGACAATGAGCTGGGAGAACAGGTGCCGGAGAGCTTGCCCAGGCTGAGGAAAGGATGGAGGGCGGGGAAGCATGGAGCCAAAAAGGCCTGGCCTGCCCTCAGCCCAGTCAGACTATACCACAACACAGGCAGGGGGTGCCCTGGAGCAGGGGTGTTGGAGGAACGAGGGCAGGCACTGTGGAGGCAGGCACGAGGAGGGAAGGGTGGCTCTGTTGGAATAGGTCCTCCAAAGGCCGCCTCTATGTCATGGCTCCCATTTGCTTTCTCAACAAAACTCCATTTCGACCAAAGGCACTGTGCTCATTTCAGTCGAGTTCCAAAGGCCTCTGTGCAGCTTCTGACCAGGTGCCCTGGTATTTTCTTGGTCTTTATAAAGTTCCACCATGCCTTAACCTTTCCTCAGCATACAAAGAGCACCCTAGGAGAGCACAGAGAGTGAAGGAAGCTGGCACTCAGTACATGCCTACTGTCCAGAGGAAGTCGCGGCGGGGGGCGGTGAATTCTCAGAGCTGCTTGCTAGACAAACACGGAACAAGCGACCAACCCACCTCGAACAGCCGGGTAGACAGGACTTGCTGGTTCAGCAAAAAGGGACCCGGTGGGCAAAGCAAGCGGCACTCTTGCAAAGGCTCTTAAGAATGCTGCAATGGGAAGCTCTCGAGGAGTAGCCCCTGCTTTCTGCAACTAGAGAAAGCCCGTGCACATCAACGAAGACCCAGCACAGCAAAAATAAATAAATAAACCTAAAGAAAAAAAGAATACATTTCTCCTCGCTGCCTGTGCCTTGGTCTGTCAGGACACCAGTGGGGAGCAAATGGCATTCCTAAGACAGAGAAGACTCCCTGCCCCGTTACGTGTGAAGCAGAGAAAAGGACTCTAAGCAACAGAACGGCTGTCAGTCAGTGGGTACAAATCTTGCAAGCCCCCAGGTTCATCTCACCAGGTCCTCACTGCAGCTGTGGGGTGGGCATCTTGATTAGCTCACTGTCACAGATGGACACCTGTGGCTCAAAGATTATGTGACCAGCCCAAGCTCACAGAGCAAGTGTCAGTGTCAGCACCTGAGTGCGGCTGCAGAGCTCAAATTTACACACCAAACTGCTTCCTGGGAAACCAGGCAGCCCCAGCCACCAACACCCAGACTCCTCTCCTTCCCCTGTGTGCTCCTGACTCTTAACCTCAAAGCCACCTGGCAGCGAAAGACCTAAAGAAGTGCCTTCCTGAGCAGCGGCTGCCCAGCTGTAAGCAGACGCCAGGCACTCCCTTCAGAGCCCACATCCGGGAGCTCAGGTGTCTGGAAACAGTCTGAACAGGAAAGTCCTCATTCCAGGTCCAAGTCACCTTAGTGACCCTGCCAGAATCTATGCTGACTCGGGACAAAAGAGCAAGGAGAGCCTTTGGAGGGCAGCGTCTTCACACGTGAAGGGAAATGGAGGCCCCAGAGCGGGGAAGCGACTCGTAAAGCTCACATGGAGATGAACTCAGCAGAGCAGGGCAAGGACCTGGATTTCCTGACCCTCAGCCCGGCTGCTTCCTCGACTGTAACTAATGTCGCTGAGTGCTGGCTGCGTGCTGCGCCTTCTGCGGGTGATCACATTTAATCCTCACGACAACCCTGCGAGGTGAGTTCAGCTGAAGACACAGAAGCACAAAGAAGGTAAATAACCTCCACCCGGACTTACCAGGAATGAGAGGCAAAAACCTCATACATTGCTGGTGGAATGTAAAATGGTGCAGCCACTTTCAAAATGTCTGGCAGTTCCTCAAAGAAATTAAACACCGAGTTACCATAAATATATATATATATACCCAAAGGACCACATACTGTCTGATTCTTTTTATATACAATGTCCAGAAAAGGCAAATCTATAGAGAAAGACAGCAGATTAGAAGTTGCCTAGGGCTGGGAGAATTGAAGGAATTGAGGAATGACTGCTAACGGGTATAGGGCTTCCTTTTGGGGTGATAAAAATGTTCTAAAATTAATTAAGTGAATTGTATGATGTGTCAATAAAGCTGTTATTAAAAAAAAAATCTATCCCTGGGAATTCCCTGGTAGTCTAGTGATTAGAATTTGGCGCTTTCACTGCCTTGGCTTGGGTTCAGTCCCTGGTGGGAAATGAGATCCTGCAAGCCACATGATGAGGCCAAAAAGAAAAAAGAAAAAATCTGTCCCCTTGTTCTGGGGGCAACGTGGGTCCAAGACTCTCCAGCCACCAACATGGAGGGCGGTGAAGAACAGGGGGAAGCCCAAAGACTCTGCTGAGCTCTGGGAAGCCGTACATGCCTGGACCGGCACTCGGGTGGCCACTGGGGAACCCCAGAAAGGTGTCAGATCTGCCCTCAAGATCCATTTCCCAACTGTGCGACATCACATAGACTTTCTAGCCCCTGGAGCTTCCGTTTCTTCATCTGTAAAATGGGACATAGCAGGGATAAAATATGTTACTGTAAGCGAAGATGCTTCATAAACTATAACATCGAATTCAGATGTAGGAAATTATGATTATTAGATGAACAACTAGATCTGAAGAATATCATGCTTATGAATGCTGTCAATTAAAGAATGAATCTGGGCTAAGGAACTGAATGCCTGAACTTGTCAAGTTTCCCAGATATCTAGGTTCTTTGCTTCCCCTCCCTTTTTAATCTACTAATGGTCTAGACTAGAGTGATGCTTCTTTTGACTTAATTTACAGACACAGCTTAGGGTTGGAACAGTAGCACAAGAGATCAGAGGCCTACAGAAGAAACTGGAGTCTCTTCAAATACCCTAGCTGACTAAAAGAATCACAAGCCAAAAGCCTTAAAAATGTTAAGTTTCATCTACTGATCCGTTTCTGCAAAGTTATCCTAAAGAAACTCAAAACAAGGAAAGATGGTCATCTCAGCATCATTTAAAAGCACAAAAAGCTGACAGTAACCTCATGTTTGAACATAAAGAAATGGTCACATATATTATAAATCCTCAAAAGAAATACTACACCACCATTAATAACTTTCAGCAAAAGATATGGAGAGTTACATGTCAATTATAGCTCAATAAAGCTGAGAAAAAAAAACAGGATATGGGTAAAAGCTGTGGTATAATATTAACCAGAAGAAGCAAACACAGAACTAAGCATTCACAAATATACCAACCAGGTAATAAACATGCATATAAAACAAGTTCAGGAGGAAATACGTACAAGGAGCTGCTGTGCAGAGATTATGAGTCAGTTTTTCTTCTTTTTTTTCCTGTTTTTCTAAACTTTCTGTGACATTTTTTTATAACTAAATTTTTTTATATTTGAAAAAAGAGCCCATGAAGGAGTCTTGAGGCAGGTCACAGAGCAGATGGCACCTGAGACCTGGCACCAGCTGGACTCTTCCAGGATGTGGGCACGGCCATCCTGGGAGCCACTCCCTTCTGCAAGATGCAGTGTCGCCCTAACAGGAAGACTCCTGTTAGGACTGCAGTTTCCTGATTCTGAGTCTAGGCCACTGGGAGCAAACTGGCCCAGTGGGATCTCCCGGGGGCTTGAGGGACTCTGGGTTGCCAGGGTGGTTGCCCCCTACTCCCAGAGACAGCCTGTTTTGAAAACCATAGTTCTCTTTCCTCCAAATCTCACTGGGCCTCCAATCCCCCCAGCCTCCTGTTTATTTACCTGGTCAACGTTATGAGGAACTCTAGCTCAGAAAACACAAAACAGTGTAAAGTGAGCAAGGCCTGCAGCTGGCTTGAAGTCAAAGACACCAAGACACCAGGCCACCTGTTGTCCCCGAGGTCTGCTAAAATGGCAGAGGGCTCACCTCATCCATTCCAGAGGCAGTGAAGAAGATGCCAACCTCCTCAGCATATTTCTGCAGCTCCTTGTACTGGGCATGGCTGAACTCCAGATGGCGTTTGTGCTCCCCGTATGTCTTCCCCCAGGAGTGCTTCGAGGTGTATGGCCTCTCCAAAGCTTTCCGATTAAACTTATACTCCAGCTCACTCTTCTGGAACTTGGCACAATCAGCCCCACACTCCTGCAACACATATTAGGATTCCTTTAATTTTCGGTCACGGGCTCTTAGAGAGAAGGAAATGTTGGGGCAACTGCTATTAAACCATTATCTTTAAAAACAACATCAAGGGGACCTCCCTGCCAGTCCAGTGGCTAAGACTCCATGCTCCAGATGCAGGGAACCAGGGTTCAATCCCCGGTCAGGAAACTAGATCCCACATACCGCAACTAAAGATTCCGCACACCTCAAAACTAAAAGATTCTGCATGCCACAACTAAGATCACTCACTCTCCCACTCAGGCTCAGCAACTAAGACCTGCTGCAGCCAAACAAATTAGTAAATAAACAAATATTTAACAAACAAACGCCAGCATCGAATGACAGAGTTCGTAAGAACTCCCAAAGAAGAGAGACAGAAGCAAGCAAGTCTCAAAAGAAGAATAAAGGCTGCAGATAGGGGCTCCCCTGTTTTCTCCTCTTAAAATGCAATTTAAAAAAAGCAGGGGGGACTTTGCTTTACATTATAATATGTAATTAATTAAGCAATCAAGATTTTAAGTTGTATAACTCAGCAGAGGATATGAGCACTGGACCAGAATTTAGGGAGAAAAGAATCTGCCTTAACTCTGACTCTCCTGGATAAGTCACTCCCTCTCTCTGGCCTCAGTTACTCTATCTGTACAAATGGCCGTGTGGAACAGCTCCAAGGCCTGTAACTTTCTGAGGAGCCCCTGATGGGGGTGGCGTTAGCTGTTTTGCACATGTGGTTTCTGTATGGCATCTTGTTTGAACAAGAGGTTCTGGGGCAACAGCAAGCAAAAAAATTTAAAAATGCCCCAGCTTTACTGAACAGAAGCTATAATATAAAAGGTGGATTGTCTGACTATAAAAGCTATAATTTTATCGCCAGTTAGCCTCCAAGCTCTCAAAATTGTTTTTTTTTTTAAACCACTCAGTAGAAAGATTAAGGAAAACTCTCTCAAGTCTCAGTTCACTGACACTGCTAGAGACACATAGGTCTTCACGCTGCGGAAACCTGGGCTCCAGAAATGTCTGTGCTCAGAGTGTCACTTTCACTCCTGCAAAAGCCACAAAATGGCATGGTCAGAACTTGACGCTAGAAAGAAATTCAAAGAACATTAGACCTGAAAGTAACCTTTTTGTTTCTTTGTTCAAGCTTTTATTGCTTCTCTACTGGCAAAAAAGCAAACTGCCAAATAAGTCAAATTTGACCCTTTGCATCAAATTTGAAAGTTAGGTGGTACATTTAAGGCACTTGACCCAGTAAGCATTAAAAAATGTTAGCAATTGTTACTCTTTAAAAGCGTATTTTACTTTTTAGATTTCACCCATAAGTGATAACATACAGTATTTGTTTTTCTCTGACTTGTTTCACTAAGCATAATATCCTCCAGGTCCATTCACATCGTTGTAAATGACAGAATACCATTCTTTTTTACGGCTGAATAATATTCCATTGTGCATACATACTATATCTTTATCCATTCGTTTGTTGATGGACACCTAGGTTTCAAACAGACTCACAGATCTAGAGAACAAACAAATGGATACCAGTGGGGAAAGGGAAGGAGTGATGGGCAAGAAAGGGGTGTGGGATTGAGAAGTATCATCTACTATGTATAAAATAAATGAGCAACAAAGATACACTGGACAGCAGAGGGAAATACAACTATTGTTTTACAATAACTTTAAATGGAGGAATATAATCTATAAAAATATTGAATCACTATGTTTTATACCTGAAACTAATAGTATTGCAAATCAATTATATGTCAATGAAAAAATAAATAAAAATTTAAAATAAAAGTATTTCTTTTTTTGGCCACGTGGCACCCAGGATCTTAAGTTTTCCAACCAGGGATCAAATCCACATCCTCTACAGTAGAAGCAGAGTCTTAACCACTGGACTGCCAGTGAAGTCCCAAAATAAAGTATCTTTATGATTCTGTAGGGTTCCATAAAACCAGAGTTAGTCCTGAAAGAGTAAAAGAAAACCTAATTACAAATGACAGAACAGCTCTGGCTGAAGGGAAGTGAAAGGAAAAAAAAAGATTTAGTGAACTACCTCTAAACCAAGGAATCACAGTGCAGATCTTATGCTGGGGACCGGGTTTACAATGAAGAATGTGACAGGTCTCCCCTTCGGAGCACTCACAGTTTAACAAAGAGAGTTTAAACAGACACTGACAATGAAATGCTTTGGGAAAAATTACAGGAACCCAACTCTGAAAGGAGGAGTTGGAGAAAGCATCCAAGAGAAGAGGGAGCATGAGCTGTTCATTAACATCATATCACTAATAGCTAACATGTATTGAGTCCTATTTGCCAAGTATTGTACTAAGAGCTTTACATCTTTATTTTATTCTCAAAATACTATGAAGTAATTACAAGGAATGAGAGAGACAACAGCAACTTTCAGGAACTTCCTGGAAGTAATTCACTGTCGCATAAAATGTCAGAGATTTAAAAAATGATAGGCTGGAAGAGGTCAGGTCATTAAAGTCTTGGAGACTTTATTAAAGGGTTTCGACTCTACAGTGGCAGTGCATAGCCACTGAAGGCTCATCAAATCTGTGTTTCAGAAAGATCATTCCGCCACAAGAAAAGGGCGAGAGAGGTCGGGTTAGGGGGCAACTGTAGTAATGTAAACAAATCAGGAGGGTGGCAAAGAGATGAAGAACAGGATTCGAAACATTTGGAAGGTAACCTGGAGAGCTGGACGCCAGGCCAGATGCAGGGCACCGAGAGGCAGAGCGAGGATGATTCGGGCTCTGCGCAGCCCCGCCCCACCCCTGCCCAGGCCGCTCTTCCTCCTGGCCCTTCCCTACCCCGCCCCCCGCCCCCGGGCTAGTGCCCGAGTTGTCTTGACTGTCCCCCTCACCTTAGCCATGCGGATCATGCGCTTGGCCACGTCCAGATCGCCCTGGTGGTTCTGGCCGATCTCGGCAATGATAAAACATGGATGCTGCCCGCCCACCCAGCGCCCAGGACACAGCTCCAGCTCCAGCGGCATGGTGGCGGCTCACTCTTCCCTGCTGCACCAGCAGTCAGGGTCCCGCCACCTCCTCGGTGGGTTAGGTCCGCAGCCCAGCGGGACCCACACACGGGCCCCGCCACGTCAGCCCTTGGCTGCCGGGCAGCCAACCCCTAAGCACGGCCTCGCTCCCGACAGCCAATCAGATTAGGGGGCGGAGCCACCCTCTAGGAGAGCAGTGCAGCGGAAAGAGGAAGTCCAGAAGCCTTGCCTGGAGCTTGGAGTATGGCTTACAGCCGTGAGCGTAACCTCTGACGGTCGTAGGGTGCGTGCATCGGTGAGCAAACATTTCCTTAAGGAGGCTGAAGGCTGGCTTCCTTGGGCGTGAAGAGAATGCGCCCTACGGTGTAATGGAAAGAATGAATTCTGGAGTTACAATCACAGAGCTGGTTGGAGCCCACCCCTGCTCTTGATCATGAATACCTTACCGTTCTGAGCTTTATTTTCCTTTTTCCCTGAACTGGAAAAATTATAGACTCTACATCCTAAGGTTCGTGAGATAGCGTATAGATCACCGTGATCACAGTACTTGGCCTGTAAGCCTTCGGTAAGTGGTTGCTGGTCCTATTATATGAGATGCAACAAATTCAAAAAGTTCTCTGACTTGTCCACAAGCCATCCAGAAAGCCGCGGTGGAGCTGGGACTAGGACCCTGGATTGCCTTCCAGCCTAGGGCTCTTGCAATACTCTATCAGTTTAGTCGTTCAGTCGTGTCCCACTCTGCGACCCCATGAATCGCAGGCCTCCCTGTCCATCACCAACTCTCGGAGTCTACCTAAACTCATGTCCATCGAGTCGGTGATGCCATCCAGCCATCTCATCCTCTGTCGTCCCCTTCTCCTCCTGCCCCCAGTCCCTCCCAGCATCAGGGTCTTTTCCAATGAGTCAACTCTTCGCATGAGGTGGCCAAAGTACTGGAGTTTCAGCTTTAGCATCAGTCTTTCCAATGAACACCCAGGACTGATCTTTAGAATGGACTGGTTGGATCTCCTTGCAGTCCAAGGGACTCTCAAGAGTCTTCTCCAACACCACAGTTCAAAAGCATCAATTCTTCTGTGCTCAGCTTTCCTTATAGTCCAACTCTCACATCCA
The DNA here is from genome assembly GCA_006410675.1 of Oreotragus oreotragus. NCBI lineage: Eukaryota > Metazoa > Chordata > Mammalia > Artiodactyla > Bovidae > Oreotragus > Oreotragus oreotragus. The sequence continues at coordinate 165,189 of SJYX01020630.1, read as the reverse complement.
TACATGACCACTGGAAAAACCATAGCCTTGACTAGACGGACCTTTGTTGGCAAAGTAATGTCTCTGCTTTGAATATGCTATCTGGGTTGGTCATAACTTTCCTTCCAAGGAGTAAGCGTCTTTTAATTTCATGGCTGCAGTCACCACCTGCAGTGATTTTGGAGCCCCAAAAAATAAAGTCTGACGCTGTTTCCACTGTTTCCCCATCTATTTGCCATGAAGTGATGGGACAAGATGCCATGATCTTAGTTTTCTGCATGTTGAGCTTTAAACCAACTTTTTCACTCTCCTCTTTCACTGTCATCAAGAGGCTCTTTAGTTCCTCTTCACTTTCTGCCATAAGGGTGGTGTCATCTGCATATCTCAGGTTATTGATATTTCTCCCGGCAATCTTGATTCCAGCTTGTGCTTCTTCCAGCCCAGCATTTCTCATGATGTACCCTGCATATAAGTTAAATAAGCAGGGTGACAATATACAGTCTTGACGTACTCCTTTTCCTATTTGGAACCAGTCTGTTGTTCCATGTCCAGTTCTAACTGTTGCTTTCTGATCTGCATATAAGTTTCTCAAGAGTCAGGTCAGGTGGTCTGGTATTCCTATCTCTTTCAGAATTTTCCAGTTTATTGTGATCCACATAGTCAAAGGCTTTGGCATAGTCAATAAAGCAGAAACAGATGTTTTTCTGGAACTCTAGCTTTTTCAATGATCCAGCGATGTTGGCAATTTGATCTCCGTTTCCTCTGCCTTTTCTAAAACCAGCTTGAACATCTGGAAGTTCATGGTTCACGTATTGCAATACCCTATACTGAGTTGCAAACAAAACTGAGGTATAAGTTTGAAGGAAAAAGCAAACTTGATTATCCGCTTGACTTCCAGAACTAATGAGCAAAGTAACAACAACGGAAGGGAGAGGAAGAGGCACTTCTGGGTGGAAGGGAGAAGGGTAGGTTTGGGACAGTTAGTATAAATATGCAGGTGAGGGACTTCCCTGGTGGTCCAGTGGCTAAGACCAGGCTTCTAATGCAGGGGCCCCAGGTTCCATCCCTGGTTAGGGAACTAGATCCCACACACTGCAGCTAAAGATCCCACATGCTTCAACAGAAGATTGAAAGTCCCACGAGGCATAGACAAAGTAAATAAATATTAAAAAATAAATATACAGGTGAAACTGTTCATTAGGTAGGAGGAGAGGCAGTTCTGAGGCTCAGTGTGGGGCTGGGCTGGAGATAGAAATCCAGAAGCCATTCTGAGTGAGGAAAGACTGACTAGGTAGACTCCTGAAGGAGAGAGTGTGCAGAGGACTGAGCAGTGGAGGACTGAGCCTTGTGCAGCTGCCCTGGAAGGACAGAGAAGCAGGGTGTGTCCTGAGGTGGAAAGACCCGCAGAGCTGAAGGCCCAGAGCAGTGCGTGAGAATGAGGAGCAAGAACTCGGTGGGGAACATGGGAGCAGGGGGAATGCTAGAGAAAACAGATTTGGTGGCCAAGGGATGAGGGGGAAACAGAGGAGGCGAAATGGATCTTTTCTGGAAATAGTTCAGTTGTTAAAAGAAATGGAAGAGGCTTCCCTGGTAGCTCAGTGGTAAAGAATCTGCCTGCCAGTGCAGGAGACACAGGTTCAATCCCTGGTCTGGGAAGATCCCACATTCCTCGGAGCAACTAAGCCCATAGGCCACAACTACTGAGCCTGTGCTCTACAGCCCAGGAACCACAACTACTGAGCCCATGATCCCAAACTGCTGAAGTCCATGCACCGTAGATGCTGTGCTCTGCAACAAGAGAAGCCACTGCAGTGAGAAGCCCACTCACTGCAATTAGAGAGAAGCCTGCACAGCAGTGAAGACCCAGCACAGCCTTAATAAATAAGCACATACAATTTTACATTTTTTACAAAGCAGCTGGAAAATGGGCTGGGCTGGCAGAGTTGTCCTAAAGCTGAGGAGTTCCAAAGAAGCACAAGTTTAGAAGCAGGAAGTGCGTGTAGGTCAGAGTGTGGCCATCAAGGGTGCCTATACATGGAGCAACTGAGAGCCTTGAGAGAAGCAGGCTCTTCAGCCACTTGACACCAGCACAGGGCTTCAGTGGCTGGGGTTGAGGAGCTTGGGTGGACAGCAAGAAAGTAACCAAGGAACAGGGAGATTGCAGCAGGGTTCATCCATCTGCAATATGTCTAGACTAGATGCCATGTGCTTTAGGTCTCTCAAGTTTAAATGGCCTTTCACAGCTGGGTGAGGTTGAGCAACAGGCCTTGGTTACAGAGAATATTAAACCCAGCACTAAAGTAGCTCAGTCACTTGACTAAAGAAAACCATCATGGTTTTGCATAATTCATATGTAAGCGGAAATTAAGTTTAAAGAAATAAAGGTGATGTCATGTTTAAAAATATGATACCATGAAAGGAAGTTGTGCTAATGTTACTTGTGGTTAAATAAGAACTTTCAATATATTAAAATACACACTTATTTAGTACCAACCACAAATAAGGAGGAAAAGATACAATTTTTATTCTACTCTTGTTCTTGTTTTTAAAGCCAGTTACCATGCTTGGGTAATGAGTCAGTGTTCAGTCTGTCGAAATGGATGAGGACAAGTGGGAAGTTCTTAAAAACAAAACCAATGAGGGATTTTTTTTTGGGGGGGGGGCAGGAAAGGGCAAGGAAGAACTTCGTTGTGGAGAAACTAGGGCACCCAGAGTGCTGGGTCATAAGGGTCAAGGTCAAGGATTGGACATAGTTCCTAGAACTGAGATGCTGGGGCCTGGGACCTCAGTAGCTAGTTCAACTGTGCTTGGCCCCTCCTGAAGATTCCTGCAAAGCCTCCTCCAACTTAAAACTCTGATTAATTTTTTGTCACTGCTCCATGTTCTAGTTACAGTGGACTATTCTGAGTTCCTCTAAAGGATCATGTTCTCTCTTCCAGGTGGTTTCCTGAACCTGCACACTCCCTCCTTCCCTGCACCCACCATGCTGAGCCCCTGCTTTCTGCAGGTCCTTCTGCAAGTCCTTCAGGGTAGAAGTCACTTCCTCTCAGGACCTTCTCTGATCTCCCCAGCAGCCTTCTCTATGTTCCTGCATGACCCTCTTTATTCCCCCCTTTATGGAACTGCCTCTTGTCTGTCTTTCTCGCTATAGAGTGTGAGCTCCTTTGGGTTGGAACCATCTGGAGTACCTAGTCAGTGATAAACCCAGGGCAAAGTTCTAGGGGAACCATGGTTAACAAACAAGACAGACCAGGCCTCTGCCCTTATGCGGCTTAGAGCCTTGTATTGTAACTGAGTCCTCCAGGACAAAGAGCTCCTTGACAGCAGGGCTTCCACTGTTTCCTCTTATATCCATAGCACCAAGCACAGAACTTAACAATTCTTAGGTGCTGATAAACATTTTCCGAATGGCTAAGCACAGGAAAGGAAAGATGACAGTGAAGACTGAGGCATAATTGACTTCACATATTTACTCTTCAGGCTGCATTCAGCCTCTTAGGTGAACACGACCATTCCCTGGAGTCAGCTTTCTGGAAAGTTCCTCTGAGGAAGAAGTGAAGTATTAATCCACCCAAGCTCCCCAACCCCCAGCCACCAAGGACCTGCCCTGGTGTCACACGGCCAAAGAGTCTGCTTCTCCCAAGGTTCTCTCAGTTGCTCCATTTATAGGCACCAGTGATGGACACCCCCTGACTTACACCCAGTTCCTGCTTCCTCAACCTTGGTCCTCATACCTGGAACAGAAGCATCATTTTTATACTGTCCTCGTGTGAACAAGCCCACTGTTACACCTGGGGCAGTATGGGAGGTGGAAGTCACTTCACACTATCTCTGTTGGAAGGATTTTGACCTGGGGTACACACCACACCTGCCTCCACTTTCCAAATGCTACCTCACTCACCCGTCCAACAAATGATTCTTGGGTTGCTGCATGCCTAAGGCTCCATGCCAAGAACCAGGAACAGAATGGGGAACAAAGAGCATGGGGCCTCTTCCATATAAACTGCATTTTACCGTAAATGTAGTTTACGATAAAAGTAAGCTATATTCACACGTTGCTGTAAAATCATGAACTGTCATAAGGAGGGCATGAAGGAAAGCAGTTGAGTGCTATATGTGACTAACAGGGGGACATTTTTCACACAGGTTGTCAGGAAGGGTCTGTCTGAAGGATCAACACTGAAGCTGAGACCCCACCCCAAATTCTTTCCACATGATAATAATCTACTTACAAGCTTGGCCCCCACAGGAGGTTGAAACAGTATAGTGTCCTGGAAAAAAAATCGCAGTGTTTGGAATAAGCGAAGCCCGGGTTCTACTCCCAGCCCTGTTCCTTCTCAACTTCCTGCTGAATGGAAACCACCACCAGCAGAGAGCAGTAGTGAGAACCGTGTGAGACCAGGCATATGAGACCTGCTTGCCCAGAGTTCTCGCCCCAGAGACTCTGAAAGAAAGAAGTCTCGTCCTGAGCTCCTGCCCCCTGGCCGGCTTCCACTGCCTGTGGCCTGGAGGACTGTCCTCTTCCTCATATCTCATCTTGACAGTCTGTGCCTGTCACCAGCCTCCTCTCCTCCTCACCCTCCACCATACCCCACTGTCTGGAAGGTCCTACCTCCTCACCACCCTAGTTAAGGGCAGTGGGTCTAGGGAAATCCCTGGCAGTACAGTGATTAAACTAGGTACTCTTACTGTGGTGGCTCAGTTTCAATCCTTGGTCAGAGAACTAAGATCCTGCAAGCTGTGCGGAGCAGCCAAAAAAAATACCAAAAAACAGTGAATCTGTTGTCTCCCCTTTGTCCTCTCACTCTTAACTTCCAAGAGTCCCCAAAATTTTAACAACTTTTACTCCTTCTCCCTCATGCTGTCCTTGAGAATATCATCCATTCACAGGGGCTCAAGATGTACACCCTCATGGGTAACTCCCAGATATTCATCACCAACCCCAGTCTGACTGCTTACGTGGTTGCCTGCTCAATTCACAACCATCTCTAGAAACAGCCCCAGTACACCAGAACACCCTATAGCAACCTGGTCTCAACTATGTGATACTGCCAACTCAAGCCCAACCAGATTGATCCTAATGTGTTAAAAGATAATATTGCAGTATTTCAAGCACATGAAAAGTTGCTCAGTGTCATTAGCTATTAGGAAAATGCAAATCAAAGGCACAGTGAAATACCACCTCATACTCAGTAGGATGTCTAGAATCAGAAAGACAAATAAAGGTGTGGAGAGACTGGAACCCTCATACACTGCTGATGGAATGTACAATGGTGCAGCCACTTTGGGAAACAGTCTGGTGGTTCTTCAAAAGGTTAATCATCTCATTACCATATGACCCAGAAAGTCTACTCCTAAATATATTCCCAAGAGAAATAAAAAAATGTGTCCACAAAAAATTTGTATTTGACTCTCCTCTCCAAACCTGAGCACCCAGGTCCACCTTTTAATCACATTGCTTATAAGTCCAAACACCCAAGTGGGGGCTTTTCAGCACGTGACTGTCATTCTCTGCCCAGAGGTTTTCACAGTTCTTGTGTTTGGTGTTCTGAGTTGAATTATGATCCCTCTCCTAAATGCATATGTTGAAGTCCTCATGCCCAGTCCCTAGAATGTGACCTTTTACATGGAAAAAGGGTCATTGCAAATGAATTAAGCTGAGTTCATTGGAGTGGGCTGTAATCCAAGATAAATGTCCCTATAGAAAGGGGAAATTTGTGCACAAACGCATACATAAGAATGCCACTTGAAGAGACACAGGAAGATGATGGCCATCTACCAGCCAGGGAGAGAGGCCTGGAACAGATCCTTCCCTCTCAGCCCTCAGGAGGAACCAACCCTGCCGACACCTTGACCTTGGACTTCCAGCCTCCAGATCTGTGAGATGACACATGTCCGCTGTCTATATCGCCCAGGCTCTGGTATTTGGTTACAGCAGCCCCAGGAAGCTAACACACGTGGGTAAAAATCACTGAGGAGATGTGCACTGAGTGCCGGTGTGGGAGGCACAGCAAAGGGACTCAGGCCTACAGCCCAGAGCTCTCACTACCTGGCAGGGGAGGCAAGGCAGGGAGCAGAGCGGCCAGAGCCAGGGCAGTGAGAACGAGGCCATCAAAGTCATTGAACAAGGAATGCAGGGAGGAAAGTCTCCTGTCTGCTGGGTCACTGGGGAGGTTAATGCCTTTGCACTGGCTCTTGAAACTGGGATGGGTCTTTTTTGGCTTGTGTTGTCTGCTTAATATTTATTTTTGGCTGCATCGGGTCTTAGTTGCAGTATGCAGGATCTTTGCTGGGGCACGTGGGCTTCCCTCTAGTTGAGGCACAAGGACTCAGTGGTTGCTGTGCATGGTCTTAGTTGCCCCATGGCATGGGGGATCTTAGTTCCAGGGCCAGAGATGGAACCTGTGTCCCCTGCACTGGTAGGCAGACTCTAACCACTGGACCACCAGGGAAGTTCCTGGGATCAATTTGCTTATGCAGATGGAAGAAGAGTGCAGACAGAGGAGGCAGCACAAGCAAGGCAAAACACACAGGAGTGTTCAGCTGGCTAGGAGGGTGTGTGGGGACTAGGGGAAGGAAGGCTGGAAAGGAGAATTGGGATGTGGGGTACATGCACTTGAGGGGTGTGGTGCCAGGAAGTCACTGAAAGTTCCCGAGTGGCATCAGGAGAGCCCAACTGTGCTGAGGTCCCTTGAGCAGCCTGGAGAGGATGGGTCCTGGGTGGGACACTGGATTTCCTCAGCCTCATTTCTTCCATCTCCCTCTATCTTCCTCCTGCTGAAGCACCTGTATTGTGGAGTGCTCTGAGTTTCAGAAGTTCCCATCCACATAAGGGATCCTCTGAGATGAGCTCACCCAAGCTCAGTGGACTGGGTCCTGTAGTCTAGTTACTGGCTCACCCCTGGCCTTTCCCCCTCGATTAGTCCAAGGCAAGGAAAGAAGTACAAGTGCTCTGCACTTGGGGGCCTTGCAACAGTCACCCTGACTGTTTCCTCATTTGAAAGATGGGGTGGGAATCCTCACACTGCCTCTCTGGAACTAGATAATGGATGTGAGCTCTGCAAACGGCAGCATACTATGGAAAACCTGGGGACCATCATCCTTGTGTCAGAAGTGGGGCTTAGGACAAGTCAGGCCCGAGCTTGGCAGAGAGGTTGTAGAATAGGATGTCGACAGGCAGGGAGCACCAGGTGGCTACAGAAACAGGGTAACAATGGATTGATGTCCCAGCAGGCAGGGAATGAAATGACAGATCAGGGACAACGCAGGGTCCTGACCTAGCACTGGAATGGGCAAAGTCAAGGAATTCCCTTCCTTAGGGGCTGGCTGGGATCCTGAGGACTGCTTGATTCCCCGGGGTCCTGTCACCCACTCCGACTCCTCCAGTGCCCAAGCACCCATTCTGCTCAGATGCCCACTTCTCACCCACGTGCTGCTGCTGCAGCAGCTCCTTGGTGCACAGCTGTGCAGAAGCCTGGCTGCATGTAGGCCAGCCTAGTCTGCCACTGAGAGAAGCCCATGGTGTAGGCTGTTCCCAGCAGTTCTCCACATTACCCCTCATGGTGTCCAGCACTTTCACACTCATTAACTTAACGCAGAGAGTGTGCAGGGCAGCCCCAATTTAGGAACGGAAAACTGAGTTCCAAGAAGCAGAGCGTCTTTTGCTGGCTCACTCACTTGGTATATGGCAGGGCTGCCTCTCTCAGTGTGAAAGTATTATGGTTAAGAGTGGTAGTTGTAGAATGTTCAGCTTGCCTGCACCCCTAAAGCATTTCATGGTCCCAATTCTGAAAACTAGCTCTGTTCTTACTCTGCCCTGAACGTCATGTTAGCCTGCATCTACTTTGCTCCAGACTGAGAAGAAATAGGTCCACTAACTTTCTCATTAGAACAGAGTCAGGAGCCAGACAGCCCTAAGGAGGAGCATTTAGCCATCAGCAGAAGCTGTGAATTTGGGCAGAGCTGGGTTGGAACTCCAGCCAGGCTGGCTATTTACTGGCTACTTGACTTTGGAGGCTCTTCACCTCTAAATCCTGGAGTTTCCACAGCTGTGAATACATTTTCCCTCCCTCCAGCTCAGAACATTAGTGCCCCCCAGGGGCAGATATACATCCTGCACATGCTAAGGTAAGTCTATAATGCCATAGATACTCCCCAGACTGACCAGTCTGACTTGTTCAGTCGTTCAGTCGTGTCGGACTCATTGTGACCCCATGGACTGCACCACACCAGGCCTCCCTGTCCTTCACCATCTCCTGGAGCTTGCTCAAACTCATGTCCATTGAGTCAGTGATGCCATCCAACCATCTTGGCCTCTGTCATCCCCTTCTCCTCCTGCCTTCAATCTCTTCCAGCATCAGAGTCTTTTTCTAATGAGTTGGCTCTTCGCATCAGGTGNTCCTTCCCCATCTCCTGGAGCTTGCTCAAACTCATGTCCATTGAGTCAGTGATGCCATCCAACCATCTTGGCCTCTGTCATCCCCTTCTCCTCCTGCCTTCAATCTCTTCCAGCATCAGAGTCTTTTTCTAATGAGTTGGCTCTTCGCATCAGGTGGCCAAAGTAGTGGAGCTTCAGCATCAGTTCTTTTAAGGAATATTCAGGGTTGATTTCCTTTAGGATTGACTGGATTGATTTCCTTACAGTCCAAAGGAACTCTCGAGTCTTCTCCAACACCGCAGTAGTAAAATGGATTTACTAGTATCCCTATTGCAATTTTTGGGAGACACCTCATTCACCATCAGTCTTAGCGGTGCAGCCCTCATGCACACTTGTCCAGATAACTGTAACCACCTCCTCACTGACCTCTTGCTACAGGTCTATCCCCTTCTACTCCATCAGCCTAAGGCACAGCTTTCTTATTTTCCGCCAGCCCACATCCTTACCTGCTCCTCAGGAAGGCAGGGTAAGTGGGAGTAACAGCTTGAGTAACTACTATCATGTCTATTGCTGGTTAGAACTTGGGAGTATATATACCTCATTCTGATGTATATAGCTATATCAGGGCTGCAAACTCACTTAAGCTTGGGCTCCATATTTCCAGTCAAGGAACTGAAGGTTCTGAGAAGGGAAATGACTCAGGAGAGTCAAATACCAGCTAGTGGCCAGGCTGGGGCTAGAACAGATCTCTGGGTTCTCTTTGAGGCTTCCCTCACATCTCCACTTCTCTTCTCCAGGGCTGGGCCGAGGCAGTGTTCTAATGAACATACAGAAGCTGGTCTGGGTCAAGTCCCCTTAACAAGACAGAGTAAGGGTCATTTTCTTTGTAATACCCTTCTGACACCTCTGGGACAAGTTGTAATATACTTGGAGATGACGAGGCTGACCTAATTGGCTCTAGAAAGAACTTCTACACTTGCTTCAATCTTGGTGGTTTTCCTGCAGAGCAACTGTTTGGCAGGTGAAGCTTAAGTCAGTTGGTAACTTGACTCCGTTTTTAAACTGTCAACACAGTGGTATCACCAGTCTCATTAAAACTGATGTCAGCACAACTTGACAGGACTGGAGAAAAGGGAAGGTCAAAGCCTAGGGACAGAGCCACGTGGTTCTGTCTCATCTTTCTCTGATGGGAGGGTGGTGCAGCCCAAATAGGATGCCAGAAATGAAAACGACTCTAACTCTGCTCGCATGTGTACTGGGTGGAGGCCCCAGCGGTGGTGATGAGCGTGGGCTAGCATTTTATACAAAGTGCTCTGCATTTCCCTCAGAAGTGTCATTCACTCTTTAGGGCCTGGATTCCTACAGCAGGAGTAACCTAAGGGTAAGAGCAGAGTTGAGAACTCGGCCAGGTTCTTTCACTACTTCATCAGGAAACCTTGGGCCGGTCCTTGATGCTTTCCTACGCCTGTTTCCCCGTATGTATAAGGAGCAATGCTTTTGTTTTCTAAATACTTATTTGGCTCTAGGTCTTAGTTGCATCATGTGAGATCTTCCATTGGTGGGACACAGCCTCCAGAGCACACAGGCTCACTCAGTAGCTGTGGCGTGTGGGCTTAGTTGCTCTGCAGCATGCTGGATCTTAGTTCCCTGACCAGGGATTGAATCCGCACCCCCTGCATTGCAAAGCTGATTCTTAACCACTGGACCACCAGGGAAGTCCCTAACCCTTTCTTTGTTTTTAAAAGACAAATGCAATCATGACATTTCATGTCACACAGAACAGGGTCGTTACTCTGGTTGGAGGGCAGCTGTGTGTGGGAAAGACCCCTCTCCCTACCCTGCAGGAACAAGGACGGACCAGTTATCCAGCCCATCACAGCTCCCACCCAGCTCAGATGTTTAAAACATTCACTGCAAAAGCTGGGAGCAAGTCCACTCCATGAGTGTCTCCTTCAGAGGAGAGAACTCCAGAAAACAGGGTTTGCTCTGTGACCTCATCACCAAAAAGCCTGTTTCTCAAGAAGTTTAAGTCTTTAGCTGAGAGTACCTGGGCCTCAAGGCCCTATCAGAGGTCTGCACGTTACAAGCTTCTGGAAAATTTCATTTTAAGACAAGGAAAAGCAGGTCTGGTAGTTCCCTAGAAATCCTCACTGGCCACAGGTCATAGGTCAAAATGACATTTTGTAAAGTGAACACACAGAAAAGCTCTGCCGTTCAAGCCCCCCTGGGATAATCACTGCTCCTGTCTCAGCTGCCACTCGTCTTCATTCTCTAGTCCAACTTGCCTATTTGAAACCAAGCTTACACAACTCCCTACCTGTGACCTCTGTCCATCATGTTCTTCCTTCCTTTCTCCATTCGTATTTCTAAAGTCACTCATATCCCTATGTATGGCTCAAATACTTCCCTCTCTAGGCAACTTCCCTAATCCTCTCAGTTGAAAGCTACCCTTCCTACCTCTGAATTACCCTCTTTACTGGACCACTTGTTCTAAGTCTTGGTACGTATCACTCCCACGTGTCTTTTCTTCCTTACATTTCTGGTGAGCATCCAAGGCTGACTTGTCTCTATCCCAATCCCCTTCCTCTTGCCCAGCCAAGGAGAGCCTGGCATATCCCAGGAGCTTGGAAGATATCAAAAAGTTCTATAAACTTGAAAAAACAGGAAAACAAAGTCAACTGAAGTTACTGTTCGTTATTTGACAATATATGCAAAATCTAAGGACGCTTAGGTTGTACAAATCACTTTATAATGTATTGAACGTGTGCTAAAGGGCATGGATTAAGAGCTTGTGGTTGGGGAAAATGTCAAACCAGAAATTAATTTTCCTAATATTCCTTTGTAAAAAGCAACTTCCACTCTAAAGCCTAGTCGTTCAGTCATGTCCAGCTCTTTGTGATCCCATGGACTACAGCACGCCAGGCTTCCCTGTCCTTCACCATCCCCGGGAGCTTGCTCAAACTCATGTCCATTGAGTCAATGATGCCATTCAACCATCTCATCCTGTCGCTCTCTTCTCCTGCCTTCAATCTTTCCCAGTATCAGGGGGCTCCACTGACACTATGTAACTTCTGCTAGAACTAAATTCAGATTAGGTTCCAATCTTTAATATTGCTTTTACATGTGTAAAAACCCACTCATCCAGTAGCTTACAGCTAAGAGTTACCAAAACAATCCTCAGATCTTCCACTACAAAAATTATTGGCAACACAGTCACTTGTGTATTGAACCACTGCACACAGACTGCAGAGTATTTTACTCCTCCCCCAAATCCTTTTAAGATCTGTAAGAACAAATTTCCATCTTTCTGCAAAAACAAAACAAAACAAAACTGAGCTGACCTCAGGCAGTGCCTACCCACTCCCCAGCCAAGCTTTTCACATGTCATTCCTCCTTAGCACGCCTGTCTTGATTACAAACCGTACTCTGTTCACCTGTCAGTCAACCCCTACACGTTGCAGCCTTAGCACAAAGCTCATTTTTCCCTTCAGACCTTCCTGTCAGTGAGGGTCAGAGACCATCAGTGCTGCAAAAGACTTTCAGAAGCCATTTGGTCACACCCCCTCGATTTTATGGACTGGGAGGTAATCCAGAGGGCAACATAAGGTCACACAGGAAACCAGTAGCAGAGACAGAACTACAATTCAGATCTCCTGGGACTCTTCTCCGTTATATGACCCTCCTTTCCTTAATTCATCTATTATTTGAACCTAACATGATTTTTTACTGCCTTTTGGGGGTTCCACAGCACTGAATTTCAAACATAATTTTCAGAAGTCTACCTCATTTACTCCCAGAGTCATCAAGGATTAGTTTTAAATGATCAAAGATCCTACACACTTGTGTATTTCTCAACAACCACTAATAAAAAAAAAATACCAAAGAAACCAGTTCTTTAGCGTGTTTTAACATAGGCTTACAAAGTCTTAATTTACAAATGTAAGCATACAACTAGGCTTTATCAAAGAGGAATGTGTTTATTTCACTTAAATTCTTAAAAATATTTTTTTGCCAATTGTCACAATGTCCTAATGTAAAAAAAAAAAAAAAAAAGTCTTTGAAAAGAAAAGCATGAAAAAACAGACCCAAAATGTTAAGATTTTATTTACAAAGCTTCTTTGTTGTACAGAAAGTAAAAATGCTGTTACAATCTTGGTGTAACTGGTAGCCACGGACAGTTGACTCACCAATCACAGCTATCCACGCTATAGCAAGTCTTACACAAAAACCTAACAACGCTTACAATTTTGTTGGGGTGAAGTCCCCAAGCTTGGTGGTGGATTTCCAAGAGGGACTAAATGGAGGAAGGTGGAATGTCACAGGAACTGTTCTTCGGCTCTTTGGGTGGGTGGGTGTCCTGGGGTTTGTATCACAGCTACCCTTTTTCTTAAATGTTTTAAATGAATTCAAATGAAATAGAGAACATCAGAGATTATTTCATGCTGTAAGGATAAGTTTTATAAAATTTTTGCATCATATACCTGTTTGTTCTGGACTACAAGGTAAAATGCATTTGTTACTATGGGTCATGGTCAAAAGAGGTTGAGATGAGTGACTGCTGCCTGACCAGATAAATGGAATGAGGGAAAAGGTGGCCTTCCAGGTTTCTGGTGTGGGCACCTGAATGGATCTCAAGATCACTGACCCAGACAGGGAACAGAGGAGGAAGCCTGTTTTTATCAAGTCCATGTGGAGATGCTAGAAAGCCCCAACAGCAACCTCTGTCAGCATTTTTTCAGCAGCTGTAGTGAATACTAACCTTGTTCAGCGAAGACAAAGGACACATAGTCACCACAGCTGCATGTTCACAAGAAAACACAACTGATAAGGGCCATCTGGGAACTGAAGGGTTTCCAGTCCTAAATCCCAATACACACAAAAACTGGGGACCTAGAGAAAGCAGAATGGATAAGGGGGACATCAACACCTCCTCCAGGGAACTAACAGGATATGGGAAATCCTGTCCCTATTCTGAGAGCCAACAGGGCATCATCACCTTGGGAACTTAAGCGAGAGTATTCTAGTGTTGGTGGGGGGCTTTTTTGGAAGTGGGGAATTCTATTTTTACGACTGCTTTCTAAGCCTCCCCACTTCTCCCTCACAGTACCACTCACAGGAGGTATTTGAATCCTACCCATCCCCAGCAAGTCCACTGAGCCTGGTAACATTGGACTTGGTGACCTCTTAGTTAACCTCCTAGAGTTTCAAGCTAAGAGAACAGGACTAGAAGAACACAGCTTTCCCGCAGTCCTTGGGTGAATCTCTTCCTTCCTCTAAGAACCCTAACCCTTAGAAGAGAGTTTCCCTAATTCTTCTTGGAGGATCATAATACACTGGATCCTAAACTACTCTTCCGGTGACCCTTTTCCACTACGTTCCTAGATGCTACAGACAACGTGGCTGCCCTCAAATACTCCACGTTCTTGTACATGTTCTATGTCTTGCCCCTAATACTCCCGCAACTTAAGAGTGCCTTCCTTTCTCTGACAGAAATGCTGCTCACCCTTCAAGGTACACCTCATATGTCACCTCTACCACACAGCAACTCTTTACCCAATACTCCCCCCATCCACCAAATCTGGACTCAGCCACACCTTCGTGTCCTTTTGCAGTACCTGTGTGCGCCGTGGGCACAGCACTTCTTTCATTGTAATCCTGTACAGGCAATGGCACTGGGCCGCTTTCCACTCAACTAAGTTTCTTGAAGGTGCACACCGTGTCACATCCTTCTCTCCAGTGCCCGCCGTCCTTAACACAGAGTTTGCTGATTCAAACTGAAAAGCTGATTCATCTCACCAAAGCTGCGGATCACGAGAACCAAGGACGAAGGATGGAAGAGAGATCAGGTGTAGACGAGCCTCCCTCCCCCTACTTACCTGGCGATGGTACTCCCCACGCCTCTGAGAAATTAAACCAGTCTCAGCAAGGGGGACTCAGAAGGCACATTTGGAAATCATGGCTAACTTGAAAGAACTACAAGTAGTTACAAGGTTGCCCCAGGTGCTATTAGTCAGGTACTGACCTTGGGATGTGGTCACAAGGATTATATTTTTTATTTTATTTTGCCAACCACTCCCTCTAACATGCTGATACCTCTGGCTATTGGGCAAGAAAGAGTCCTTCATACTGGCCTTGAATATTATCTTTGAGCTCCTCTGGGAACAGTCTAGCCTCCTCTCAACCCTCCCACCTTTGCAGTGGGTAATTCCCCAGGGCCACTTCTGCAGTGCCCTCCTCTTGAAAAAGTTGTTTTCCTCTCAGTACATCCAGCTCCCCACCCGAACTTCTCCTAACCTTCACCATTCAGACCGAAGGTAGTCTGCCTTCGCAGCTACCTGACTAAGACAGGGACATTTCAAAAGCCAGGTAAGGGTTCTGAGAGTTGCTGCCTCCTCTGTGATCCCACAGGCACTACTTACTCAGATTTATTACAGAACTTGGCCATTCCAATTTATAACCAACTATTAAGCATGTCTTATCTCCCTCACTAGACTGGGAGCTTCCTGACATAGCTTACTGACTGCCCAGGACACAGTGTACACTCAATAAACTACTGGTTTAGGAAAAAACAACATAAACTGCCACCTTAGACCCCTGAGCCAATCTCACTGACTACGCGAGTTCAGAAGAAAGATTTCAGAGGTGATCAAAACCAAAAAGTCTTTATATAGCAGTGAGTCCTGTGATGCAAAGCTGAGCCTCAAACAAGGGTCCTTTTGACAAGGCAACCATTCCCCACGTTCCTCAGATGCTCACTATGGTCAAAGTAGTAAACTTGGTTCTCCAGAATTTACTTTCCCAAGATCTGGCAGTTCAATAAATACATTCCCCAGCCCCCACTTCCAACGCCTCTCCTATATCCTTCTGACCTTTAATACTGTGTAACATTAGATGAAAAATTGATTTTTTTTGGCTACGTAATTTGCAGCTGAAGAAAAAATATACTGTTTAAGGTGTTAAATATTTTTACATGCAACAAACCTGGCATGAATCTAACCTGTATGCACATTTTAGAGGTACAGGCGTAAATGTCAGTGCTATAATTTGTTATAGGTTTCTGATGACCAGCAATGAAAATGACCACGGACGCTCACAATTCAAACCACTTTTACGTAAATGTGAACTTTCCTAAAACAGCCAAGGGAAAGAACTTTCCACCCAAGCCCATAGGGTCTCTTAGAGATACTGATAGCATTGTTCACTGGATTAGGTGTTCTTTGAGAAACTCCTACAAATATTAGTTTCTTTCTGGGACTATGCTTTGACCTTTAATAAAAAATGTGCCATAAGACACCAGCTATTAAAATGAAAGGAACAGTTTTTAATGCCTGAACAACTGCCATTTCATATAATCAGCTCTACTGAAGGCTATACCTTAACAAGTAAGCAGTGTTAAAAAAAAAATATATATATATATATATATGGTGACTTCATTTAAATTTCTCACTTACCAGACATGAAGCAGAGTTATAAGAAACCATGAATTGAATGTATCAGGCATCTGACACCCTAGAAAATAATAATGAAGTATAAATATGTGAGGGTTTAGAAGAGGAATATGGATTCTATTTGAAATATTGGTAGGGATTTGTTCAATCAAAATATATGGCAGTCATAGCACTCTCTGAGAGAAGGCCAATGGAACCACAAGGCAAGCCTATGGGTTGAAAGAACATGAATGTAGTCAGACAACTAGGCCTCTAGTTCCAGCCCCATCACCACCCTGCTGTGTGACCTTTGGAAAATCACTTCTCTGGGCCTCAGTTTTCTCACTTTGTATTGTGTGGCCTGGACAATCTGTAATTCCTTCTAACTTCCATATGAGTCAATGTTATTTTCCCTTCCTGGTCTCAGGTCTTTTGGAAAGCTAGGCAGATAACACTTGCCTACCCCCACTTAAGTATAGGCTTTTTTTTTTTAAACATATTCTTTAAAAAATGTGTGAATTTATTTGGCTTCCTTGCATCACAGGTGCAGCACAGGGGATCTCCCCTGCATCATTCAGTATCTTTCATTGTGGCGCACAGACTCGCTAGCTGGGTGAGGGCTCAACAGCTGCAGTACATGGGCTTAGTTCAGCTCCTCAGCATGTGGGATCTTCATACCCCGACCAGGCTTCAAACCCACATCCCCTGCACTGCAAGCTGGATTCTTAGCCACTGGACCACCAGGGAAGTCCCATGTATGAGGTTTTTTTTTTACTTGAGCTCTGCCAAGAAATTAAGTTCTTCTTGTATCCCTTTCCTGTTTTATTTCTTTAAGGTAACCCAATGTGCTACAAACACGAGTATGCTAAATGATGCGACCAAAATAAATGACTGGGAGAAAGGAGAGAGCTCTAGGGAACTGCAGTTGAATAGAAAGCAAATGATATCTAATAAAGCGCCGTTCATCACCCCCAGGAATGATAAACCAGGCAGGACTTCTTGGTTTAAGATACCAAAAATCAGGTCAGTACTTAGATATCCAAGCCTCTCAATTCTCAGATCCTTAAGAAATGCCTCTGGCTTGGTGAAGGGCCCCCCCACTGAATATGCCTCCTTATTATATGATGGGGAGAAAAGGTGGAGCAAGAAGATAAAAAGAGAATCAGTGGGAATCTGATTCTGTCCCTTGGATTAATGACTCAAGAAAGAAGTCGTATCTTCTGCCCTTCAGCAAACAATGAAGTATACTATCAACTAAATAATCACAAACAGCGGCCACTAAGATAGAAAACACAGAGCAGGACCCCTGCTCTGTTAGTGACGCACACTAACAACATCAAAAATAATGAAGAGCTAGAATTCATTTTGGGCTTACTATGTATGTGCCAGACTCAATGAAAGGTACACACATTAGCTCAATGAACCTTTCCAACATTCCTGTGAGGTAGGTATTGATATTATCCCCATTTGACAGGTGAGAAAACTGATGGAGAGATTGTGACAACTGCCCAAGGTCACACAGCTGTGAAATCAGACATCTGGGATCAAATTTAGATCTGCTTGATTCCATATACGATGGCCTAATCGCTAATGGCCTAATATTAGGATCAGAAACTAACATTCACTAAGGGTTCAAACTTCCTGCCAAGCCCACTGTTGGTCATGTCAGTATATTATCTCACGTAATCCTCACTTCAATCCTGAAGGAAGGCATTAGAAGCCTCATCCTAGAGATGAGGAAACGGGCTCCAAAGAGCTAAGGAACTTGTGGGCAGCCACAATATTAACAAGCTAGTGGCTAGGATAGCATTTAAGTCCAGGTCTGTCACAAACTGACACCAAAATACTCTGGTGAGCTTACTGGGAGGAGCCCAGCAGCTGTCAAGTGGACTTCCTCTTGGAGCCCGGCAGGAGGGAGGTGAAGGCTGGCCTGGCCAGTCATTCAGCTATTAAGACACATGCCATCTGAGAGTGGGCCAACCATCCTCCACCTAGAACAAGAATAGCCATGAGAAACTCTCGAGCCCGGATCTAAAGTTGGGTCTTTTTTGGATGCTAGAACAAAACATTAAAAAGAAAAGTTTTCTTGGAAGTCTGTCTTTCAATCTGGAAAATGAAATTTGGCTGCTTCTAAAGGACAATCTGTTCAATTGCTACCTCTACATCAAAGCTTCTCAGCAGCCTCCAGGAGCCTTTCCAATTTTCTCAAAGAGGGAATCAGTTATTGAGCTGGAAAGCGCAGACAGACAGGCCAGCAACTGGACTTGGGTCACAATTTTCCCTCTGGGGGACAGCTCAGAGCTGAGGATGGGAAAAGAGCTGGCATATGACTGACGCCCTGTACCCACTGGGGTCAGAACAGAAAAGCATGGGCTAAAGCCCTGAAAAACAAGACCACTGAAAGTCTGTGAGCAACTCAACAAACAGCAGATTCTTTAGCTTTAGGAAATGTCCTTAAACACTTCAAAGTTAAAACCTGCTATAGGTCATAGGTCTTCCCATGATCACAAGGTCTTCCCATAATCACACTTAGCTCCAGTATACATTCAGTGCACTATTATGTGAGGCTAGATACTTTTTTCCTCAACATTGGTTGAGAAAATTAAATTAATTCATTACTGTTATGAGGCAGCAGTACTAACATAGCTGCATGTTTAATGAAGACGCTGGGGTCAGACATCCTGATTCAAAACCTTAACTCTACTTCTTTCTTGCTATGTGACTCTGGGCAAAGTTACCTGTCAGTACCTGTTTTCTTCTCTATAAAAATGGGAGAATAAGAGAACCTACGTTGGAGGGTTTTTGTGAGGAATAAATGAGATAAGGCCTGTAGAATATTTAACAAAGTGGTTAATGTTTAATAGCTACTCAATAAACACTCACTTCTGTGAACATTTTTTGAGTTTTGTGAATTCACCAGAGTTCCCTGGTGGCTCGGTTGGTAAGGAATCCACCTGCACTGAGGGAAACCTGGGTTCAATCCCTGGGTAGGGAAGATCACCAGAGGAGGGCATGGCAACCCACTGTAGTATTCTTGCCTGGAGAATCCCCATGGACAGAGGAGCCTGGTGGGCTGCAGTCCATGGGGTCACGAAGAGTCAGACACAACTGAGTGACTAAGCACAGCACACAAACATTCACTATTGATTTTTAGTGAATTGTTTAAACAGTAGTGTTTAAACTATCTTTGAAAAAACTCATTAAGATTTCATCTATTGATGATGAACCTCAATCTTTTTTTCTTCAAGTTTAAAAAAAATACATCATAAACTTAAACAAAATTGATATATTTGATAGCTGAGTATTAGTAGCAGAAAGAGATAAAGGTAGAACCTCAATTTTATTAATTCAAAATTGACTCATTAAGGAGTCTCCTCTCCAAGGTACGAGGGCTCTTAGGGCTAAAAACAAAGCAGTTTGCAGACAACAGTGTGGTTTTAAACACAAGCTTTACTGACTGGCTGACTACCTCTGCCAAAAGAGCTCTTTATAATGGAACTGATCTCCAAAACTCCAGTTAGCAAACACTGCCTGCTCACAGAGGGTACACTCATTCATGCCACAATGACATCATCAGAACATCTTGGAAACAACAGTGGACTATTAAGGTATCTCCCCAGTCAGAATCCTCAGCATCTAGGTCTCTAGATCAAAACCTCTGAACACTTTGGCTCTGACGTGACAGAGTATTTGTAGCTTTGGCATTTTATGAGGACTTGTCCGAGAGGCTGACAGGCATACGTTTACTGAGTAAAGAACTCAACCTTCATGACATACAACTGGCCTCACTTTTGTTGGAAGAGTGAAAATGACACCTACCACTACCTAAGGCTCTCTATCCTTTTAAAAAGCTACTGAACTCTCACGACTCTAAAAGTAAAGCCTTAAAATACCAAAAATCCAAGGGAGCAATATCTACTTTACAGATGTAATCCTGGGAAGCAATACACACACCCACACACTCTTCTTTTACCACACACACACACACACACTCTTCTTTTACCACACACACACACACACTCTTTTACCACACACACACACACACTCTTTTACCACACACACACACACACTCTTTCTCTCTCTCTCTCTCCTTTTACCCCAAACTTGTCTGGACTACTCTTTAGAATCCAAAATGCAAGTCAATCTCATTACTTTATAGATACTCTTTGTCTGCCTCTAAGTGGTACTCTTCAGATTTTCTCCCTTTGTACTCACTGGCCACAATTTGGAACCACTTTGGTTTGATTCTGAAATTTAACCACAAATGACAAAGATGGACCACAATGGAGCATAATACAAATGAACATAAGTCTAAAAGGTAATTCTCAAAGTGAGTCTCAGAAAACCTGAAGTAACAGTGCTATCACTGAAAAATGTACTGCCTCCCCAGAAAACTAATTCAAAGGGTAAGGTTAGGGTGTACACATTTTAATAATATATAAACAGCAGTTCACAAAATTAATAGAACACATCATGGAGGTAGTTCTCAATTAAAAATTATAAAATACAAAGAATTATAAAACAAAATGTTAAAATGGACTATAATTCTATCTTGCAATTATATCCATTCACAGGCAATAGGTTATAGCAGAAAAATTCCTGGATTTTAAGCCAGATGACATAGGATCAAGGCTTGAGTAGTAAACAACTTTGGGTAAATCACTTAGCCTCTTTAAGTTTCAATTGTTTCTGAAAACAAAACAAAAATTAAAATAAGAATATAAGCCCTCCAGTCTTGCAAGGTTTTATAACTCCAAAAGGAAACAAACGTAAGAGCATTTAAGTGTGAATTATTAAAATGTAATGGATACTCATTTTAATAAACTTCTACTTTTATAAGTAGTCTATAACAGATTATAAATTGAAACATGATACATTATGTAATAATAATCTCATTATTTAATATTATAATATTAACTCAAGAATATGTAATACGGATTAGCTAAACAAAGACAGCTAGTAAACATCCTTTCAAAATAAAGTTTATGAGATATTTAATATTAAATAGATGTCTAGGAGGAAGTTTTAAAAAGATCTAAAGAAAAATACTTTAGCACACAGACTTAAACTACTTAAGAAAAATCCAGCTTCTAAAATTAACAGTTTCTTCATCACGTAGAGAAAGAATATTTTCTCCTTTCAGACTAGTTTCTCCTAAAATAAAAAACTGCTAGAGGTGAAAAAGCAGCAAGAAGGTTTTCTTTCTTCAGTATGAGTTAATAGGAAATGGGAAGCAGATACTAAATTAGGATTACAACTCAGCATAGTATTTTAAGTTTCTAATATAATATCAATCTGTTGAAAGTAAAATTAACAAAACAACTCGTACCTAATTTTAAAAAACAGTAAATAAAGCTGCATCTCTTTCTTCATTGTTGTTAACATAATTATATATTAATTATTTGCTGTCCATGAAAAATATCAAGAACATATAGTTAAGTGTTTTTTGCTTTGAGGATAATGACTATTACCACAAGAGGTGCACAGCACACATTTCCTTCCAAAATCTGTGGAACTGGAAACAGTTTAAACTTTCCCAATGACTTTATAAGTATCTGCTTTAAATGACTTGTTTATAACTACAATAGTTTACAGCATCAAAATGAGTACTGTATTGATACAATCAACTGCTAGTGATGATCATCTAAACCACTAAAACTTACTGGTTTAGAAAGCAATTTATCAATGGGATAAAAATAATAAAATTATACATACCTTTTAACCCAACAGTCCTTTTACAGAAAGAAGAAAAATCATGAGGCATACTCCAGGATTAACTAAAACAATTATAAACTAGAAATAAAAGAGGAATCACTGGCTAAAAGTTCGTGTCAAAATTGCTAAGTAAAACATACAGAATGTAAAACGGTATGTTTACTCTGTGGAGAAGGCAATGGCAGCCTACTCCAGTACTCTTGCCTGGAAAATCCCATGGACGGAGCAGCCTGGTGGGCTGCAGTCCATGGGGTCGCTAAGAGTCGGACACGACTGAGCGACTTCACTTTCACTTCACACTTTCACGCATTGGAGAAGGAAATGGCAACCCACTGCAGTGTTCTTGCCTGGAGAATCCCAGGGACGGGAGAGCCTGGTGGGCTACCATCTATGGGGTCGCACAGAGTCGGACACGACTGAAGCGACTTAGCAGCAGCAGCAGCAGCAGCAGCAGCATGTTTACTCTGAATACTCATGTAAAACATGCATATGTGGACAAAGGGGATAATAATGTTGAAGTACTGGACAAATTTTTACTTTTTTTTCCCCTCAAATGCTTTATTTTTCCCAAATAAAAAATCTTATTTATAAGGTTCTTTTGGCCTCTGTTTATTCTATTAGGAGAAAAATAGGAAGCTTTTATTATACATCCTGTGCAAGAAAAACTGTTTCACTAGCACTTTAAAAAAGAAAACTATCTGACCAAGACACAAACATGAAAATGAACAGTAAGCAGATTCATTTTCCTTTTCAGAACTTTCAAAAACAGCAACTTACTTAGAAAGAATTCCTCGAAGTCCGTTTTCTCCACACAGCTGGTATACATGCGCAGGGCTGCAATCTTAATTTTCTAGACAAAGAGAATAAAGCAGACTCAAGACATGACCAGGTGAGTGCTCTGGTACCATTAGGTGTGGGTCACAGAATTTTATACTTTTCCCACTAGAAGGATGGGTCCACACCTGTCTCTAGGCAAATGTAACAGCTAAACAATATAGATAGCTTTATTTTATTAAATCAAGACATTCGGACTTCAAAAAATTCTAGATTTTATGATTTTAGCATCAAAATGTCAAAAAGATTTTTCTAATTTTTAGAGGAAATATATCCTTTAATTCAAACCCATTTTACCACGTTTGAGCCTCTAAACCATAATTCAGAACCATCCACATTAACTATTTATGATCTGAAACCCTTTATATTAAAAAAAAAATTACCCACTCTCCTGACCAAAATCAAACAAAACCCTCAATCATTTGATCTTCCCTCAGAAGCACTACTATCTATTCCATAAGTCTTTTTTTACCCTGAAAGAGGGGGTCATTTTTTCCTGTATTTTCCCTAGTTTTATAGTTTGCTGAATCTAACAGAATACTATGTTTATAAATTTGTTGGATCATGGAGAAAGCAAGGGAATTCCAGAAAAACATTTACTTCTGCTTCATTGACTGCACTAAAGCCTCTGACTGTGTGGCTCACACAAACTGTGGAAAATTTTTAAAGAGATGGGAGTACCAGACCATCTTACCTGTCTCCTGAGAAACCTGTATGCAGGTCAAGAATTATAACCAGACATGGAACAATAGTGGGAAAGGAGTACGTCAAGGCTGTATACTGTCACCCTGCTTATTTAACTTCTATGAAGAGTACATGTGAAATGCTGGGCTGGATGAATCACCAGCTGGAATCAAGACTGCCAGAAGAAATATCAACAACCTCATATATGCAGATGATACCACCATAATGGTAGAAAGGGAAGAAGAACTAAACAGCCTCTTGATGAGGGTGAAAGAGGAGAGTGAAAAAGCCAGCTTGAAACTCAACTTTCAAAAAACTAAGATCATGGCATCTGGTTCCATCACTTCATGACAAATAGAAGGGGAAAAAGTGGAAGCAGTGACAGATTTTATTTTCTTGGGCTCAAAAATCATTCTGGATGGTGACTGCAGTCATGAAATTAAAAGACACCTGCTCCTTGGAAGGAAAGCTACGACAAACCTAGATAGCGTATTAAAAAGCAGAGACATCACTTTGCCGACAAAGGTCCATATAGTCAAAGATATGGAGAGCAGTCAAGTATGGGTGTGAGAGTTGGACCATAAAGAAGGCTGAGTGCTGAAGAACTGTGGTGCTGGAGAAGACTCTTGAGAGTCCCCTGGACAGCAAGAAGATCAAACCAGTCAATTCTAAAGAAAATCAACACTGAATATTCACTGGAAGGACTGTTGCTGAAGCTAAAGCTGAAGCTCCAATACTCTTGCCACTTGATGCAAAGAGCTGACTCATTGGAAAAGACCCTGATGCTGGGAAAGACTGAAGGCAAAAGGAGAAGGGGGCGACAGAGAATGAGACAGTTAGATGGTATTACTGACTTAATGGACATGAATTTGAGCAAACTCCTGGAGATAGTGGAGGACAGAGGAGTCCATGGGGTCACAAAGAGTTGGACACAACTTAGCAACAGAACAACAACAATAAACATAGCAACTCTTTTTAAATAAGAGTCCATTCTGAAGGAGATCAGCCCTGGGGTTTCTTTGGAAGGAATGATGCTAAAGCTGAAACTCCAGTACTTTGGCCACCTCATGCGGAGAGTTGACTCATTGGAAAAGACTCTGATGCTGGGAGGGATTGGGGGCAGGAGGAGAAGGGGACGACCGAGGATGAGATGGCTGGATGGCATCATGGACTCGATGGACATGAGTCTGAGTGAACTCCGGGAGATGGTGATGGACAGGGAGGCCTGGCGTGCTGTGATTCATGGGGTCGCAAAGAGTCGGACACGACTGAGCGACTGAACTGAACTGAATGAATATAAAATATAGTAAAAGGATCAACTGTTTACTATTCCCCAAAACACCAAGAATTCTCATAGAATCTTAATCTGAGTGATTTTAATTTATTCATGAGCTGTATACTGAAGATTTGTATATTTTACTGTATGTACATTATATCTTCAAAAAAATAAATCTAAAAATGAAAAGTAAATTTTTATGAACTGTAGGTCTGAAGACCAACTCAGTGCTAAAGGAACAAGAATTTCTAAGGACTTTCAAAATATTTCCTTAAGGATACAATTAGTGTATCAATAAAAGGCTTGTAGAAGCTTATTTTTCTTTAAAATGACAGAGAAAATTACTCAACTATGCACAGACTAAATATATATATATGCAAATGATGTAGCAACTGAGGAAAAACCAACCTAGAATTTTAGCAGGGCAGTTTTATTCTTAAGGTTCAACGTCACCAAGGATATACTATATCCACTACTATATAACATTCATATCTCAGTTTCTCATGGGCAGAAATACTTGTTATAAAATATAGTATTATGTCTTTGATTGCAATTAAGATTTTTTTATTTGCTAATTTGAAATGTTATATTTTCAAGGTTTTTGGCCTAAAGTTCATATGGGGGAAAACAAAACAACATATAATCAATGGAAATTAGGTATATTTTTATGGGCAATAGGACTTCCCTGATAGCTCAGTTGGTAAAGAATCCGCCTGCAATGCAGGAGACACTGGTTCAATTCCTGGGTTGGGAAGATTCCCTGGAGAAGGAATAGGCTACCCACTCCAGTATTCTGGCCTGGAGAATCCCATGGACTGTACAGTCTGTGGGGTTGCAAAGAGTCTGACACGAATGAGCGGACTGAGCGACTTTCAGTTCAGTTTTCAGTTTATGTGCAATATATCAGTGTTAGAAGCCCACATTTAAACAAAACTCTTGGTGAGAGACACTAAAAGGGAAGAGCAATTTAAACTTAAAAGCAAGCAGAATGATACATAAAGAGCAGAAATTAATGAAACTTAAAACAAAAATACAGAAAATCATAGGCCAAAGCTGGTTCTTTGAAAACAACAATAAAACTGACAAGGAATAAAAAAAAAAAAATAGGGACTTCCCTGATGGTCTAGTAGTTAAGACTTTGAGCTCCCAATACAGGGGGCCTGGGTTCAATCCCTGACCAGGGCACTAGATCCCACATCCGCGACTAAGAGTTTGCCTGCTGTGACTAGAAGATCCTGCATGCCGCAGCTAAGATCAGAGATCCCTTGTGCTGCAACTAAGACCCAATAAATAGATAAATACATATTTAAAAAAAAATAAAAGAAAGAAAAAACAGAGAAGACATGAGTCACCAATATCGGAAATCAGAGAATAGAGGGAACATCACTATATATCCTAAAGATAGTAATAGGATAATATTATGAACAACTTTAAAGTAAATAAACGTCATTATTTTAGATGAAGTGGACAAACTCACCAAAAGATACAAGCTACCAAAGCTCATGAGAATAAATAAATAACATGAATATTCCTATCTCTTCTGCTTTTTGGCCTCTACGTGTAGCATTCGAGATCTTAGTTTCCCAATAGGGAACCCCGAGCTCCTTGCAGTGGAAGCATGGAGTTTTAACCACTGGACCACCAGGGAAGTCTTCCTACCTCTATTTTAAAAACTGGATTTGTTGTTAAAAATCTTCCCAGAAAGCTCCAGGCTTGAGGGCATCACTAGAGAATTCTATCAAGAAATGGTATCAAATCTATATAAACTCTTGTGGAAAAAAAGCAAGGAACACATCCCAGCTCATTCTATGATCCAATATTACCCTGGTATCACAACCAAAGACATCAGAAGAAAAAAAAACAGTAAAACCATAGTCTTCAGGAACACAGATCCAAAACTCCTTAACGAAATACTAACAAATCAAATCCATCAATATTTTTAAAGGAGAACATATCATGATCAACTGGAATTTATCCCAGCAATTTCAAGTTGATTTGACATTCACAAATCAGTGTAATTCACCATATCAGCAACCTAAAAAAGCAGCATGTTTCACTTTTTAACACCTACAGTTTGGGGGAGTATTTTATACAGAACACATTTAGAGGAGCACTGGTCTGTACCATCGCCAAACTAATGATATCCTAATGATACCATTATCCAAATGACTTGGCCTTGACAGGCCTATTATTATCCTTGAAACAGAGTGTTTAGGACATCTGTAAGCTCTTCATTTCAGTCAACAAATAATTTATTGAGCACCTAACTCAGTGCCTAACACTAATTTGGACACTAGGAAATACAGCAATAAACAAAGCAGTTAAAAACTCCTTTCATGGAACTTAAGGCCTAGTTAACTATCATGACACATTTCAAATTTTTCTTTTTTATTTTAGGCCTCACCTTGTGGCATGCGCCCCCTGTATTGGGAGCAGAGTCTTAACCAGTGGATGGATGCCCAGGGAAGTCCCAACACAGTTATAACTTCAAGTAAAATTCCTAATGGCCCATGTCAAAACTTTTTTAAAATCTGCAGTTTCCTTTCAATTCTTATATACAGTCTTCTGGTTCATAATTAATCATTTTGCCTAAGGAAAGGCACACTTGCCTGCAAGGCCCCACATCATTCCTTGAGAAAGAGGTTTTTCCCCACCACACGTTCATGAAGCAAGCATTCATTACAAATAATGAAGACCTCACCAGATTGGCCAGTGTATTTATACAGTGCTCATACTGTGGCAATGAGGAGCATTTTATAGTTCCTCACTTTTCCTGCAGCAAAGCCAAGCCTTTATACTTGGGTGAGCCATTTTCCTGGACAAATCTCTAAAGCAAGTCCCTTAAGACCATCACACAGGGACTGGAAATAACAACTCGGGGAAAGAACCTCTTCAAGACTCATGTGTTAATATAAGTTAAGAAGTAGGTGGACTAAATTTCCATCCAGTCAATACAAATTGTTCTGGTCCTCGGATGACTTCATGTTTATTTCATTCAACTTTGGAAGACTCCATCAGTCTAATTGACTAAAACACAAGCACCTAAGACAGCTTTGGGAAATGAAAATCAGCTTTCCCAATAACTGATGCCATTTGTACCATCCTACAAGATGAAAAACAAATCTAGTAAAAGGCTTGCACTCACAGCTGTGTGAGTTGGAAGGGGCTTTGAAGTCATTTGAACTTTCTCTTCTGTACTGGAATTCCTTCTTCAGCATTCTTGATTCATGGTCAACTATCTGGGCCCCTGTTCAAACAAGCCCAGTGACCTTGTGAGGCTACCTAGTCCACTGGAGGACAATTCTTGTTAGATTTTTGTTATACTGAACATAAATCTGCTTTGTGTAACATTCATTAAACATGATCTGCACAGTGGAATACCTCAGAGTAAGTCTCTCCTTTTTTTTAGTATATTTATTTATGTATTTAGGAGAAGGCAATGGCAACCCACTCCAGTACTCTTGCCTGGAAAAAACCATGGACAGAGGAGCCTGGTAGGCTGCAGTCCATGGGGTCCCAAAGAGTCAGACACGACTGAGCGACTTCACTTTCACTTTTCACTTTCATGCATTGGAGAAGGAAAAGGCAACCCACTCCAGTGTTCTTGCCTGGAGAATCCCAGGGACGGGGGAGCCTGGTGGGCTGCCGTCTATGGGGTCACACAGAGTCGGACACGACTGAAGTGACTTAGCAGCAGCAGCATTTATGTATTTGGCTGCACTGGATTCTAGTTGTGCCACACGGGATCTTCAGTTGTGACACTTGAATTCCTAGTCATGCCATGTGGGATCCACTTCCCTGATCAGGGACTGAACCCAGGTGCCCTGCACTGGGAGCAAAGAGTCCCAACCACTGGACCACGAGGGAAGTCCCTCTCCTTTTTTTTTTAGGGAAGTCCCTCTCCTTTTTTTTTTGTTTTAAATTTCTTCCTCAATATCTGAGAAGAACCATTAGTCTCCTCTTTCCAGGCAAAGCATCCCTATTTCCTTCAACCACTCTTCATTCAAGTTTCTGAAGGCTTCACAAGGCTCACTGCCCATTTCTGAATGCATTCCAGTTTGTCAGTGTCCTTCAGAACAGGAATAACTTTTGGCTTAATGCTAATCTGGAAACTGCCTATTCAATGACATGTGGCTAAATCTGTTAAATGTTATCCTTATCTTAACCTGATACTGTTCCATAAAGATAACGAAAAAAAAAAAAGGTTATTTCACGATAGTCAAGTAGGTAAGGAAAAGCCACATTTAAATTCCTGAATACACATCTGGAAGAAAAATGGAACCACACTCGAAAACATTACATAAAAAGATGGAGGGAAGATGGCTGACACTGCTGATGTGGAGAGACAAGCAGACATTTTACTCCCTAATGAAAGACATGTGAAAAGACAAAATTCAAAGATTCTTGCCAGTGCAACCCCAATACAAGTGTCTGCCATAGACTTCTGAGTCAACATTTGCTGAAAAAGGCTCTTTCAAAATGGAAAGTTGTACCTCCATTTTCCCACCCAAATTATACTAGAATGTCATACTCTGATGTTTTGATGTCACAAAAATGAAGGTTATATGGCAACCGATGCTGCCACATCACAAAAGATTTTTTAAATGCGATTAGTTGAAGTCACAAGGGAACCAAGAAAAATTAGAGACTAACTTAAACTAAAACGGTGAAGAAATTTTCCTGATGATTTAGTAATCCTCCAAATGGTAGCCAACTTTCCCTCTGGAATCATAAAAATACAGACGAGACAAAGCATATGGAAGCAACCAAGTGGAACTCAACCATCAAGAAATTAATAAAACAGTCAATTTTTTTCTCTTCTTTTTTTCTTTCTGCTCTTATTTCCCTTTTAATTTCTTACTTTCAAACAAAACACTTAAGCTTTTAAATCCAAATGCTATGATTGCAAATCTTTTTTTTTTTTTGCAATTTTTTTTAAATAGAGGAAAAGATCCTGCTTAATATTACCAAATATACCAATGATTATCATTTGTCAAGGAATTGTGATGTAAAAAGATAACTTTAAAGAACATAAATAGTATTTCATTAATGATTAAGAAGGTACTTCATAACCTTAGGGTCTCAAGAACATTATTATAACTGAGTATATGTGTCTTATCTTCTATACTTTTCAAAGCCCCTTACAGACAAAATGCTGGTAGAATCACTGTTCAATCTATGTAAAAGGGAGGGTATAGAAAAAAGCCTATATGTGTTGCAGTTAGAACTGTTAGGAAGACAGCCAGACATTTTAAGAGAAAACTAAAAGTAGAGTCCACAATAAAATTGAAGCTCTAAATAATTTGACTACAACTTGTTAAAATGGTGTAAGTGAAATAACTTAGTCATTTTGGGCAAAGCTATGGTGTTTTCTAGAAAAGTCTTCTCTACTGCTTTGTATTGGTTTGCTTTGATTATGACATGACTATAACTTATGACTGATCAGGCTTAACCAACATTCTAGCAACCTTGAAAAGTATTAAAAGGTACTTTTGTCATAATTGTAGGAAAAAACAGTAGTACTAGAAGATAACTGGGCTGAGAAAAATCCAGTGACTTTATTACTTTAATTGGTTAGAAGCATTTCTATAAAAGTCCAGAGGCAGTAGCACCTGATGCAAAGAGGACATTCACTCATTTATAGCAAGTACTATATAAAAGATAATGTGTGAGGCCAAGATCTCATGAGGAATGACATAGCAGACAGCCCTCCATAATATGAATTATATGAATCACAGAATTGATTAATTTTTAAATGCTCATTAACAAAATTTCAAAGAAAATCACTACCATGACCTACAGAAAATCACTTAAGAATCATAGAAAGTAATGTTTCCTTAAGAACACTGCCCATCAGAACATCTGGCCCATCTAACTCCTTAGAACTTATCTATATGGCATTCACGTGGCAAAGATCTGGAAAGACCAGTCTTATTCGATTGCTGGCTACTGAGATACTTCTAAGGAATCAAGTTAAGGGAGTAGAGGCAGTATTTCAGCCCCACATGTTGTATAGACCTGACTTAGAATGGGAGACAAGGGGATACAACATGTTTTAAAGCTCTCAAAATAATATATGCATTTCACAAAAAGCAAAGCAGAAGCTTTAAAAAAAAAAAAAAATCTTCTGCAAGGAGAAGAAAGCACAAAGCTCAAAAAGAAAAATAAGAAAAACTTAGACTTTACCCATTTACTGTATTTCAGAGGTCCTGTGAATCCCATGGCTTCTATTATCTTTGTGAAAGCACCAACCTTCTCCTCAACAGGCTGTGGTGAATCCTTGGCAGAAGAAAGCTATTTAATAAAAAAAGAAGGAATTCAAAAATCAGTTGCAAAAAAATTTTTCTTAAAAGAATGCTTTTATTTCTCAATTAGGTCTAAGGGGAATTTTTATTGCTTAGATTTTTTTCACCCAGAATTTTTAATTCTCATTTTTCTGAGTACTTCTTCACTCATTACAAACATATCTGGACTCCTAATCGATGTCCTCCAAATTTCAGAGCAGACATACCCACCCCATTTAAGTTCTATAGAAAAGAGTGTTTTAAAAAAAGAAACCTTGACCCCTCCACCTTCCAAAGAACAATTCTGAGAAGAGGAATGTTCTGTGTTTATTGACATTATAGGAAAAGGAAAGAAAAATATTATCTGAAAGCAGACAAAATCATAGACATAATCAACCAAAGCAAGCACTGAAAACATGTTTTTAAACTCCTGTATTCTTAGTATAACAAGTTTTATTAATGACTATAGATACATTTTGTAGTTCACAAATAAACTCCATGGAAAACCTTTCTAATGCTAAGCCTCTCTAAATGAAGCCAGGCTATCTAACTAATAAGAAATTCTCCAGAAATTAAATATTACTTTATTAAAAAAAAAAAAAAAAAAACAACCAATGACTTTTCCTCTAAAGTGCTTTTTAAGCTAGACAGTACAAAGGAAGAAATACAAGACATGGGATCAGAAGCCTTAGGTTCCAATATTCAGTTGGTCTGTCTCCTCCCATCCTTGTGACCCTGGGCAAGTTACTTTACTTCCCTAAACTTCATCTTCTGCATTCAGTAAAATTTCTTGCCTCATCCAGGTAACAATTTTGCTGAGTTTCAAATAAGAACACTTGTGTGAAAGCATACTACAGACATAGAAAGAACTCATTAAGTCTCACCTTACTTGTGGTATGATACTTCCTCCTCAGCTCAATATCTACTCCAGGAATTTGTACTGATCCACCACATGCTAGGGCCTGGCTCATCTGGAGTCCCAGGAGATTTAAGGGCCAAAAAAAAAAAAAACAAAACAGACGTAAGCAACACTGAGCACACACTTAGAAGGTTAATGTGAGCAGAGGTACTTCAAAGTAAAAAATACAGAATCTTTCCAACCTTCCTTAACCCAGTTTCTAATGGTATCTGGTACATACTCAACAAACATCTGGTGAATACCTGAATAAATAAAAGAATATAAAATACCTTTCACAAAATAGGTACACAGTAAGTAGTAGAAGTTTTCATCATCATTGTCAACATCACTGTTGTCCAGATCAAAACTGTCTTCCTTCTACGTTTGCACTGCACTTGAAAGCACTTTGGCAATGTAACAGCCACTGAAAGTGAAAGTCGCTCAATCGTGTCTGACTCTTTGCGACCCCACAGCCTATACAGGTCATGGAATTCTCCAGGCCAGAATACTGGAGAGGCCTTTCCCTTCTCCAGGGGATCTTCCCAAACCCAGGGATTGAACCCAGGTCTCCTGCATTGCAGGCGGATTCTTAACCAGCTGAACCAGAAGGGAAACCCAAGAATACGGAGTGGGTAGCCTATCCCTTCTCCAGCAGATAGTCCCAACCCAGGAATCGAACCGGGGTCTCCTGCACTGCAGGCAGATTCTTTACCAACTGAGCTATCAGGGAAGCCATTAGTTAAAACTATTATGTGCCAGGGACTATGTAAGTGCCTCACGATGAATGTGCCTTGTACATAAGTGCCTTATGAAATCCTCACCATAATCCTACCAACATTGGTAATGTTATAGTCAAGACCAATAAATATAGTTTTGAAAATAAATTCCTATGGAAAAAATAATATGCAAGCAATCCTCATTATACCATTATTCACAAGAGTGAAAACTGAGGAATAAGTCCAATGAGAAATGAGGTGGTTAACTAAATTAAGGTTCAGTCACTCAATGGAAAAATCAAATGATCCGATTTTTAATAGGGTTTATTTCTAAAGGCAGTTTTAGGCTCACACCAAAGTGCAGACAGCTCCCACATACCCCTTCCCACACATTTACAGTATCTGCCACTATCAACATCCTCAACAGTGTGGTACATTTGTTAACAATAGATGAACCTATACTGATACAACATTATCACCTAAAATCCAGTTTACAAGAGATTATTATTTTTAGCAACGTGAAAACACATGTATTTATAAAATTATAGGTAGACACAAATGCATCTGTGCAAGTCTAAAATGGAATACACAGAAATGAGTTATTGCACTATGCTGGTAGAATATGCAAGAGTTTAGGAACCTAGTTTCCAAACTCTTAGTACGATTATATTTTCTTTACAATATAAAGTGGTGGGGAAGGAGTAGCAGGAGGATTCCTTTCTGCTTTATTCCAAGAGAAGGGACACACTGAAATGAAAATGATTTTTCCTTTAATACTAATGAAGGAAAAAATGGAATTTCTAAATGTGGAGAGTTACTATTTACTTTTCTTTCCAAACAAGAATATTAAAAGATCAGTCAGGATTCTTCTGGTTAGTGCCAAGGACTTACACTTAAATTCATAGGTATCAAGAAGGCTGTGTAACACTGAACACAGAACAACTCTGATTATATCACGTATATCAATGTTTGGCCCACTAGAACATGAAACACTTAAACAGGGTCAAGGAACACAACCGACAGTCTCAACAAGCTGTGCTTCGGGGCAAGTTATATGAAATGACATGACCTTTTTCTTCCCCAGAAACATTTAGTGTCCCCATACCTAAACATACCTATAAACACATACATTTACTTTTTTGTACTACCCACTCTTGCTCTTGCCCCCTAAAAAAGATTCCCTTGACCTTCAAAAACATTAATTTTTCCTCTGTTTAAACCAAAAAGATATCAAATAACTTTTTGTAAAGAAAAAAAGAGAGAGAAAATACCCCAAAATACTCACTGTATTGAGTACTGTCACTTTTTCAAAGAAGCCTTCTCTGACTGTTGTATCTAAAACAGTATTTTTGTCACCCCATGATTCTCTATCATAGCAGTAGCCTGTTCATTTCATTCACAGTACTCATTACAATGTACAAGTATATTTTTATTACACACATATTTATTTTCTATCACCGCCACCAAAAACATCCATGAGGATAGGAACTAGCTACATTACCAGAATCAAGTACAGTGCATTATACACAGCAAACACTTAAATATCTGTTGACTGAACAAACCTAGCCACTTGTAAGGTTATTATTTCTTATATGCTTCTCCATAAATGTATTTATTTGTTTTAGCTGCACTGTGTCTTCCTTGCTGCACAGGGTCTACTCTTTGTTGCAGTACGCAGGCTTTTCATAGATGTGGCTTCTCTTGTTGCGAAGCGCAGGTTCCAAGCCTGTGGGTTCAGTAGTTGGGGCACAAGCTTAGCTGCCCCTCGGCGTTGTGGGATCTTCCCCAACCAGGGATGAAAGGGATCGAACCTGCATCCTCTGAACCACCAGGGAAGCCCTTATTATATATCCTTCTTCTTCTTATCTACACATATATCATGCATACATGTTTCCTCCAACTTTTATTAAATATCCATAATACGCCAGCCTTTGTGATAGGTTTTAAGATAAAACAATCCTTACCCTATAGAACTCATAACCTTGTGGAGACGAGAAAGAAAACTCACTTTACTTTCATATTTTAAAATGTTTAAAGACCACCCACCAAACACACACACACACACACACATGCACACACACATGCATGCACGAGCACACACACACACACACATACACACAAAGCATCAGAAAGGATATAGAGCAACTAGAACTCTCATACTCTGCTGATGGGAGAATAAAATGATACAGTCACTTTGAAAAATTATTTGGCAGTATCTATGAAGCTGAATGTATACGCATTCTGTAAGACGCAACAATTCCATTTCTAAGTATATACCCCAATAGAAATTCATATATATCCTCACAAAAACATATACAAGAAATGTTCATAAGAGCCCTATTTATAAAAGCCCAACTAGAAACAATCTAAATATCCATCAACAAATAAGTACAAAATTAATTGTGGTAGTCAGACAACAAAATACTATACAACAATGAGAATGGATAAGCTATTACGACACAGAGTAACATAGGTGAATTTCTAAAACAAAGCTGAATGAACGCAGACAAAAGAGAGTACATACCACATGTCTGAAAGGCAAAACTACTCTGGTGTTCAAAGAGAAGACTGCTTAACTTTGGTTAAGGATAGAGACTAGAAGGGGATCAAGGAACTCCTAGGAACTTCTGGGGTTCTATTTCTTGATGTGGGAGCTGGTTATGTTTACTCTGGGATAATTCATTAGGTCACATACTTATGACTTACGCCTTTTTGTATTTTTATTATACTTCAATAAAAAATAGAAATTGAGAGATCAAAAAGATTTGGAGTCATCAGAAAAGAGATCATGGATAAGCCTTAAGATGACAGCAGCATAGAGAAGGTGAGTGAAAAGACAAAGGTGAGAAGCATGGGGTAGTGGAAGATAAAAAAACAGGGTTAGAAGCTCCAGCTCTGCCTATCTCATATGTTTGTTTTAGAACCAAATAAAATAATCTATGTAAAAGAGATGGGTAAACTTCAATACATAAAACAAATATGAAGACCTGTTCCAGAAAAATCCAATGGCAAACTCTTATGCAAGCACCCCCTCATTAAGCGAAATGCTAAAATTTCACTCTTCTTTTTTGCTTCCAAAAAGGTTGTAAAAATGAAAAGACCTTCCTGATCTGAAAGAAATAGAGAAAGAGAGGAGGGAAAGAAGGAAGGAATGAATGGAAGAGGGGAGGGAATTGGAAAAGGAAAGAAAGACTCAGCAATTCTTGAATATCTGGTCCTTTTAGCAAAACTATAAGCTCCACCAGGGCACAGTATAACTTATACTTCTTTCATTTTTTGTCCCACTGCTCAACACCATTCTGGGCATGGAGTCAGCACTCAATAAAAACTAGGTGGGTTTTTTTTTTTAAATAGAAGGACAATCTGGAGAAGGTCCAGAAAAGAACCACAGGAATGATCAAAGAGATGAATAAAAGGTCCTAGTGGAAAGGTTAAAACGAATTGAGGCTGTTTAGCTTGGAGAAAAAGCAATTAAAGAACTAAGGAGTAACTTAGAATAACAACACTTGAGCTGGAAGGAATCTCAGAGATCTTCTAAGTCCAGCCTTTTCCTTTCACAGATGAGGAAACTAAGACCCAGGAGAGGTTGCAACTTAAGGTAGTTTTAGGACAAAAAAAAATTTTTAAGTTTCCATTTACAAGATGAGGAGAAAATTTACCCAAGGAGCATGAACATAAATAGCAACAAAAACCACAGTTACAGTTTACTGAAGATCTCCCATATGCCCAGCCTCTGTATGCCTGCTGTTTTACTTTTGTTATCTCACAGCAATCTTGCAAAGTTGATACTATTTTTTCCCATTTTAGAAATAAGGACTCTAAGGCTCAAAGAAGTAAAGTTCATTAAGGGGTAAAACATATTCAGAGCTCTCTTCTCCCCCCTAGCTGATTTCAAAAACCTAAGTAGAGTTCAACATTGGCTAATATACATGTAGCACCCAGATCTTAATTTCTAAATATTCCTAATATTCTTCTCCAATAAAAGGAACCAGGACTCCCCAGGGAAACTGTTGACTCTAGGACTAGAGCTAATTAAATACAGCATGAACCTGAAACATCTTGTGGTGCCCAAGAAATAAAGAAGTGTTCAAAAACTGAAGGAACGTAGAAAAGAACTTGAAGAAGCCCTCAACAGCCAAACATGGGACAATTTGATCAACAAAATAAATAATGAGAATAGATTATAACTCACAGAATAAATATCCATTAGCTCATACTGATACAAACAAAATAACTGAATAAACAAATAAATGGAGAGAAAGTGACAGCTCATCCTTACAGTAGAATTCCAGTCAACAAATGGAGTAGGTATTGATGGAATTAGAAAATGACCATCAAGCAAACACCACAGTAATGACTACTGCAGTCAAGAACCATAAATAGAATTATCACATGATACAGCAACACCACTTCTAGCTAAATATTTAAAAATAGAAAAATTTAAAGCAGGAGCTTGAAGAAATATTTTCACACTTATCTTCACTGAAGCATTTTTCACAATAGCCAAGATATGGAAGCAACCCAAATGCCCACTGACAGAACAATGGATAAAGAAACTGTAATATATAAATACAATGGAATATTATACAGCTTTTAAAAAAGAAAAAAATCTTGTCACATGCTATAACACAAATGAACTTTGAAGACTTCATGCCAAGCAAAATAAATAACAAAAAGTCAAATACCGTATGATTCCACTCATATGTAGCATTGTACTCAGTTGCTCAGTCATGTCTGACTCTTTTGTGACCCCATGGACTGTAGCCTGCCAGGCTCTTCTGCTCATGGAATTTTCCAGGCAAGAATACTGGAGTGGGTTGCCATTTCCTACTCCAGGGCCAACCCAGGGATCAAACCCACCTCTCTTGTGTCTCTTATATTGGCAGGCAGGTTCTTTAGCACTAGCGACACCCGGGAAGCCCCATAGGTAGCATTAAAGTAGTCAAAATCATAGAAACAGAAAGCTGGAAAGGTGGCTGCCAATGGCAGGTGGGGGTATACATTTTCAGTTTTGAAAGATGAAAAATCTCTAGATATATACTGTTTAACAATGTGACTATATTTTACACTACTAAATTGCATACTTAAAAATGGTGGTAACTTTGTTATACATATTTTATCATAATTTTAAAAGTAATTATTACATACCATTAAAAAAAAGAACCATCAATGGAGGCTAAAAGTAATGAGCAAAAGTATGATGAGAAATCTGTACTATCTCAAAGTATCTTCTCACAAGATACTAATTACAAAAGGGAAAACAGTAACTTTAATTAATAACCAAGTGACCAAGGTTAACATCACCAGTAACAAGACATACTGGCATCATGTATCCCCTGATAAGACACACTGAGAAGGAAACAATGTCACTTTTTCCAAAAATGCATAGCCTTAATCTAATTTTAAGAAAATATTAGACAAACCCAAACCGAGAACCAAAAAAGGAATTAATGGGGGGAAAAAACTGGAATAGGTACACAGATTATTTAACAGCATTACATCAGTGTTGACTTCCTGGTTTCAATAATGGCACTATGGTCACATAAGATGTTAACATTAAAGGAAGCTAGATGAAGGATATATGGGAACACTACTATTTTTATCACTTTATGTTTATTTCAAAATTAAAAAATTTTTTAAAGTAGACTCATCAAAGTATGATAGAACTTCAAGAGGTTATTTAGAAAAGATAGTTGAGAATCCAATGTCCCTAGCCTTTTGAAAACAATAACAGGATTACAGCAATGGACATTACCTTAGAGATCTTCTGATACTACCATTCACCCAGTGAAAGATACTTTTATGTCATGCCCCAACACAGTCTTCCAATCACTGCTTGAATATTTCCAGTAAGAGTAAATTTACTTTGCCAAATATAGCCAACACATTCCATTACACCACAATTTTAGTTAACACAAGGTTCTTCCTCATTCTGAGCCAAATCTGCCTCCCTCTCGGACATGCGCCTGAGGATGTCATTCTGAGGCAGAGTTTTCCAACCAGAACTCAAAACTGGGAAAGACGTACCAGGGAGGTATGGTCAACATGACAAAATGTCCAGTTTATTTACAATGGCTGAAATTACATCTTGTCAGTATGAGATAAACAACTCCAAGTTATTTACATGGATGCCTTGCTATAATGCTGTCTGAGAACCTAGTACAGTACCTGGTACGTATTAGGTACCCAAGAAACGTTTATTGATTCAAAGAATGAGGCCCAAGTCAGAGAGTCAGAGACTGATAAAATGAGCTCCCCCTTCCACCTTCTATGCACACATTATTTACAAAAGACTTAAAGCTACAGGATAAATTTTATTAAAATTTTCTAGGACTTCCCTGCATTGGAGAAGGAAATGGCAACCCACTCCAGTATTCTTGCCTGGAGAATCCCAGGGATGGGGGAGCCTGGTGGGCTGCCGTCTATGGGGTCACACAGAGTCGGACACGACTGAAGTGACTTAGCAGCAGCAGGAGCAGGACTTCCCTGGTGGTCCAGTGGTTAAAAATCTGCCTGCCAATGCAGGGAACACAGGTTCAGTCCCTGGTCTAGGAAGATTCCACATGCCTCACGGCAACTAAGCCCATGCGCCACAACTACTG